>CM069860.1:142120446-142720446 GCA_036172795.1 Pelodytes ibericus | reverse complement strand
TGTAAGCTGGATACACAACATTTTTGTGGCATGGTTTATTCAGCAATTGGTGCAACTTCACAGATAGCAGATCAATAGGTTTACGTGTTTCATGCTACACAGAGAACTTACTCATAAGCAACTTTGTATATGAAGCCAGTCTGCAGCAGTAAATGCATAACCTGTGTATATGAAGCCAATCTGCAGCAGTAAATGCAATTACCTTTATTTATGAAGCCAATCTGCAGCAGTAAATACATAACCTTTATAGTGATTGGTAAGGTGTTTTACTTTTTTTTTTTTACTATGAAATGAAGGAATGTTTAAACACATATTAACTTCAAAAGGTCTAATCATTGAAGCCCGATCTGTCCCGAAATGAGACCAGATCAGAGCTTTTAGCACAATTTGGCTAGGCGATTTCCACAGATTTCATGTCAATCTTCATTATGTTTAGTTTGGGGAAATGGCCTGGGAAATCCCCCTGCTCAAAAAGGGCCAAAAGCTCTGGCAATAGACTGAATTTGGCCATAAGATAGCCTAATGTTGAGCATTTCAATTATCCCGGTATTAGCTGAAGAATTAAATAGAAAACTGTAGGAGAATCAAACTAAATGTACCTTAAAACACAAAAATAAATATACAATTATAATATAATATTAAGTCTATATATTATAATAGTGTATGTACATGAATATATGCATTTTAAAATGTTAATACAATTGAAAATTATAATATTTTGTTAATTTACTTTATTTTCATGCATTTTATTAATGTATTATGTTATTTTTTCTGATTCATTATTTTTTATTCATTTTCATTTTTATTAAACTTTGGCCCGTTTCGGGAGGACTTGAGTTATTTCAGCTATACAGTTAGCACACTGGCTCTGAGTAGCCAGAATTTAAGTGCTATTTGGATCACATAAGTGACCCGATTGGGTCAGAAACTTGGGGCTCCGATTTTCTCATAGAAAACTAAACCTGTAAATGTTTAAAGATAAACTGACATAGCAGAATTGTGCAAACTTGTAGAACAGGATTCCACAATTAGTCATTTTCATAATAAAAGAGGTTGCTATGTCTCTATTTGGTTATATGTTTATTTATTTACTCTTAATTAGGGCTTGGGGCTATAAAAAGGTATTTTTTAATGTTCACCTTATGCCCATGACTCAGTTCTGTCCACATACCAACATATATTAACTGTTTAAAGTTGCCTGGATATAGCAAAACAATGTATTAATATACTTAAAATGTATGTTAAACTTGTTGATGCAAACTTAGTGTGGGAATATCAATAGTTGGCAATATTATAGATGTATATTGGTAGCAACTTTAATGCAATGTATCTCTTTTTATATTCCTGAATTAGCTCCTTCACGACCATGCCCCTACATGTATGCAATGCATTGGTAACAATGCTCGTAGATGCACGGGCTGCCTTTAAAACAGAGCAAACGCTGCATTTTTGCCTAATTTGGTGCTATTTTCAGCTTAACTAGAAGCATCACAAGTGAATCAAGAAAAAAAATGACCCTGTGCAAATTGGGTGATGGGTCTTTCAGGCTGCCTCTGATGCAAGTATTAAACACCCAAAAAAGGGACTTGCTAGCTGACACAACCATTGCAGTGAGGATTTTCATTAGTCTAGGGGCTAATCATTATCCATGAGGTGATACTGGTTGCCTTAACTGTCAGGCAGACCAGAATCACCAATCATTTTTTGCATTTATTAATGTGATCCCTGTGAAAATCAATCACAATGATCACATGCAATAAATGCTAAAAATACAGTAAATGACAATCATAGTTATATGAACAAATTGTCAAATGTTCCCTGTTATTACACTCTTTATTACATTTTATACATTACACAAAGGATTAATGTCACAGTCTAGTCCCTAAACTCCCTTTGGCACAAGATGAAGGTTAATGCTTGTAATAGCGCACAGGCTTTTTTTCCGTGTGATTTGATGCAAGCATTCTGCATAAATCAAATTTTTTATATTTGACTCAAGCCCTCCCCATTGAATACAAATAAAGTACCTTACTGAGCCCTCTTTGCTTATACTGCGCCAGAAGGCGAACATCAGAAGACCGACATGTTATTTAGACTCTTGTGTCAAATGAAGTAATGTCTGATCCAAGATGTCTGCCCAGTGGTGTCTCCAGCAATCATATTTTGACAATGGAAATGTATGTCCCGGGCAGTCTCCATCCAGGACAAAGTCCCATATTGAGAGCTCTAAGTGAAGGAAGTCTCTGCCAATCAGGACATCCCTCTCTTGATTAGCTGAGATTGCAGAAGACTCCTTCACACAGAGCCCACTGTAAGCAGCAGTCTGCCTGCACAATGTGTGTGTCTGTGAGACTGAGGACTGTTTATGTGACTGGGGGTGTGTGTGTGTGAGAGACTGTGTGTGTATATATGCATGTGTGTGCGGGAGAGACTGTTTATATGACTGTATGTATGTGTGAGTAATGGGTAGTAATAAAAGGTTAATTAACTGAAAGTGACTGTCTGCTAATACAGGTGTTAATTCTCTAAAACTGCCTGTCTGCTAATACAAGGGTCATTCTCTAAAACTGCTCCTGCCTGGTAATACAGCAGTTAATTCTCTAAAGCTACTCCTGTCTGCTAATACAGGGGTTCATTATCTAAAACCTCACCTGTTTTATAATGACTGTATGTATATTATGAATATTGTATTAAATCTGAAATCAACATGATTTAAAGGGCTTCGTAATAATTTATATAATATAAAATGTTTCCCTGATTGGCAGAAATAGAATAAGGCCACTCTACCAGAAGTAAGATAGCAAGCTATAATGGGTGCTGATTGTTTGGGTGTTAGTATTAGGGTTTAGGGGGTTAGTATTAGGGTTCGGGGGTTAGTATTAGGGTTTAGTATTAGGGTTTGGGGGTTACTATTAGGGTTTGGGGGTTACTATTGGGGGTTAGTATTAGGGTTTGGGGGTAAGTATTAGGGTTTGGGGGTTAGTATTAGGGTTTAAGGGGTTAGTATTAGGGTTCGGGGGTTAGTATTAGGGTTCGGGGGTTAATTTTAGTTGGGGTTTGGGGGGCACTTTGGGGGGGAATCATTTATTATGGGGGGTTATTTTCTTTCTACTTTTACATTTGTAAGAGCTGACAGTTCAGAGCTGAACTGTCAGCACTTACATAGCCGCATCCGCGATCAAAAGGCCGCGTTATTCTTCATTGCTGACAGTTCAGCGTTCCTACTGCCGCGCTGAGCTGTCAGCGATGAAGTGTCCTAGACCCACCCTGCTTGCCGCAGACAATATTATAATATAGTTACCAGGAGCATACACTCTGCTAGCCGCAGACAATAGTATAATACAGTTACCAGGAGCATACACTCTGCTAGCCACAGACAATAGTATAATACAGTTACCAGGAGCATACACTCTGCTAGCCGCAGACTTTAGTATAGTACAGTTACTATGAGCATACACTCTGCTAGCCGTAGAACATAGTATAGTACAGTTACTATGAGCATACACTCTGCTAGCAGTGCAATTGTCAGGGCCTTTACCAGGTCAGGTAGGAATTTAAGTGCAGGGATAGTGGAGGTGTCTGGTTGCATGTTAAATATAGTGCAAAGGGAGAACAGATAAAGAAACAGAGCGAGGTATTGGAATAAAGACTGAAGGAGAGACAAGAGGGAATTTAGCAAAGAACTGCAGAATAGGAAAAGGGTATGAGTAGGAACTGCAGTAACAAAGAGCTATAGTAGCGACTGTAGACAAAGCAAAGGTAGGGGTGAGGCCTTAGGTAATGGTGAGGCCTGAGAAGGGTAACTAAGCAGGAACACCCTGGAGAGGGTAACTAAGCAGGAACACCCTGGAGAGGGTGACTAAGCAGGAACACCCTGGAGAGGGTGACTAAGCAGGAACACCCTGGAGAGGGTGACTAAGCAGGAACTCCCTGGAGAGGGTGACTAAGCAGGAACACCCTGGAGAGGGTGACTAAGCAGGAACACCCTGGAGAGGGTGACTAAGCAGGAACACCCTGGAGAGGGTGACTAATGAGAAGGGTAGCTTAAAGGGAATAACGTAGCTGAAGAGATCTTGATGTACTCAGAGGGTCTCAGGAGATGCTGAAAATCATCTACTGAGATGGTTGAGCCACTCAGGTTCAGATTCTCAGTTCCTGGACAAGGTCACAATACAAATGGGCTTTAAGGAGCGTATCAGGAACAGAAGCAGCAGCTCTCAGAAATCAGGCCTCCAACTTCAATGCAAAAGCACTGTTTGCCAGAAACTGCAGCTATTTAACCTGGGTGTGAGCAAAAGGTAACGAGCCCACCTGACACCAAACAGAGGGGAAGGAATACAAACAAAGTAAGGTAGGGAGACCTCTAGAGGCGGCAGGAGGAATATAAGCACATAAATAATGACTTTTAAATGCATGAGTCAGAAGGTCAGTGTTGAACCCTGACAGCAATATGTTGGAATAAATGCTGTGCAAAAAGGTGTGTAATTTCAAGCTGGGACCCAAATCACCCAGTGAAACGCGTAAAGCAGGCATTTGTTCTCATTCCTATACCAGGACTTCAGGATCTCTTAGGGACCTACTGTTGCCCTCCTGCTTTCTGTTGGGCTTGCTATAACTGTGGATACTGTAAATAGATTTATGTGTGCAGCATATACACACAGAACACACCATATACACACATAATCCCTAAATCCCTAAAATTATCTTTTGGGACTCTCCATTTGCCTTACTTAGTAATTGGTGCCAATATCCACTAAGACAGTGGCAACCCTAGGGCCACATGATCAGAAATGCATATGTGTTCTGGGCAACATTACATTTTAATCTATATATACCTTTTTTTAGATCATTTTTTTTTTTATTATTATATATGATATTAATGCATTTTTTTATACAGTAATAATATCTTATTTTTTAGTCTATATACTAATGGTGGAAAATAGCTTGTTAGCCATGCTGGTTATGTAGCATTGATAAAAAATCATTCCATAAACAGTGAAAATCAACTTTATTTAAACAAAACCACACATTTATAGGGCAAATCATAATAGGGGTAGTTAATAGGGAGTTAAAGGGATGAAAGCAAATGCACAAATTAATAGATAAATGTGTTTTAAACTTGTCTGTGGTGTCTCCTGTTTATGACTTCACCTAGTGGCTTGATTAAAAAGTAGTTAATTTGGGAACTATGGACGTTGTCTGGGGTAAGTCCTGCATCTGCAATGTGGGTGATGGTGTAAGTCCTGGGTCTGCATTGTCTGCCCTCAGCTATGTTACTTGTCACAACCTGATCACAATATACCTGCAGGCATACCACGATGGGAACTGCAGGACGTGCCAGACACATCCAATGTTGTCAAGAGATTAAGTCAGTTTACCTAAAACTTCCTGTCAGATGGGGCACCTTTGGACGCCTCTGTACTATGAGTTTCAGCCTCTTCATTAGACCCCTGCCCATTAATTAGTAATTATTGGTGCAGAGAACTGTGCACCTGTCATGGTTCCACCCCATTTCCCTTGCTCCTGTATGTTTGTATTCAGGTTTGGTGGCTGTTTCTTCATCAGCCTCTAGGCTGCTATTCTAGTAGTTCCATGTTCCTCCTGTTGTGTCAGCTGCCTTGTTAACCTGAGCGCAGGGCCGGCGCCACCATAAGGCTGCCAGCAGGGAGAGCTCCAGGGGGAAAGAAATGCCGGTAGAGGCACTGGCTGGGGAGATGATCTCCCCTCACCAGCCCTCTACACGGCCGGAGTGGAGGACCCTGGGAGGGGGCGGATCTCACCGGATGCGAGGTCCGCCCCCTCCCCATGAAGCAGAGCAGCGTCTGCTTCACGGGGAGCCGAGCAGCATGAGCTCTGTGTGTGTGAGATGTGGGGCTGGGAGCCTATGGCAGGAAGGTAGTGAGTGGCCACAGGGGAGCAGCAGTAAGCGGGGTACAAGGTAGAGTAACCAGGGAATAAACATTTCGAGCCAGGATCAAGGGGCAGGAGAAATCAGAATGTCCAGGAGGGAAGCCAAGGTCAAAATCCGGGAGGTCAATAAGTACAGGAGGAATCACAGGGATAAAGGACTCTGAAAAGGAACCAAGGGTACACACCACTTAGCAGCTTAATACACAAGCACTGATTGTAATCAGTGCTTGGTATTTAAGGGTTGTCAGGTGAACCTCCCCGCCTCCTCCAATTAGGGAAGTCCACCTACTCACATAGAGTAGCATGACACTCACTAAGGTGAGTGTCAGCCTCTTTCCACACCCCTGTTGTCTCCACCAATGGAATAGCACCATCGTGCGTTAGGCCACGCCCCTCCGTATTAAGTATTACTTTACTGAGAGAGTAGTGGAAACATGGAATAGCCTTACAGTAAAAGTGATAGATTTTAATACAGTGAAGGAGTTTAAGCATGTGTGGGATAGGCAAAAGGCTAGCCTATTTATGAGATAAGACCAGGGACTAATGAAAGTATGCATAAAACTGGGCAGACTAACACATTCTATGTTTCTAAAATATAACCATTATTAAATAAAAATAAAACCATATATAAGTATCTTATGTCCCTCTGCTATACTAAAATTACACTAAAACCTACTTTAGCATGCATCACCTACTCCAAAGGCCCTAATCAAGAGGAATCTATATCAATATTTGTGCAACAATACATTTAGCGAGCACATTCATCTCGATTTAGGGTCTTTGGAATTATTTACTGGAGTTGGTTTTAGTGTAGTGAAGGGACACATGATATTTATATATGGTTTTGTTTATATTTAATATAGTTTATGAAATGTGATGTTACATACACACTATACTCAAGTTGCGCATAAGTTTCCAAAAATGTCTTGCGATTGATATGTTATTGTTTAAATTTTCATTAAAGTATGTATCCTGTTTGTTTTGTCCATGTATTTCGTGGTAGTTTGTAAGAAGGTAAATCATGCTGCCAGTGTTCTTGAACTTAGACCACGATGATTCTCTAAACTGGTGCATTTGTGTGAGGTCAGCTTTAACCCAAGGGAGATGCACCACAATCTAGATCTGGGATTAATCTTAGTCTGTGGGATTAATCTTAGTCTGTGCCATGGGAGATTCTTGAGATCATTTAGAAAGGATTGAACATAATTCTTCTTAAAACACCTGTAAGTGTAAAACATGGCCCCTGGGGTTATAATCCCTACCTCCCTCCCTCCAATTCCTTGCCCAGATAGATACAAAGGGTGCCTTGTAGGGAATGAATATACCGGTATCCAGTGTCCAGCGATGATTAGCATTGACCTGGATCCTTAACTTCCAGCCCAGGGAAAGGGGCTATCCATAAAAAAAAAAATAATAACAACCCTTGTATCCTACTAAAACTGTGTGCCCAAAAAAACAAGGAGGAATTTTAAGCTTTAGCTCCTTACTAACCAATGCTGTTTTTATGTTTAGCTGTAATTTTCTTCTTTCTAGTTTCATGTACACATATAATATATAGTTTTTATCTCCATAAGAACTGCTTTCTTAAGATACCATTATCTTCATCAAATCAAATAATTTACCATACAAAAATCATGAAGGAAATGTAAAAAAACACAACTTTTCTACCTTTTACCTGAAAAATCTTTTTATAAATCTGCAACTGGTAAAAAAGACCAGGCTAAATAGTTTCTAATATTTTTCCTGAGTTTAGAAATACCCAATGTTCATGTGTTTTTGCTATTTTTTGCAACATATGAGACAATATCTTAACATAGTGTTTCCCCCCAAACAATAGGATAATGATGTAGCGTCAGTAACAAGTCAATGGTCATAGACATGAAGAGTTATACTAGAAGCAGACTTAGGGGCTCAGGATACCAGAACCTATCACAACCAATCCTCAAATGGAATGAGCAAGTTTAAATAGCCCTCCAAAGTTTAAGCCCTCCCTCAAGAGAAGGAGGAAAGGAAATAAAGGGATGGACCTTTATATTGGATGCTTGGCGAGCTTGTAGGATACTAACGGAGCAAACCACCTCCAAGAAAATGAATTTACAGAACTCTGTGAATACCTGTAAGATGGAGCTGCAGGGAACAAGCGATAAGTGGAGAGGAGGAAATCACACTACCACCCCAACAAGGGTGCATCCTGACTGTCCAAGGACAGGTTTATCAGGCCATTTCTGATTAAATTCATGGACTCTAGCAGGAGTATGGTCATTAGAAATTTCCAAGACCTTTCCTCTGGATCCTTTTTGATTCTCGAGTCAAGCATCTTATGGGCAACATACTCTTTTTGATCATGCACAAAAGTAGGTTTGGGATGAACAGAAACAGTATTCAATTGAGAGAATCCAAACAGCTTTGACCGGCTCAAAAAAGCCCAAAATCAGATAGGTAGTGAGTGTAGTGGTGTTTTACCTCCAGGTGCTGGAACACAAAAAGGGTCTACTCAAGGCCCAGGATTAAGCAGGAAACAAACAGGGTGTGTCAGCAGTAATCATCCGGTAGGTAAATAAAGTAAATCCAAATTGAGTTGCATGAAAGAAAAATCTTCTTTTATTGTAGTCCAAAATATATAAAAGGCATCAGGCAGAGGGATAGAGGACAGGCAAAAAGACAAACGCTTAACGCGTTTCGCACCAGACGGTGCTTTATCAAAAGCAGTCTTAACATTAAATGGTAAGAGCATGTTTAAATACAGAAAATACAAATGACAAACAATTAAAACGTAATTAGTATCTTACCTTCAGCCGCTGTGAGGAGGGGAGACGGTCGTCACAGTAAGTGCTCTCGGGCGCGCACACAAACCCTGTGGCGCGTCCAGCCTGAGAACTCAGAGGCTGAGCACGCCTCCGGGCAGAGAAGCGCCCGCCCAGGGAGCAGTGGACTACATCTCCCATCTACACAGCGGCAGGAGTATGGTCATTAGAAATTTCCAAGACCTTTCCTCTGGATCCTTTTTGATTCTCGAGTCAAGCATCTTATGGGCAACATACTCTTTTTGATCATGCACAAAAGTAGGTTTGGGATGAACAGAAACAGTATTCAATTGAGAGACATCAAATCAATCAGAAATCTTCATGGTAGTTGGAAGATCAAGTTTGTAGGACATTTCATTAATGCGGGACATAAATTTATACAGTGCAACATATCTGGGAATTCTGGATGGTTGTAGTTTATGTAAATTCTTTGTAGACAACCGTATTAGGGGCATATTTGAAAAATGGGAGCTTCAGAATGATGGGCATCTGCAGTTCGTTTATGTTTTCTTTTAACTGCCGCTAAAAGTCTCTACTATCTTGGTGATCACGGACTTGGTCACCGGCAGCCGGAGGGCATAAAACCAGGAGGTCAGATTAGGCCATTATACCCTTGAGCAACAGTAAATGGCATATTCTTAATGTATATAGACAAAGTTTTCTGCAAATGAACAAAAATAAACTGGTGTAAACTAGATGATGGCAATCGTCATCAATTTTAATTGATAATGCAGATAAAAAAGCAGGGTCACAAAAAATAGGGAGATTAACCCAGCGCTTAATCTTAATGTGAGCTGCACTTAATAAGTGTGTTCCTAAACCACACAAAACATACAAAAATTACAAAACAGAAAAAAAGTGCGCTTTACATAAACTGTGGAATATATGTAGTACCTAATATATACAATAGGTGAGTGAAAATGGTGATACAAAAGTAACTTCAGGAGAGATAAAATCTCCCTTTGGATTTTGCACTCACAGACTCCAAGTATAAAATATGCTCATCAGACGATATTCTTAAAAAAGATTCGGTACTTCAATTTTCTTTAGAACTCCAAAGACAAGGAAGAAGTGGAACAACAGATGAGTGGCATAAAACAGGTTTTAATATAAAAAGAACAAATATCTGCTTACATGAAGGGTTTCCTGAGATCAGCAAGGTGGGCGCCACACTTTGGTCTGTATGAGGAAAAACGCTTCTGCAGTGTTCTTTAAAATGAAATAATAACAAAGTCCTTAAGGTAAAAAAGCAGGTGAGTCCAGCCGCTACGCGTTTCGCTCACAGTTGAAATTGTTTGAAAGCTGCCAAGTGAAAGTGAAGACTTTCACTTGGCAGCTTTCAAACAATTTCCATAAACTACATACTCAGGCCTATTCACTCAAAGGTCAGTGACAGCCAGTTCCAAACTAGACGCCTAGTTGAAGCCATTGTAGGCGAAACGCGTAGCGGCTGGACTCACCTGCTTTTTTACCTTAAGGACTTTGTTATTATTTCATTTTAAAGAACACTGCAGAAGCGTTTTTCCTCATACAGACCAAAGTGTGGCGCCCACCTTGCTGATCTCAGGAAACCCTTCATGTAAGCAGATATTTGTTCTTTTTATATTAAAACCTGTTTTATGCCACTCATCTGTTGTTCCACTTCTTCCTTGTCTTTGGAGTTCTAAAGAAAATTGAAGTACCGAATCTTTTTTAAGAATATCGTCTGATGAGCATATTTTATACTTGGAGTCTGTGAGTGCAAAATCCAAAGGGAGATTTTATCTCTCCTGAAGTTACTTTTGTATCACCATTTTCACTCACCTATTGTATATATTAGGTACTACATATATTCCACAGTTTATGTAAAGCGCACTTTTTTTCTGTTTTGTAAAAAAGCAGGGTCACCACTGGACCCAGAACACTGCTTAAACATACATATAATGAACACAAACTGTGCCAGTACAAATACTTAATATAGTATATGATGTGGATAGTATTACTTGGTCATAGTTGTAAAAAAACATGAGTTTATAGATGGCATCCCACTGAGGAGTGCGGTGTGTGCGGACCACACAGGGTGACACCCCCAGCTGGGGTGACACCCATGCTGCCGGCATTCCCCCGCAGCACTACTAAACTTTTTTTTTTTCTGGCAGCCGCATCTGATGGATTCGGCTGCCAGAAAAGAAATTTAAAAAATAAGTCACTGTGACCGGATGTGATGTTAAATCATATCCGGTGGCTGTGTTTCCCTCCTCCGTGCTGGAGGGAAGACTGCACAGAGGAGAGGACCGATGACACGGAGGAGACAGAGCAGCAAATAAGGCTGTATTTGGGAAGGGGGGAGGAGGGTGATATAAAACAAGCAAAATCCTGGCATATTGAGGGGTTAAATGCTGGCATTTTGAGGGGTTAAATGCTGGCATATTGAATGGCAAAATTCTGGCATATTGAGTAACAAAATAATACTGGCATATTTAATGGCAAAATCCTGGCATATTGAATGGCAAAATCCTAGCATATTAAATGGCTAAATACTAGCATATTGAGTGGCACAATTCTGGCATATTGAGGTGTTAAATGCTGAAATATTGAGTGGTTAAATACTGGCATATTTAATGGCAAAATACTGGAATATTGAGGGGTTAAATGCTGGCATATTGAGAGGTTAAATGTTGGCATATTGAGTGACAAATACTGGCATATTGAGTGGAAAAATAATACTGGCATATTGAGTGACAAAATACTGGCATATTGAAGGGTGAAATGCTGGAATATTGAATGGCAACATTCTGGCATATTCAGGGGTTAAATGTTGGAATATTGAATGGCAAAATTCTGGCATATTGAGGGGTTAAATGCTGGAATATTTCATGGCAAAATTATTGCATATTTAATGGCAAAATACTGGCATATTGAGTGGCAAAATAATAGCACATTTAGGGGTTACATACTGGCATATTGAGTGGCTAAATAATGGCATACTGAATGGCAAAATACTGGCATAGTGAATGGCAAAATAATACTGGCATATAGAGTGGCAAAATAATACTGGAATATATTAAGTGGCAAAATACTGGAATATATTAACCCCTTGGCGACACAGGACGGACTAGATCCGTCATGTGTGCCGAGGCGTTAGTGACACAGGACGGACCTAGTCCGTCCTGTGTCAAAACGAGCACTGAAAGCGGAGTTTTTCCGCTTTCAGTGCTCTAATGCTATTGTAACGATGCTTGCATGTGGAAGCATCGTACAATACTAAAAAAAATGCCCGTCGGCATTTCGATCACTCCGGAGAGCTATTGAAATGCCGGTTTTAAAGGCACAGCGCCTTTCAAACACGTGCATTTAAAAAACGAGCATAGGAAGCAAATTTTTCGCTTCCAATGATCAGCAAGTGTTTCTGATTGCCTCGCAAGTCGAGGCAATCAGGAACACAAAAAAAAAATGCATGCTCTTGGTTACTGGGTGACCAAGATGGCGCTGCCCTTCTAAGGGCAAGAGCACAGGAGGCAGGAAGTACCTGCTTCCTGTGCTCTCTGGCTGTCACACGATTGTCTCTTCACAGAGGCAATCAGTGACTGCCAGGCACACTGACAAGCAGCGGGGATGCTCTGCTGAGCATCCCCACTGACTGGTCTAATCAATATTAACCCTATATTGATCTGACCAGTTGGTCGGATCAATATTCACAAATATTGATCTGCCTCCCTCTCCTCACTTACATTTTTGTGACGGAAAGAGACAGATCAGTATTAGTGATATAAAATAACATTTTATAAAATTGGCAGGTTTTAATGAAAGTCTTTCACTGTGTATTAACCCCTTCCCTGCCATTCATTACTGTATAAGCAGTAATCTTGCACAGCAACAGTATGTTTTGCTGTCTGCACTGTTTTATGGATTAATTACTTTGTACTGTAATGTATTACAGTACTAGATAGGCTCTTCTAAGAGCTATTAACCCCTTCTTTGCTCGAGATCACTGCTTACGCACTGATTCTGAGGCCGCGGACTATATCCCATATAGGACACAGACGCAGGTTGACTACATGTCAAGATTCCAAGTTGGAATTTTGAGATGCGCATCGCACAAATGTTGCCTTCTAGCCAAAAAACAAACCAACAAACCTATGCATGGGTGCTATCCCTGTACTCGGGAGATGTTGATGAACACATATTGGGTTGTTGTTTGGCAGTGACATATACCAGAATCTGTGAATTCATGACTGAAGTACAATGCATGTGGAAAAAAAACTCCCAAAAAAGTACTACCACAATCTTTTACAAAGGCTGGTGGTAGAATTAGTACATATACAGTATTAAAATACCACCATTTGAAATACCTTAGGATGTCTATTTTCCAAAAATATATGGTTTGATGGGGTAAAATTCATTGGACGGCTTCAAAAATGTTCTAAATGGAACATGGGCGCAGGCTGACTACATGTCAAAATTCCAGGTTGGAATTGCGCCCCCCCCTAAATGTGGCCTTTTAGCCCCAAAACAAACCTATGCATGGGGGGGGGTATCCCTGTACTCAGGAGATGTTGTTGAACACATATTGAGGTGTTGGTTGGCAGTGGCAAATACCAGAATCTAAAAATTCCTACCTGAACTACAATGTGTGTGGGGGGAAAATGACATCCCAACCCTTTAGGTTGGTTGGTAGGTTGGTGGTAGAATTAGCCCTTGGAAAGTGTTATAATACCACAATTTTAAATACCCTAGGATGTCTAGTTTTCCATAATATATGGTTTGAAGGGGTAAAATACTTTGACAGGCTTCAAAAGTGTCCCAAATGGAACATGGGCGCAGGCTGACTACATGTCAAAATTCCAAGTTGGAAATGAACCCCCCCCCTAAACGTGGCCTTTTAGCCCCCAAACAACCCAACAAACCTATGCATGGGTGGTATCCCTGTACTCAGGAGATGTTGCTGAACACATATTGGGGTGTTGTTTTGCACTGACACATAACAGGATCTGTGAATTCATGCTCGAAGTACAATGTGTGTGGAAACAAAACATTAAAAAATTACTAACCTAAAATTTGACAAAGGCTGGTGGTAAAATGAGTGCATGGAAAGTGTTAAAATACTATCATTTGAAAGACCCTAGGGTGTCTAGTTTGCTAAAATGTATGGTTTTGTGGGGTAAAATACACATTCTGGCTTCACAAATGTCTGTTTTCTGTATGTCAGAATTCCAAGTTGAAAAACCAAAAAGCGCACCTCTCAAATGTAGCCTTTTAACCCCCAAATAATCTAACTAACCTACACATGGGTGGTATCCCTGTACTCAGGAGATGTTGCTGAACACATATTGACGTGTTGTTTGGCACTGACACATAATAGGATCTGTGAATTCATGCCCAAAGTACAATGTATGTGAAAAAAAATTACTATCCATACCATTGACATAGGCTGGTGGTAGAATTAGTGCATGGAAAGTGTTAAAATACTACCATTTGAAATACCCTAGGGTGTCTATTTTTCAAAAATATATGACTTTGTGGGGTACAATACACTTGTTGGCTTTAAAAATGTCCCAAATGGGACATGGGCGCAGGTTTTTTGCATGTCAGAATTCCAAGTTGGAAAACCAAAAAGCGCACCTCTCAAATGTGGCCTTTTAACCCCCAAATAACCTAACCAACCTATACATGGGTGGTATCCCTGTACTCAGGAGATGTTGCTGAACACATATTGAGGTGTTGTTTGGCACTGACCTATAACAGGATCTGTGAATTCATGCCCAAAGTACAATGTATGTGAAAAAAAATTACTACCCAAAATATTGACATAGGCTGGTAGTATAATTAGTGCATGGAAAGTGTTAAAATACTACCATTTGAAATACCCTAGGGTGTCTAGTTTTAAAAAATATATGGCTTTGTGGGGTAGAATACACTTTCTGGCTTCAAAAATGTCCCAAATGGGACATGGGCGCAAGTTTTCTGCATGTCAGAATTCCATGTTGGAAAACAAAAATGCGCACCCCCTAAATGTGGCCTTTTAGCCCCAAAACAAACCAACAAACCTATGCATGGGTGGTATGCCTGTACTCAGGAGATGTTGCTGAACACATATTGAGGTGTTATTTGGAAATACCCCTTCACATTTTAAGGTAATGTTTACCTAAATTGCAATCTATGTGAAAAATGTAAAAAAAAGATTTTTTGCTGCAAACTTTGGCAAAGATTGGTGGTAAAATGGCTACATGAAATGTGTCAAAATACCCCAAGTTAAATGCCCTGAGTGGTCTAGATTTCAAAAATATGTACATGTTGGGGGTCATTCATGGATTTAGTACAGAAATCACTGTTACAATGTCACTATTGCTAATTTTGAAAAAAAGGATTTTAAAATAGCTTTGCACTACTTATAGTTCTGGCCCTGTAACATGAATAAAAAAGCACAAAAACATAAAACATGGGCTATTTCTGAACTCAGGACATATATTAGAAACTATTTAGCAGTGTTTTTTTGTTGTCTCTTGTACATGAGTATACGATTTTTCAAATAAAAGTCATAAAAAAATTTGTTTTCCTTTTTTTGCCATATTTTATTATTTTTTTTACATCAAATTATATGCTATTATCAAAATAATGGTATCAAAAGAAAGCCCTTCTTATAACGATAAAAACGATATATAGTTTGTGTGGGTACACTAAATGAGACAGAAATAAATTACAGCAAAACACAAAAACCTCAGAAATGTTAAAACAGCCCATGTCACCAAGCGTCGGACAAGCCAAAAAAGTCATGTCACTAAGGGGTTAAATGGCAAAATACTGGCATATATTAAATGGCAGAATAATACTGGCATATTATTGGGCAAATTGGCTTGGGCATATTCCATGTGTGACATATTTATTGGGCCCCATGTGTGGCATAATTAAGGGGCTCTTTTGTTTGGAATAATTATGGGGTGCTTGTGTGTGGCATAATAAATTGTGCTCCAAGATGAGGCATAAATAATGGGGCTCTGGTTTGGCACAATTTATGGGGCTCTGGTGTGGCATAATTTATGGGGCTCTTATGTGTGTCATAGTTAATGGGCTCCTGTGTGTGACATAATTTGTTGGGCTCCTGTATGTGCCATATTTAATGGGCAATCTGACTGGAATTACTAAGGAATCTGTTTGGCATGGTATTGGAGGAAATCCAGGGGGGTGACACCATGAGTTACAGCACCGGGTGACACCAATCCTAGTGACGCCTCTGTATAGATATTGCCTTTTGGGGCCGCAAAGAGACCAGTGTTCGATGCCTAAAATGTAAATTATATTATAGGAAATTAAAAGTGGATACATATCTGGTATTAACCCTATACCAGACATCTGTCAAGGCTAAGAAGCAACTAACTTTATATATTACCCAGTCGAAGCTCTACTCGATATGGAGCGACACTCGTTTCTGGACCAGGTAATGAACAGAGGCAATACGGACGATCAGGACCTGGTGCTCAGGCCGCTTCTCTGATCAGGGCCGGCCTTAAGTGTTCAGTTGCCCTGTGTGGTTCACCCCTGTGGTCCCTCCCCCCTCTACCCTCATGTCTGTCTCTTTCCTCTCCCTTCCCATGTCTGTCTCTTTCCTCTCCCTTCCCATGTCTGTCTCTTCCCTCTCACTTCCCATGTCTGTCTCTTTCCTCTCCCTTCCCATGTGTGTATCTTTCCTCTGCCTTGCCATGTATGACTCTCTCCCTTCCTATGTGTTTTCTCTCCCTTGCCATGTTTGTCTCTCTCTTCTCATGTATGTATCTTTCCTCTGCCATCCATGTCTCTATCTCCTCTCCCATCCTATGCATGTCTCTCCCCATCCCCATATCTGTTATCTCTCCTCCTTCCATATCGGTTATCCTTCCCCCATATTCATTCTCTCTCCCCCTCCCCATATCTGTTCTCTCTCCCCCCATATCTGTTCTCTCTCCTCCCCCCGTATCTGTTCTCTCTCCCCCTCCTCTCACCATACCTCTTTTCTGTTTTTTCCTCCCCGTCTCAGTTATTTCTCCCCCTTCTCCCCGTATCAGTTTTTTCTCCCTCTCTTCCCCCTATCAGTTCTTTCTCCTGCCTCCTCTCACCATACCAGCTCTGTTTCTTCCTCCCCCTATCAGTTCATTCTCCCCTATATGTTTTCTCCCCTCCAAATCCTTTAGGTGATTTTTTTTTCCTTCTGTTGTATTATTTGATGTTACCACATTGTAATCCAATGTATTAATTTATATTTTTCATTGTTAAACTCAAGGCAAGATACTACGTAACTGTATAACTTTTTCATTTTGTTATGGAATGATACTTTCCTTTACTTCCCCCTTTTTTCTTTCTCTACCCTATTTAATGGCTTCAAAAATCTGAGTAAATTTTTTTTTTTAAAAGAAGAGGTTTAATTGAGCAGCATTGACGCCTGAGACACTCAATGTGTGCTTCACTCAAATAACGTTGTGAGGGGGAAAAGCGTGAATGAAAGACTAATGGGGCTATTCACCAAAATGTGAGTTGCAGGTGAGTTGAAAATTTCCTCTCAGCAGTTTAACGCTACAGGGAAAAACATGGTGAGTTTCCCCCGCTAAGCTTTTCCTTGCACAATATATAGCTAAAATGGTGAAATTAAATGTGCATCTCACATCAACCCACCTCCTCTCACCTTTTAGTGAATAGCCCACTAAGGTTTTAAATATGTGGAAGACACTTGAAAAAGCCCTTTGAAAGGGAGAAACGCGTTGTGGAAGTAAGGGGACTTTTTTCTAAGGACTTATTGGGACATTTGGACTTACTTTAATCTCTGTACTGTACCTGATGACTCCTGCTGATTCCTGAAATCTTTAATGTAAGATATTTTATTTTTTCTATTTGTGAATAAATTTACATATACTAAAAGTCTTCCATCTTTTTGCTCTCTTGCTGTATCCTAGAGAACGACTGGATCATTAACCCTATGTGGGCTCCCATAAGGCTGTATATACTGAGCAGAAATCTGCTCAGGGAAATGTGAGTGTATTCACATTTATTTTTACTATTTACACTTTCACGAATTATATGAAAATACTACACTATATTATTATCTGTTTATTTTTCTCCCTTCTATATCGAGTGGATTGCCTCATATCTAAGGGTAATCCCAATTTATATTTTTAGAGTGTTGGGCTACAGCGCACAATATCACTTGTTTTGTTTATGTTTGCTATTGTATACCATTAGTGAGACACTGGTAGATTTTGTTGCTGCTATTGCCATCACATCTTGGCGCAGTGTGTTTTTCTCTTTTTCTGGTAATGTTTCCGCTTTTTTTGTTTGGAAAATACATCAATCAACTCAGCATACTGAGGCGGCACTAACATGCGAGGATATTTAGTTGGTAATGCAAGGACTACATTCATTGCTTTAGGACATGACAGACAGGACTGTTGATATGAAGTTGCCCAAGCCGTTATGTGTCCCTCCATCCAATCCAATGTTAGGGCTGTGCAGACCAAAAGAGACCCAGTATCAAATTCGTCATCCTAGTCTCAAAAAAAGCCTTGATTATTTTTACATCTCTTTACTTTTAGTAGGGAAGATTTAAACCTGGGTGCCGAATTTGACTAAGTCTCAAAATTAAAGTCGACCTCCAAAGTTGAATATTACTGAATAGACCAATCTGATTTCCACATCCCAATGGAATTAACTATACCACATAAAAAAAAAAATACAAGTTTGGAAATGAGCTGCATCTCTGTGTGGATGAAATACTCTGTGTCTTCAGATCTGATTGGTTTCTTCCTTTTTAACAGCTCCGTTATTTGGCGCAGTTTTGGACTTCCTTTAGCTGGTTAACTGGCGTTTTAACCTGGAGCCGCTCTTTTACTTACGGATCCATTAACATTTAGCGATTGTTAGTTTGGCACTCAGCGTTTCCATAGAAGCCTTTTTTAGGCTTCAAAAATCGATCACAGCAAATTAATTCATCTGATACCTTGCATCACAAGTCTAAGTTTAGTACGGCTATAGGGGGCCACGCAAATAATCATACTAACTCCTTGAATAAAGAATCTCTATAATGTCTATTGTTCAATGACATCAAGAGAATTATTGAGGATGTTCAAGTAGCGGACACACCCATGTAAATCCTGTAAAAATGTTTTGGTGGAGAAGGTGTTTAGTAGCTCAGGTAAAAGGTACATTATAAGGCAGTATAGCAACTGTAATTCTACATATGTGCTTTATTTGTCGACATATGATGTATGCTGAATACAGCATGTGGAATAGACTACCAGGAATCTTATACAAAGAGCTTGAGAACACCTTTCAACTATCAGTAATGAGAACCGAAAAAGCCAAATTTGATTGCTGATTTATTTTGTGAGGTGATTATGAGAAGGAAGAAAGATTATCAATAGGTTAAACTATCTGGAAGCCAGTGGATTTTTGAGCTTCAAACCAGAAAGTCCAAGGGACTTCATTCAGAATGTGATGTGATGTGCTTTGTTTAATTACAAGCTTAAAGGGACACTCCCATCAAAAAATTGCATTGAATGAGAGGGTAATGAAACTATAACATCACAAGGGGGCAGAGTTATGATCCTGTTTGATCAGGTCAATCTCCTCTCTTTGTGTTGGAAGGCAGGTAAAAAAATAAAGTTGTACACACCCACCTGGTCCTGCCCACTAATGATAGACAGGAGCCAGTAAGAGAAGTGTGTCTGACACCATAATGCAGGCTTTGGCCACAGTTGTAAAGTAAGACTTGCTGAACAATTGTTGAGAATGTTGCATCATGGATACAATTCTCAAAATGGATGCTGGAGATAAACACCTAATTTTATTTTTACTTTTATATGCAATTAATTCAAACATATAAAAAAAACCATATGTCTTATATACCGTATTTATCGGCGTATAACACGCGCCGGCGTATAACACGCACCTCATTTTAAGAAGGAAATTTCAGGAAAAAAAATTAAATTTCAAATAAAGAACTTTGAAGCCCAATATGCCATTTTAATATGCCAGGATATTGCCCCCAATATGCCATTTAATATGCAGGATATTGCCCCCAATATGCCATTTAATATGCAGGATATTGCCCCCAATATGACATTTTAATATGCCAGATATTGCCCCCAATATGCCATTTTAATAAGCCAGGATATTGCCCCCAATATGCCATTTAATATGCCAGGATATTGCCCCCAATATGCCATTTTAATATGCCAGGATATTGCCCCCAATATGCCATTTAATATGCAGGATATTGCCACCAATATGCCATTTAATATGCAGGATATTGCCCCCAATATGCCATTTTCATATGCCAGATATTGCCCCCAATATGCCATTTTAATATGCCAGGATATTGCCCCCAATATGCCATTTAATATGCAGGATATTGCCCCCAATATGCCATTTATATGCAGGATATTGCCCCCAATATGCCATTTTAATATGCCAGATATTGCCCCCAATATGCCATTTTAATATGCCAGGATATTGCCCCCAATATGCCATTTTAATAAGCCAGGATATTGCCCCCAATATGCCATTTAATATGCCAGGATATTGCCCCCAATATGCCATTTTAATATGCCAGGATATTGCCCCCAATATGCCATTTAATATGCAGGATATTGCCACCAATATGCCATTTAATATGCAGGATATTGCCCCCAAAATGCCATTTAATATGCCAGGATATTGCCCCCAATATGCCATTTTAATATGCCAGGATATTGCCCCCAATATGCCATTTAATATGCAGGATATTGCCACCAATATGCCATTTAATATGCAGGATATTGCCCCCAAAATGCCATTTAATATGCAGGATATTGCCCCCAATATGCCATTTTCATATGCCAGATATTGCCCCCAATATGCCATTTTAATATGCCAGGATATTGCCCCCAATATGCCATTTAATATGCAGGATATTGCCCCCAATATGCCATTTATATGCAGGATATTGCCCCCAATATGCCATTTTAATATGCCAGATATTGCCCCCAATATGCCATTTTAATATGCCAGGATATTGCCCCCAATATGCTATTTAATATGCCAGGATATTGCCCCCAATATGCCATTTTAATATGCCAGGATATTACCCCCAATATGCCATTTAATATGCCAGGATATTGCCCCCAATATGCCATTTAATATGCAGGATATTGCCCCCAAAATGCCATTTTAATATGCAAGGATATTGCCCCCAATATGCCATTTTAATAAGCCAGGATATTGCCCCCAATATGCCATTTAATATGCCAGGATATTGCCCCCAATATGCCATTTAATATGCAGGATATTGCCACCAATATGCCATTTAATATGCAGGATATTGCCACCAATATGCCATTTAATATGCAGGATATTGCCCCCAATATGCCATTTTAATATGCCAGATATTGCCCCCAATATGCCATTTTAATATGCCCGGATATTGCCCCCAATATGCCATTTAATATGCAGGATATTGCCCCAAATATGCCATTTATATGCAGGATATTGCCCCCAATATGCCATTTTAATATGCCAGATATTGCCCCCAATATGCCATTTTAATATGCCAGGATATTGCCCCCAATATGCTATTTAATATGCCAGGATATTGCCCCCAATATGCCATTTTAATATGCCAGGATATTACCCCCAATATGCCATTTAATATGCCAGGATATTGCCCCCAATATGCCATTTAATATGCAGGATATTGCCCCCAATATGCCATTTAATATGCAGGATATTGCCCTCAATATGCCATTTTAATATGCCAGGATATTGCCCCCAATATGCCATTTTAATATGCCAGATATTGCCCCCAATATGCCATTTAATATGCCATGATATTGCCCCCAATGTGCCATTTTAATAAGCCAGGGTATTGCCCCCAATGTGCCATTTCATATGCCAGGATATTGCCCCTTAGTATGCTCGTTATGCCACCCTCCTCCCCCAGACCCCAGTACTTACCTCGTTCCTGCTCTGTCCCCCGGTGCTCTGAAGCTGCGTGGCTGTGAGGGAAGCGTTGTGAGCTTCCCTCCAGCCGCGCGGAACAATAAAGTTTGTTTAAAAAAAACACACTTTATTGACCGCGCGGCTGGAGGGGAGCTCACAACGCTTCCCTCACAGCCACGCAGCTTCAGAGCACCGGGGGACAGAGCAGGAACGAGGTAAGTTTTAGATTTTTTTTTTTTAGGCGTATAACACGCACACACCATTTCCCCCCTATTTTCAGGGAGAAAAAGTGCGTGTTATACGCCGATAAATACGGTATATGTTTGTTTTAAATGCACAGGTAATCTAGTTACATTTTATGTAAGCTGTAGTGTCCCTTTAATTATATAACAGTTTTCCTATAGACATATAGCATAAATTCACACTGATGCACTGTGTTCAGCATCATGTACAGTGTTGCTTATCTCTTACCAAATCACGTCAGTTTTTGTAATACATTGATACAGTAGATCCAAAAATTGCTGTAACATGCATTGTTCTTAATTGTGTTTTACTCTTTGTGTGTCTTCACTATGTATATATAATTTTCTTTTTTTGTTGCCTTTACTTGTATTTTTTAGAATGCAGCTTTTTATGAGAGATAGCAGTGGGAGAGTGTGTTTGATCAATTACCACGCCCCCTTTTGGCTGCATCGATTGAACAGTAATTGACTAGGCTTATTTATAGGAAGGTCTGGTACAATGTTTTAAACTATTATTAAGTGTACACAAAACACATTTGGGTGGTTTCCCAGCATTACTTGTAGTTGTGTAGATATCTGCTGTGGAGCATTGTTACTACATTATTTCAATAATAAAGGATTGTGTATTTTACACCACATTATCCCTGGAAAGCCAGATTTAATTTCTACTTCTTGAAGGGGACAAAGGATATCTCGTATTGAAGTCTAAAACGCCAGGTAGTGGACTAAGTGGTCACACAAACCAAAATTTTGTATTTCATTTCCCAACATTTTCTAGAAGTCCTCCTGCTTTAAAAATATATATTTATTTTTTTCAACATCGAAACATAAAACAATACTGTAAGGTTTTGTACTTAAGATTCCTGCATTTTAATTGTTATTGACTGAGGTACACTTTACATGTCAAGGAGATATAATCCAACATTAGTTGAAACAGTGTTTTAATATAAATAAGAATTAGTGCAGACAGTTCAGGTTAATAGCTAATCTAACGCGTAAAAAGATTAAAGGCTGAAATGTAATGTTTGAATTCACAGTTAAGTGTGGATTATTGTAATTCTGTCAGGCTAAGTCTATTGTTTAGAATAAAAGAACAGTAGGATTCACTATAGGATTTTTGTCTTTTAAGAGGACCTGTAATTTCCAAAAATCTTTAGAAGAGATAAGTTGTTTAAAAAGATTAGCTATTAACTATGAATGAGATATGTAATTGGCCCTTGTGTTTAAGATTGTATCATTAAGTGTTCTTATATATTCATTGTAAAACACGTTTTTAGTTAATATGGAGATATTATTGACATTTTAGTCTCTTAGCTACAGATGCATACATATACAGGTTGACTATCCCTTATCCAAAATGTTTGGGACCAGAAGTATTTTGGATCTTTTTCATCAATAAGATATATTAAAGCCTCTTGGCACTCATGAAATATAGTACTATCACTGCAAATACTGAACAGAGCAAATAAATCCCTATTTCTATGATGTAGCTGTGATGTGAGGCACCGTTGGGAACCTGTCGTTGGCATTAACTACACACATGACTTTGTAGTATCCTTTGTGGGCATGGGGGAATCTGAGCATGCATGGAAAGGTTATATTGCAGTTTCAGGGGCTGGACACTGAATAAATTATTCTGACGGGTGTGGAATTTGCAACTTGTGACAAAATCTTAAAAATTATTTGGATGACGGATCATTTTGGATAATGGATTTTTGGTATAGATATACTCAACTTCTATGTATAATGTTAATAGAAAAGTAAGAGGAATAGCTTTTCTTGAAACGTCTGCATACTTACTCCGACACCTGAGTCACCTCCCTTTTACATAACTTCCTGTTTTGAAAACTCCAGCTCGTTAATGTTCACTGAAGGAGCAAAATAAATGAGTAAAATAGTTCAGAGAAAAATTAATAACCTCATTAAAGTGAACATGTGGGACTCTATTTACAGAGCTGAGATAAGCTCAGATCACTGTAAAACTTTAAAGTTCTGTGTTATACATCAGTGATAAGTAATAACCTTTGGGGTAGTGGGGCGATTTTTGTTACATTCTGTCACCAGGCTACCCATACCTTTCTAGGTACAAGGTTAAAATTCTCTGTTACATTGACTGCACTGGTACTGGCATACCTGTCCTTCACTCCTGTGATAGCAAAGGTCTCCACAACCTATGGCAAGGGGTGAAGGTCCATACAACATTATTAAATTGTCCAGGAAGTCCAGTAAATGTCCAGCATGATCAATGATGCCCTTTTTTAGACTATATTTTGGGTTACAGTGGATATAAAAAGTCTACACACCCCTGTTAAAATGTCAGGTTTCTGTGCTGTAAAAAAAAAAAGAGACAAAGATAAATCATTTCAGGACTTTTCCCTCCTTTAATGTGACCTATAAACTGTACAACTCAATTGAAAAACAAACTGAAATCTTTTAGGTAGAGGAAAGAAAAAATATAAAAATAAAATAATGTGGTTGCATAAGTGTGCACACCCTTAAACTAATACTTTGTTGATGCACCTTTTGATTTTATTACAGCACTCAGTCTTTTTGGGTGAGTCTATCAGCATGGCACATTTTTACTTGGCAAGATTTGCCCACTCTTCTTTGCAAAAACACTCCAAATCTGTCAGATTGCTAGGGCATCTCCTGTGCACAGCCCTCTTCAGATCACCCCACAGATTTTCAATCGGATTCAGGTCTGGGCTCTGGCTGAGCCATTCCAAAACTTTAATCTTCTTCTGGTGAAGCCATTCCTTTGTTGATTTGGATGTATGCTTTGGGTCGTTGTCATGCTGAAAGATGAAGTTCCTCTTCATGTTCTGCTTTCTAGGAGAAGCCTGAAGGTTTTGTGCCAATATTGACTGGTATTTGGAACTGTTCATAATTCCCTCTATCTTAACTAAGGCCCCAGTTCCAGCTGAAGAAAAACAGCCCCAAAGCATGATGCTGCCACCACCATGCTTCACTGTGGGTATGGTGTTCTTTTGGCGATGTGCAGTGTTGTTTTTGCGCCAAACATATCTTTTGGAATTATGGCCAAAAAGTTCAACCTTGGTTTCATCAGACCATAACACCTTTTCCCACATGCTTTTGGGAGACTTCAGATGTGTTTTTGCAAAATGTAGCCTGGCTTAGATGTTTTTCTTTGTAAGAGGCTTTCGTCTTGCCACTCATAGCCCAGACATATGAAGAATATGGGAGATTGTTGTCACATGTATCACACAGCCAGTACTTGCCAGATATTCCTGCAGCTCCTTTAATGTTGCTGTAGGCCTCTTGGTAGCTTCCCAGACCAGTTTTCTTCTCGTCTTTTCATCAATTTTGGAGGGAGCTCCAGTTCTTGGTAATGTCACTGTTGTGCCATATTTTCTCCACTTGATGATGACTGTCTTCACTGTGTTCCATGGTATATCTAATGCCATGGAAATTCTTTTGTACCCTTCTCCTGACTGATACCTTTTAACAATGAGATGCCTCTGATGCTTTGGAAGCTCTCTGTGGACCATGGCTTTTGCTGTGGGATGCGACTAAGAAAATGTCAGGAAAGACCAACTAGAGCAGCTGAACTTTATTTGGGGTTAATCAGAGGCACTTTAAATGATGGCAGGTGTATGCTGACTCCTATTTAACATGATTTGGAATGTGATTGCTTAATTCTTAACACAGCTACATCCCCAGTTATAAGGGGGTGTGCACACTTATGCAACCACATTATTTTATTTTTATATTTTTTCTTCCCTCTATCTAAAAGATTTCAGTTTGGTTTTCAATTGAGTTGTACAGTTTATAGGTCACATTAAATGTGGAAAAAGTTCTGTAATGATTTATCTTTGTCTCGTTTTTTTACAGCACAGAAACCTGACATTTTAACAGGGGTGTGTAGACTTTTTATATCCACTGTATATACCATGTCATCATTCAGTCACTGGGGGTTTATTCAGTGACCTGAGTTAATTTATCTCATGTCATTGAATCACATAGACTGCAACATAAAAATATGAGTTAAAAACCAGAAAGTGATGTTTTGCGTCATTGTATCGGGACCACTGGCTCATGTGGATGGTTTGTATATGATGGATCTCAGCTTGCTGATCGGTTTCATAATTAGATATTTGTTCCTTTTTCCTATTGATTCTATTGTAAACCGCTAATTGTGAGCTCCAGGCTGTGCCTCCTAAATCTATTGGTGTGAGTGTGTCAATTCTTAATACATCTAGCACATAGATTCTCCATGTGGGACTATTTCAATAAGATAGAGTGACACAATGGACAGGAAATGGGAAAAGCCTAATGACAAATTACAGAAGGCATTAGGGAAACAGTGGTGTATCTTGGTTTTGCCCAATAATATGCCGGTATTATTTGCCATTAATATTCCCCAGCCAATTTTCCAAATAATATGCCAGTATTTGCCATTAATATTCCCCAACCAATTTGCCCAATAATATGCCTGTATTATTTGCTATTAATAAGCCACAGTCAATTTGCCCAATAATATGCCAATATTTGCCATTTGATATGCCCTTGCCAATTTGGCCAATATTATGCCAGTATTATTTTCCCATTAATATGCCCCAGCCAATTTGGCCAATAATATGCCAGTATTTGCTAATTAATATGCACCTGCCAATTTGCCCAATATTATACCAGTGTTATTTGCCATTTAATATGTCCCTGCCAATTTTCCCAATAATATGCAAGTATTATTTGCCATTAATATTCCCCAGCCAATTTGCCCAATAATATGACAGTTTTATTTTCCATTAATATTCCCCAGCCAATTTGCCCAATAATATGCCAGTATCATTTGCCCCAGCCCCCAGACAATTTTCTTCAGGACTTACCTTTTTCCCTGGTGGCTACTGGCAGGCAGCATGTTCAGCTCCCCGGTGGTCGTGCAGAGAGGTCACGTGACCCGGCATGTCAGAGACGTCAGAGAGCTGGTCACGTGACCTGTCAGCACTTCACTGTCACACTCCACAGGGAGCCGAACAGGCAGCATGGAGGTTTCTCTGCGTTGCTTGTTCGGCTCCTCGTGCAGCCTGCTAGCAGGCAGAGCGATGGTGAGGGGGGATCTTCCGATCTCCTCTCACCTCCGTCTCTGCCGGTAAGCGCGGTTTCTTTTTAAAGGGGCAGCTTTTTTTTCTTTTCTTTTTTTGCGTTTTGAGCCGCCCCTAAAGGCAAACAAGGCAAGTGCCGCCATAGGCACTTGCCTTGTTTGCCTTGTGATAAATACAATGCTGTAGGGAAAATCTTTACCCCGACAGCACCTCTGGATGGGTGCAGTGATTGCACAATTCTACCTTCTCTTTAGTCACCAACAGAAAATAAAGTTTTTAAGATTGAGGCATCATAGCTGATAAAATCTAACCAAAAGACCTATCTTTGGAAAATGAGAAACATTTATGTTTACACTGTAAATAGGCCTGCAACACTAGTGATTCTTTATTGCCCCTCCACGAGTGCTACTGATTCAGCTCCCAAAGAAACATTTGTAAAAGTTTGTCGAACTTCTTCGTGATACAAAATGCTTGTTGTGTAAAGAAATTGACAATTCACAATTATCGCCTGAATTCTTTATTCTCGGTGTTCATGGACATATTAACAAATGAAGTACTAGAGAAAATGTAAGAATACATAATGGTTGTCAGCATTATACAATGATATAAAAATAATAAATGCTCCCTCTGCAACGTGCATGTGGAGACTTAACATCTAAGAAAAGTGACAAATTTTGTTCATAGCAGAGTTTACAGATGAGAACGTGAAACCCCAGGTTGTACATGTACTGTAAATGGGCAATGTCACACCTGCATTAATCCCAGGGTTGTTCGATCTACAGTTCTACATCTGATGATTGCACAACAATTTTTTTTACCCACTGCATTTCACACATTTTGGCCAGTAAAGTGGTTGCTTGACAATAGTGAATAAACCTATACAGTAAAGCTCTGAGAACGCTATTCTGAAGACACATGAATGTTTACACTCAGATCAGCATTTTCCTGGGATGTTAAGTCATCAAATGAAATGAATAAAATCTGGGTTCATGGCCATATCAATATCTATGGGTAGTAAAAATTGAAAATTCAGAAACAGGGAATACTTTCCTGCATTACAAAATAATTATACACATCAATGTATATATAATTCAATCAAATTGTGGTTTCTTTTGATGAACCCTTTGGTTCCCTTGGATATTCATATTTTTAGATTTTTTGCAAAAAAAGCATCTACAGACAACAAAAATAAGAGAATACTCTCCCTTAATGGACCACCTCTCTAAGGACTCCTCCTGTCCCAAAAAGCACACGTCGATAAGAAAGAGAGGGATCCTATTCAGCAATAGGTAGAAACAGGACTAGCTTGTCTAATATTAGACATGGGTGGACATGTAAGATATATTTCCTTTAGTCTTACATGTCCATGTATGTCTAATATAAGACAAGCCAGTCCTTTTTCTACCTATTGGAGTTGAACAGGATCCCTCTCTTTTTCATCTATGTTAGATTTTTTCCAGCTGAAATTTGGTTCATCTCTTTGTGTGTATCTGACAGTTCGTGGTTCTGCTTTAATTTTGCATCAAATTATATTAGGTTTCCTATCCTTTCTCTTGTTGTTCTTTTTGGAAAAATCAGGTTCTTAAAAAAAAATTCTTTATAAATCTTCTCTATGAAAAACCACATCAATTTACTGGTTTAACCACTACATTCCTTGGTTAGGGATAATAAGCCTCAGGCACACCAGCTGCTGTCGACTGCAACTCCCATCATAATTTGACAAATTGGGAGAGTGTTGTTGTTTTTCATAACAGATGGAATGCAAGAAGTTGTATATACCGGACCAACCTTTATAACATCTGTAAAGCAATACACAATTCTCTCAACACTATTCCATGAATACATGGAATAATATTAAATGCACTCTTCATATATCCCAACCCTATGTACAATGCATAGCAAAATTATATTGGTCCGTAAATTGTACATCTAAAAACATTAACATTTAATACAGTGTAAAACATTCACCACATGAAGGAAAATAAAATGAGATGATTTTGTATCTGTTTTAGAACATATTGGATATATACCACCTATAGAAGGTTATAGACAATAACATTTGTTCTCATAACCCCTTAAAGGGATGCACAGCTAAAACCACATGGGCATGATTTGTATAAACACAGAATGTGAAAATATGAATTTACATATTTATATCAGGAATTGGTAGGTTGTTGTAGCTAGCCATGCACCAAAGAGCATAGTAAACATGGGCTCTCTCTTAGTTTTAGAGGAGGTGTTTTATTTTAGTTTTGCAACAAACCTAGGTTTGTCCACCTCTGGGTTTGGGGTAGGAGACGGTGTGTAAAAATGTGATCCAAAGCCATCCCACCCACTTCACAAAACCTTACCAATGCAGCAATCGATATTAATATTGTAAATTCAACTGCATTTTTAACTTGTGTTTTAGTATTAGTAGCACAATGTCATTGTGGTGTAAGTATCCCTAAGAGGCAATACAAATATTTTATCAGTTTGATGTTTGCAAATAAACTACACACTTGGACACTGATTGTTTACTCATTGTCATGTAGGCCTGTATTCCAACATGTTAGAGTGGAACACTGTTAAGCCAATGAAATGACTGCATCTTAATATAATTAGTATATCTCCCAGCGGCCACAAATAGATCTGTCAGTCTAAACTCCCTATCCTTTTAATCTGCCTAGTCAGCTTCTGCAAATCTCATTCTAACACGTCACATGCATTCACATCACCAAACCCAGCATGATAATAGAGTGTAGTCAGAGTGCGGAAAGCAAAGGAATGATAAAAGTCAATATATAATATGTAGGATTTACTAATCTGCCTTTGATTAATAAACTCAATGAATGCCTCTATAGTAAAATAGATGCATCATTTTTAGACCAATTGCAGTTTTGAGAATGTCAACTAATCAAACAAACAGCTTTAAATGCACAGATACAGCCAGACTTAGCTTAATGTTTTCTGAGTAAAGTTATCTCCATTAATAAGCAACTTGGAATGTTTGTATTAAATGCAGTAACGGAGCAGAACATTCAGATTAATCACTGATGAGTCGTGTGCCATCTTTATAACAAATAACTGAGAAAGTAGTTTGCTTTGATACAGCCTGTTAGGTTTGTCAATTGCTAAGCAGCATCCATGGATTGACAATCATGTTTACAACCTTTTTTTTTTTTTATAAGTGACATGTTCAGGTCAGTTAGAATGCAATTTAGGTCTACCTCCGGTAACATGGATACACAATTTTGTGTTATATAATTAAATCCCAGTGATTGAAGGCTGGATTGATCCTACATTTTAATAATACCTCTGGTGACAGACCTGGTAACTGATGTGCCCCTGAACTGTCCATTAATTGGAAGTGGCCGTGATCTCTCTCCACATCCCATCCTTTGAATATATCCCCTCCCGAGGTACACACGTGTACTGTGCCCCCACCCCCATACCTACTTTAGAAGAAGGTAGATACCTTTTCACCCAAAAAGAGAGCTAACTTCTTAGCTATGAGGATCATTCTATCTCCAGTATACTTGGCTGTTGTACATGTATACCATTTTTTAACACATAAATGGTGTCTCAGCAGCACACATTTTAAATAAAAACAACAACAAAACACCACAGATATAAACCCAAAAGCATATATAAATAATCATCACTTTAAATAAAACAAAATAATAAATAACAAAAAGCAGCATTAATATTATTTAAAAAACAATAACAAATATTTTGTAATCGTTTGAAAGCAAGTCCATGACTGATATATTATGGAGATTAAGAAGAACCTGAAACACTTTAAATTGCACATTGGGAGCTGATATGAGAGCACAGCACAAAACAAGGTGAGATTTCTCCCCAGACCGTGGTTTCTTATTTTAAGTTATCAAATCTACAATGGACTTAACCTTATTGCCAATGAAATTAATTCCTTGTCCTATGTGAATAACAAATATAAGTATCCACATCCATGTTCTCAATAATATTCTTTTAAATATTCCAGAATAATTTTTACCTCTATAACTTGTATTTTCTACTGAAGCGTATGCTTTTTAACCTCATGGAAAAGGTAAAACATCCCAAACTATAAATTTAAAGCAATGATATTAGAAAGGGATGACTAAGTTTTGTTTTGTCTTAGTTATTGGGCCTGCAGGGTTTTAATGGTTCTCTTCTATTTCTATGGTGGTAAGGTTAGCTGTAACTAACTGTAAACCAAATATAGATTGTCTCACTTAAACAGCATAGGACAGGAGTAGTCTTGTCTACCATCCAGGAGTGGGCTCCAATAAACCACACTTCTATAAAAGTAGAAGAATACTCAGGTGTAAACTTCTCGGTTGTCCATATAATAAATTAACTTTTCTTTAACATATAAATAATAAAGAAGAGAAACAATCGAAAATAAGCAATCAAAAATGATACAGTTCTAACACAGAGAAGAGTCTGCCATTCTTTCCTTTTTTATAAAACAGGTTGTTGCTTTTACCTTGTTAGGTATTTCAGATAGACTCACTATACATAAATGGCTGCCACTTTATAAATTACCTAATAATAAGTAAAATAAATACCAAAATAAATACGTAAATAAATAACATTAACACAAATAGTTTCACAAGTGCACAGTTGACAGCAAATCTCTTTCAGCCTTATTATTAATGAATTATTTTCTTTACAGGTTGTTAATACCAATGCCTCTTTGAATGGGGTGAATAGGGATATTCTAACGGTATCTAGCATTTAATGGGACAGACCCTGTCAATATGGGTTATTGCAGCTCAACTGTGTTCTCTTAAATGGCGTCACTTGTGTATTAAAGAGGGCTCAATTGAGCTTTTATGCCAGACTGCCTTTGAGCTAGTATCAACACAACCACATTGCAAAGGTCAAACTGCAGAGATGTGAAATCTCTTTATTGCTGTAACCCTTTATGAGTGACATCTATGAAATGTTTTTGGAGGATGTGTTTTAACAACCCAAGCAGTGCAAAACCATGGGATAGGTTTAACGTCCTATCACTGAAAGAAGGGAAATAGGGTTTTACCATCTTGAGGCAGTACCTAATGATGTGAGGCAATACCGAATGACATGGAACCTGATCTGACATCCAGAAATGTGAGTGGTGACAATGTCACATGCTTGCCATTCAATGTGGGTATCTCTGAGTCATGGGTACTCTATGGGCACTGTACTCATAGGTGCTGTCATAATTATGAGCAGGGCTACTCACAGGCTATTTTGTTTAAGATAACTTACATTACTGCTCAGATGAGAGAAAAAATACAGAGCCTCCTATTTACTTACTTCTCTCCTCTACATCTCAAAACAAAGCTGGAGAGAGGAACTTGCCACAGGTGTGATTGTCTGGACTCTATCATTATCAGTGTATGGGAAATGGATATTTATGATTTACGTATGAATAGCCCTGCTCTAGAGTCATATAAATAACATGGAAGCCCAGAGCAGTCTCAGGAATGTTTCAACGCCTGGTGCTGTCGCAAGATTCAGAACTCCGGCTCCAGCTGCGACTACGGCTTCGGCTGTGCTCCCATGAGCTTTGACTGCATTCCCTGCTGCGGCTCCGCCCACTTCGAGGGCTGCGGCTTCTGCTGCTTTTCTCACTGGAGTAGCTATGACTCCTGGACCAGCTACGACCATACCAAGAGGGTGTACTGCTAGCACTGCTGGATGATGATGGGCTAGGCCGGTAATAAGGAATAGGACGTTTACGAGCACTGTGTAGAGAAGAATGACAAACATTAGCTTAGATTTTGGTGGATTTTCATAGCTGAAATGCCAGTTGTCAGGTCACAAGTGACATGTAAGGATAGGACTGTTTTTAGATCTCCAGCCTATTTTTAGACCACTAGAGCTACATTCCTAACCTGGAAATGTATTTTAAATATTAAAGGACCTCACACTGCCTACAAGTTAGTAGATGAACATCTCAGATATGTGTGGCAGCAGATCTTATTATAAATTATATGAGCAGGCTTATTTCCTGTCCATGTATATATTAATTGCATGATTATATTAATTATATGGAAAGTATAATTTGTTATCATTGTAGATTTTTACTATTTTTCAATTTATAAATATTTTTTGTTTCATCATGTTGCTTAATTCGTATTGCTGTTGTCTTTTCGCGTATTTAATTTTAGTTATTTTAATACTTAAAAGTGATTTCCAAAAGTCATTATGTATAATTTATATGCATTTATGTTGTGGGATGGGAAAAGCACCTCTCTAGAATGAAAAATAAAAGTTTGTGACTTGAGTCGTGGAAGAAAAAGGTTTATTAAAGGGAATAAATCATTAAAAATTATATTATCCAGTTTGCAATAAAAACATCCTTAAAAGAAATACACAATTTTAAATTATTTATAATCCTATTTAAATGTAATTTGTTGTATTTTAATACCAATAGATAGCATACATTTCTTGATTTTTGACACTTCAATCTCAATATTGTTTTCAGGAGCACAATATTTGGAAGGTTTACCTCTCCAACACACACTATGGGGGTTATGTATAATAACTCCCGCATTGCAATCGCCATTTGCTATGTATATTGGTGATTGCGCTTATATTTAACTCCCGACACTTTGCACTGTGAGAAACGGATGTTACCCAATACAAACCAGGCGTTTCAGTGCCTGATTTTTTATACATAGGTTTCACCGGCGCAATGAACACTGACACACCCTAAATCTATGCATTTGGCGTAGATAACACAGACCACCAAAATGTGTCATGAGTCTGCTTTATACATTGGTGCACTCGTCGATTGTGCCAGTATTTGGTGCCATCTGTGTGTGCACCGTGTTTATACATAACCCCTATATCTTTGCAGATTTATATATCTAAAACTGAAAAATAGCCAATTTACCAGTTAGCTATCTTTTTATAACAATTGATCATATTGTGTCAACTGACTTCCATAGCTGTCACCCTGTATATGACCATTACATGACAACTGTAGACAAATAATTAATAATTAAGTTATGTTTAATTAAAAGAATACATCAAGCAGGTTCAGGAGACCATCTCACAATGCTGAAGCTTTGTAACATGACCTCTGCTTTTGGTCTTCAAGACATGACCTTTGCTATATGTGATGTATGACATACAGGACATACCTTCCAAGTGGGAGGAGATGCTTATTTCCTAGCAGTTGTGAGTTGCGTGTGATGCATCCATACATGATCAATGCATACACACCATTAACTGGAAAACACTATCACTGTTAGTCAATGGTCACATATAGTGCTGCCACTCGGTCGGCAGGCCGTTAAAAAATTGGCTTGAGGCCAATGTTAAGTCTATGGAGGAAGTAGCATGGCCGGTATTTTTTTGTAGAAAAGGTGGCAACCCTAGTCACACAACGCTGTGAAGTTAGTGGCCTCCAAGTACTAGTTTTACACTGAATTAAACTTCAGTTCATTTTGAATGGTGCAGTTAGATCTCCAATCAATTATCCTTTTGATTAATTAAAACTTAAATTGGGGATTTACTTTTAATTTAAATCTGATTAGTTTGCCTGACAAATTAAAATTGTAAAATTCATTTTATATGGGCCGTCTAATTTGGTAGGCTAATTTGGTAGGTTAGCTGACCGCACTTTTACAAATTGTAACAGAACTGTCATTTTAAAACCTTGCCTCTGATTCTTCAAAACCCAGACAAGCCATTCCTTCATATAAACACTTGATTCTCTTTTACCCCTTCCCCCATTTTCTAGTTAAGTAAAATTAGGCTGAGGTGAGATGTCTTTAGTATTATACAGCAGACTTTAGTACCATAACTAGTGTGGCGAAACCGGCCTCGCCACGTGTCCTTGGAGGGGGCTGCTTGCCCGCCTCTTGCCTTTGGACTATGGACCAGACTTTATGTGAATGTGTTATACCCCAGATAGGAATCCCATGGAGCCCATTCGTATGAAACTGACTGTAAAGACTTTGGCTCCATGGCGATTAAACTGTATTTGTGTGGTCCGAGCGCCATTCACTTAATAATGTGCGCTCAGACCTGAGCTATCTGGGGATATGTGAAATGTCTGTGTGTTATGTGTAAAATGTGACTTTATGTGTTTTAAAGTGTGTCCTCAATTACCCGTTGCAACATTGTTGCGAACGGGTAATTGAACAGTAAGTAGCCGTCCTTTGTTCTCGGGGGTGGCCGCTGCATTCTGACAGTCTGACTGACTGGGGTTCTTGGAGGGGCCTGAGGGCCAAACACCTCCCTATAGATTATGGACCCTGTCTGTAATGTGTTTAAGCCTTCCATTGTTTAGTTATGTCAGCCACCCAGTCTGACTACCTTGCTTCTGGCTCCAGATTAAAGTGGCTAGATACTGCTTTACTGGTGATGTGTTTAAGTTTTCTATTGTTTAATCAAGTGTTATCTGATTGCAGTTTGGGGTATATAAGTCTGTGTTGTTTGTCAAATAAAGTAGTTCAATCTTGCTGTAAAAGTTCCTGCTTAACCTTCAAAGTGAAGTGTCGTCTCATTATTGGGGGAAGGATTTATTGTATGCTGTTCCAGTTTGACTGCTAGGAGAGTAAACCTATTCGTATGGTTCCTATTCAACTGTCTACAGCATTCATATGCTTGGGAGGATTCATATGCTTCTCCGGTTTGGTGGTTGTGGTGTCTGCTGCAGTGCTTGGAGTCCTCAGGAAGCGCTAGGGGCATCCTTTAACGGAGGTACCCAGTCGGGGTGCCAGGCGATCCGTTACATTGGTGGCAAGCGGTGGGATGGCGTCCTAGTGCGAGGTAAAGCAGCTCAGAGACACAGTCATTTGGATTTACAAATTGAAGGCGACGCTAGTGTTTATACAGCGTCCCTGTCTACATAAAGATTTGGGAAAATGGGGTTCGTGGATCCTTGGGCACCTCGCACACCTGAGGAAGAGGGTGAATTGGACTGGAGAGATATTGCCCGGCAAGAACTATGGTACAATGCCCTGGAGGAAGTCCAGTATCGACGGCAGCAGCGCCTTCCTGGTGTCGCATACCGGTTGGAGGAACAAATGGCCTGGCGGATGCCGCTTCTGGGAGACCAACCCGGAGGGCAGCAGGTCAGACAACTTGAGTACCTCGTGGAAAGGGAACTGAGCCTTGACGCCTCATACCGGGCACTGTGGTGGTGCACTGTCCAGCCAGAGACATGGAGGGCAGAGGGCATCCAGCCGGAGGGGGAGAACTACACTAGCCCTGGCCTGTTGTGGAAGGCCTTAGCAGAAGACGTCGACTTTGGCAGTCCAGCAGAGTCACGGTACTGGGCTATTTTTTATTACCGGGGTGAGATGGTACAGGGCCCGAGATCTATGGGACTGGGACAAGACCTCCACCGTTTGGCTGCCATGGAACGACAGCTAGAGATGGACTATGTGGAACTACTAAACTCATGTCAGCCACAGGGCATAGACACAGAACAGGAAAACTGGCTGGGAGACCCAGACCTGCCAACCTACATCTGGGAAAACGCAGCCGAGGTACCCCCTGCTTCACTACCAGCGGCAGAAGTAGGGGACTTCATAGACTGGTCCTGGGAAGACCCACAGATGGCAGGTGGAGATGGGATGGCGGTCTCTCTACCGGCCCTACAGGGATGCTGGGCGGTCGGCCCAGATCTCCAGCGGCAGTGTGTACCCCAGGGAGATGAAGGGGCCGTCCTTCCTCCCCAGCGGCAGTGTGTACCCCAGGAAGCAGAGACCATCTGTCTCGCACCCCAGCCGCAGGACAAAATATTGAAAGGGGAGACAGTTGGTCCCCCTCTCCACCAGCAAAGAGAGTGTCAGGGAGAGGAGCAGGTTACCCCCTCTCCCCAGCAGCAGTCTACAGTTCAGAGAGAGGAGCTTGTTACACCCTCTCTCCAGCGGCAGCCTAACCCACCAAGGGGAGATGTTAAGCCCCACAACTATGCAGATGGGACCGTAGTCTCTGCACTTGCAGCCCCAGGGGCAGGGACGGTCGGTCCTGTCCCCCAGCCACAGAGCAGTGTATCCAGAGGGGAGACAGTCGGTCTCCCCCTCCCCCAACCAGGCTACTTCAGTGGTAGTGCTGGCACCCGGGCAGAGTACCGCTGGTCTCTGCCCACTCAGCAACCCACCAAGGCAGTCTACCAGCCCCCCGCACAGCTGTGGTGAGGCACCTGGACATGGACAAGTTGCTATTTTATCCAGGTGTAGTAACCAGTTATTGTGGGTGGGTTGTATTGCTGTTTGTGCTTCGTGGGTGGGTTGCTGGACTAACCAGGGCACTGACCGGCAGGAGGTCAGATACCCTGTTAGTTTGGATGGTAAAGGGGAGAAATGTGGCGAAACCGGCCTCGCCACGTGTCCTTGGAGGGGGCTGCTTGCCCGCCTCTTGCCTTTGGACTATGGACCAGACTTTATGTGAATGTGTTATACCCCAGATAGGAATCCCATGGAGCCCATTCGTATGAAACTGACTGTAAAGACTTTGGCTCCATGGCGATTAAACTGTATTTGTGTGGTCCGAGCGCCATTCACTTAATAATGTGCGCTCAGACCTGAGCTATCTGGGGATATGTGAAATGTCTGTGTGTTATGTGTAAAATGTGACTTTATGTGTTTTAAAGTGTGTCCTCAATTACCCGTTGCAACATTGTTGCGGACGGGTAATTGAACAGTAAGTAGCCGTCCTTTGTTCTCGGGGGTGGCCGCTGTCACGAAGTGAATTCTGACAGTCTGACTGACTGGGGTTCTTGGAGCGGCCTGAGGGCCAAACACCTCCCTATAGATTATGGACCCTGTCTGTAATGTGTTTAAGCCTTCCATTGTTTAGTTATGTCAGCCACCCAGTCTGACTACCTTGCTTCTGGCTCCAGATTAAAGTGGCTAGATACTGCTTTACTGGTGATGTGTTTAAGTTTTCTATTGTTTAATCAAGTGTTATCTAATTGCAGTTTGGGGTATATAAGTCTGTGTTGTTTGTCAAATAAAGTAGTTCAATCTTGCTGTAAAAGTTCCTGCTTAACCTTCAAAGTGAAGTGTCGTCTCATTATTGGGGGAAGGATTTATTGTATGCTGTTCCAGTTTGACTGCTAGGAGAGTAAACCTATTCGTATGGTTCCTATTCAACTGTCTACAGCATTCATATGCTTGGGAGGATTCATATGCTTCTCCGGTTTGGTGGTTGTGGTGTCTGCTGCAGTGCTTGGAGTCCTCAGGAAGCGCTAGGGGCATCCTTTAACGGAGGTACCCAGTCGGGGTGCCAGGCGATCCGTTACAACTAGTGATGCCTGAGTGAATGTCTGCTATTTCTATTGTTACAATGTTAGTATTCATTTATGAACTTATTTGGAACACAGTATTTTTCTTTTTTTAAAAGGCATGTTTTGCACTTCTTTAACTATACAATTAATGCTCACTTTAGAGCTTCATTGATGACACTAAACATTGTAATTAAGTACTTTTATACTTTATGTATGTAACCTTTGGTTTAATTTAACATTTGCTTTTCTGTTTAAAACTAATAAATAATTAATTAAAACTTTCCTGAGTTCAAAATGTCTTCCCCTTACCTGGTAATTCTTCTGGCTTCCAGATGGCTTGGGGAATCTCTTCTACGCTTCCTCATTGGAGAGTATGAGCTACGTCTCCGTCTGTGAGAGCCTTTTCGTGTTTCATTTTCACTGGAGCCATATTTGCTGCTCCTCTCTCTATCCCTGTGAAAAGAGATAGTATACTTTTTTTATTTTGATTTACTCATAAAAGAATAATGACATTACAGCATTTCATTCCCATTGATTTCATCTCAGTTTCTATATCCTTATGTTTTTAATGTGATATTTCCCTAAATATGTGCATCTTGGTAACTATAGTTGGGTTCCATACTTGATTAGATGAGGATGGTAGTAGCCCCATCATCTGGCACCCAGTTGAATTGGGATATTGTTAGCCATCATTGGAGTAGGAAAGGAAATAACTCGAGCAGTGTTATGGCACCCACAGCATCTCAGTCTTTTATCTCCTCTACCCCAGTGTATCACAGTCTCCACTGCCCTCTCATTCAACACCCTCACTCTTTATCATGGCATTATAGAATTATCTTCCTTACATCATCATGGGAACATCTCCCCTTCTTCAGAATTATAATACACTGTAAATTCTCTCCTCAGCATCACAATGCCCTCTCCTTCCAGGTTTGCAGGGATTTCTGTTTTACTTTAGCACTCATTACTGGATTGTGTTCTATCACCTCTATGACTTATTTATGGAAATATGCTTCTATTTAAATGCAACAATGCATTTTATTTAAGCTGTGCACCTAAATACTGAGATTAACATGTGGATTGTACTACCATGGACATCTATAAGTCTACCTTCCAAGATTAGTTAAAATAATATAGATTTAAAATTACAATTGTACTTTTGCTTAGGAATTCAAATCACAACATGTACCTGCTGGGACTGTAGTGAGAGTAACTTGGACTTCGTCGTGCTCGTGAACCTCTGCTTTCAGGGCTCTTTCTATCTGAGTCTGAGGAGTAGCTTGGGGACCGTGAATAGGATCTGGAACAAAATAAACTAATTTATACAGATGATTGGTAATAACAGGCAAAAGAAGTGACATTACATCCATTTCCTACATGCTGGATCCTTAAGATGGAGAGACACAGGCAAGCTTTTTGAAGGCTAAGATGGATCAGGTGTGCAGGGGAGAAAAATGGCACAGAGAGGCTGTTTGGGGGGCTAAGATGGCATAATGAGGCTGTTTGGGGGGCACAGAGAGGCTGGGAAAAAAAATGGCACAGACAATCTGTTTGGTGGCAAATCTTTGGCACATGTTCTTAAACTCTGGAGATGAGAACTTAAGCTGTACTGAGACAAGTGATATAAAAAGAAGATTATAGGAAATTTCAGTTCAGTTTCACCCCAATAGAAGAGCTAAACTTAAAAAAAACTTAAGAAAGTAAAAGAATGGAAAAAAGTTTTCATGAAAGGTAAGGGGCACAAATATTTCTTAACTGCTGCCCCTTGTTCCATCATTGCCCAAGGTCATAAAAAATAATGCCTAATGAACAATATGGATATGCTAGACTCTATCCATGCCTTGCCTAACTCAAATGTGTGAATCTCCATACCTAATTGCGCTCTACACACACATTATCATTGACATATTGGTTCCATTATCTGTCACATGCTACTGATCTTGAATACAATTTAATTTACCATCATTTATATATGCATTTTTTTGTAACTGATTTTTGTGTCAAACAAATCCTGATCTTACCGTCCCTCTGAAGAGCTGGATCGACATCGGGACTTCCTGCCTGAAGATCTGTGCTTTGATGAGTAAGAACTTAGGGAATGGCTTGAACTACGAGAGTAAGACCTTCTACTGTTGCTGCATGAGGTGCTTCGTGACCGGTGACTATGGATAGAGTTCCGGTCAGGTGATATCTCTGTTATACTCTTCTGATCCTCTAGACAACCCAGACATGAGGAGAGGCTTCTGCAGAGGAATTAGATCCACCAGATGTTAAATGTATTTCATTTCATGGAAAATTCTAAATTGTGTAGACGTTGGACCACAATTTAAACCATAAAACATTTTATGAACTTTCTCCCTTGATTTTGTAGAAATCCCCCCTCCAATAATGAATGTGATGTTTGCTATTCAATGAAAAATGAGATGCAAGACATTGGGGTCTGTTCACTAAAAAGTGAATTGTGGGGAACTGGAAAATGAATTTCAAAACTAACTTATTAGTGCATTTGGAATAGTTCTTCAACTTTGCTATCTTCCAATTCACCTATTAATCTCTGATTTGAGCAGTTCACTTGTCAGTTAACCACAGTTCACATTTTAGTGTGTGTAAAGTTAGTAAGTTTTCTTCTAAATCAGAGGAAACCATCTCAGTATCCACCATCTTGTATAATGACTGCAGCGGACACATCAGTATGTGATGAGTGTTGTAGGGATTATGTTTGTCTGGACTGTCAAGCTCTACAATTCTTTAAAATGAGCCAAAATCAATGCATTTGTAATTACAAGAACAGATGTAGAATCCAAATCACTTGATGTGACTTGATACTACAAAATAATGGCTTACAAGTCTGATCTATGAGCCCCTCTGACAGCAAGATGAACCATTTGGGCAATCACTTAGCCCAATTAAGTTGTCATACATGACATAGTTTTCAAAACCTATGCATTTACAGAAAATACTTAAAAAGTAATCTGACTTTCAAACTGTTGTGAGAAACACAGTACAATAGATGAGGCTTAACCCTGTTAAGTAGATACATGCATCTTTTTGGCTAAGCTGTAACAACAGTTTACAAATCTTAACAACAATATCAATGGTTGACATCATATTGCAATAAGGATCCCCCCCCCCAAAAAAAATAAAAAAAATAAAAAAAAGATTAAGTAATGTAATTTTTGTATTTAGTTTTAAAAGAGACATTACTATAAATATAACTGAATGTTAGTGCTATGTACACAAACATGATAGCGTGGCTCAATGGTTCAAATTATTTGCTTTTGAGTTCAAACCACTCAAGAGAAGACAGAAAACTCTGCTGTACTGAATCCACTCTTGCCATTCTATTCTCATCACCTCTTATCCTGTGTCTGGGTGTCAGCCAAAAGGAGTGTGGTATCCTTGGTGAAAGAGAAACAACTGGCCGAGGAATTCCCTGAATCAGAGATGTTGTCGCTATGCCCATTTGGAGTTTTCCCAGATGAGGGAACATGCCCAAAGCTTGGATGAGATGGACTATTTTTTGTCTGGTTGACCTTTGACCCCGATGAGCTTGCTTGAGTTGAAGGAGGGGAACACGTATCATTCCCAGAGTCATATTCATTTGTACTTTCCTTTCGACAACTTCCGTGACTCTCTGCTGTGACCAAAAGGCCAGGGACTGATTGGCAAATCTGAAAACACAAAGGAAGGTTGATACAGGCTGAATCCAACCCTTGAACACAACATTTAACTTATAAAACCAAGATTATTTTGATAATTAGATCTTTTAACATTCAAGATATTCTGTATATTTTATTAACTAAAAAATAAAAAAAGGAAGTAAGAGAGGAGCGGGCAGTGAAAAACAAAACATAAATAGAGAACAAAAATATACTATAAAATGCCCACAGTGCATCTGCAGACAGGAGCGAACTGCAATGAGTGATATAGACTCCATGCACAGTATTGACATGCACCCATCAAGGAAGAATGGAACTCAAAGTGAAAAAAGGTAGAATTGCAGATGTAGTGAGACTAACTATGATAAAGCATTAACGCTACAACTGGGAAACACACACTGTTTAAAAAGATCTTGAGTACAATTTTGCAGATTGGGAATTCAGAATTAATTAGTGTATGGAAAGAAACAAAACAGCACATTTTAGTGTAATAGGGGCCAAAATTAAAATATTTGTATTTTTTTGTTTAAAGTCTCTTTTTTCTTCTCGCACTCTCTTTAATTTCTCTCTCTCACTTTGTTCCTTTTCTCTGTGTTTCTCAGTTTCTTAATTTCACCATCCCTCTATTCCCAACAATTATATTTTTGTTCTTATCTCTACATCAGCTTTTCTCCTAATGTCTACATCTATTTATCTCCTTTCCCCACCAACATTGTTCCCCACTTGTCTCCTTTTTACAGTCATTCCTACTATTTCCTATCCATTCATCCTCTTTATACCCCTCTCTATGACATGATGACTGAATGACAGTACTCCAAACATTGGGCCAATCATGGGGAATCTTGTGGCCTTCCCCAAATGAACAATGTACCTTTTGAGTTCAGAGCTAGTTTACTCATAAGACCTGAGCACTGGGATTATATATTGCTGTGCACACTGAGATTCCATTTAGTTTTTAGGTAAATGATTGAAAACATGTGGCTCTAACACCTCTTATTTCTGTTCATATTTGTACAGGAAGAAGCAGCTGAGTTCAGTTAAACTCCCTACAATCCGCTGGGAGAGTAAGACGCTATCAAACAATGCACTGTTATACCTGGAGCTTTCTGACAATTAAGGACATAAACCTTTTTTTAGATTAAATGCAGCAGCCATTAGAATACAGCTACATACATTTGATAAACATAAATAATATCCTTTGGAAAATACATTAAACCTGCTCTCACTTTCCAACATAAATGCACACCCTTAACTCTGCTTACTCTTAATTTTCCTTTTAAATTTCCTGTCATAGCCTCTGTGTTCCTTGAATCAAAATATGTAATGTATTACATAATCTGCGTGCATGTGGTTATATGTGCCAATATTACAGATCTTCAACAATAGGCAAACGGGAGAATAACTAGTTTGACCTTATTTTTTGTCATTGTGGCCCTTTTTTTATGCTATAAGTATGGTACATTTGTATGTACTATTATTAGAAACATTTAAACATTGTCACAGTGCTCAATGTGAGCTGTATAACATGTGTTTACCTTAGGTGCTAAATAATCTTTCAGCAGTGCCTCACTTAGACACAGTTAACACAAAACCAAATTAAATTGTATGATTTCTTTCTGTTATGTAATAACATTTTCTTACAAGCTTAACCTGCATAAAAGCATCGCTAGTAATCATTCTCATATCTTTTTTTTTCTAGGTTTCATTTTTTTTTTTTTTACTGCTAACCATTTAGGTACACTTGATAAAATCAGTGTTGATTTGTAATTGGAATTACAAGACCTTCTCACAATGCCGTGATAATTATATTCTTCTGCCATATTTATGTGTCACTTCTAATAGCTGCGTTTTTTCAACCGGCAGCATGACTTGAAATCTGTTCAAGGTTACGGTAATTACAAGCATCCTACACCGCGGTCGAAAGTCACAATTAGTGAGATGTTCCATAAACACCACTCTCAAACGATTCTAACGGCCTCAAGAGTTCACAGTGATTAAACTGGATATTTTATTCTGGTAGTTTTTAGTTAAGATATCCTCCCCTTAAGCTAACTAATAACAAAACATTTAATACTGGGGAAAAAAAGCGGGGGTAATAAAATCAAGGTGTTTTAAAGATGGGACCTCTCATAAAATATAATATTTATTTCACTCTCAAATGACTGGATGGGAAATAACTAGATATACAGATTTCAAACGCTAATGCTAATGTCCAGTAGACATTTTTTTGCTATATAGTTGCTTGAAGGTGTCCATTTTTTACATGTTGTTTTGATACTGATCTGGAAGACATATCTAGTAGCTGTAACATAGGAGAGGCAGACAGAATCTGGCAAGTTCACCTCACTAAATTCTATATGGAGTTCAAATCCCCTTACTATCAATAGGATGACAGGTTTTCAGGTCTGGAATTTGGTAATATCTAAGTTCTACATAAACTGGGGTGTTTCATGAGCCAGAGATTACTACTAATTGTTTGGCGATGGAGTGCTTCTGGTATTAAACCTATTTTATGAATTTGGTACATAGTGATATGAAATCACAAATAAATGATGGGAAGCAATGAGCATAGAAATGAAACTTGATAAGAAAAAAAAATTATGAACAGTCTTGTGTAACAATTTGTGTAGCTGTTGGAGATTCAGAAGATCAGACATTTTAAATCACCAAATAAGGACACTTTTTATTTGGGGTGTGATAGAAAGTAATTTAGAATAAAAATGAAGCATCTTATTTACGTATGTATACATACAGACATTTAATGTAATTAATGACACTTTATTGTGAGTTTTATTGCCTGTGAACACCAGGAAAGAGGCATATATTGATGTGGGGCCAAACTAGGGCCTCCACCTTTTAAAGAGGGACAATGGCATGTTATTGCCTTAGTGATGTGAGACCTGTGCGAGCAGGGCGCCTGCCCGGCCGCTCCCAAAAAAAAAAATGGTTTAAAAAAAAAAAAAAGCCAGTAGAGGCACTGAATGGGGGAGATCAAAAGATCCCCCCTCAACCAGCCCTCTGCTCGGCATGCTCTGCTGGATCCAGGGAGGGGGCGGAGCTAACCACCTGAGCGGAGTAGCTCCGCCCCCACCTTGTGAAGCATAGCAGCGTCTGTTTCATGGGGAGCCCCGGGCAGCAAGAGAAAGTGCTGCTCGCGCTCCCCATGCTTTCATTAAATACATATTACATAGACACTGAGACACTGCTGTGCTTCACAGGGTGGGGGCAGAGCTACACCGCTCAGCCGGTTAGCTCCGCCCCCTCCCTGGATCCACATTTGCAAGGAAGGGGGGGGGGAGGAAGGAGACAGAACAGGGGGAGGGGGAAAGGAGAGACAGAACAGGGGGTGGAGAGAGAGACAGAACAGGGAGGGGGGAGAGAGAGAGAGACAGAACAGGGGGAGTGGGGAGAGAGAGAGAGAGAGAGGCAGAACAGGGGGAGGGGGGAGAGAGAGACAGAACAGAGGGGGGGAAGAGAGAGACAGAACAGGGGGAGGGGGGGAGAGAGAGACAGAACAGGGGGAGGGAGGAGAGAGAGGGGGGAGAGAGAGACAGAACAGGAGGGTGGAGAGAGAGACAGAACAGGGGGAGGGGGGAGAGACAGAACGGGGGAGGGGGGGAGAGAGAAAGAACAAAGGAAGGGGAGGAGAGAGACAGAACAGAGGGAGAGAGAGAGAAAACAGGTATGGGGGAGTTAGAGAGAGACAGACATGGCAATGAAGAGGAAAGAGACACATATTCAGGGGGTGAAAGAGACGGGGGCGCCACGGGGAAACCCGCACAGGGCGCTGGGACACTTAAGTCCAGCCCTGGTTATGGCATGGTAATATCTCAGATTAGGCTTGACAACTCAACCACATACACATACTACATGGTGTTATCTGTTGCATGAAAAGTGATGTCCAGCAATCTGTTAAACTCTTGTGTTGACGGAAGTGATTCATTAATCACAGCGGTTTCTATGGGAGATTGATTCTTGTCAGCATATGAATACTACATATGACTGAGCAGCACAATTCAGTAAAGTCTGGCAACACGTTGAATTTATAAGCAGCTTGTGAAAAAAAAAATCCAAGGGGAAAACCTCATCTCAGATCGGTCCAAGTTTTGCATATATTCATGAGCTCAATGGCATAATTCTGTAACAATCCATCCAAGCTTTACTAATTAAATGTTTGTCACTGTCTGTGATGTTGGCAACCCCGCTTCAAGTCCCAATGACAACATTGATAGTTGTGCCATGTTTGACAGAATATTAATCTGTATATGACAGCAGAAATCAATATTATATTCATCTAAGTCAGGCAACCTCTAGTATTCCAACTTCAAGCACACAGGGCCAGCGAGCCAGAGGCTGGGCCAAAGGTTTACTCTGGATGTTTTAAATTATGGTCCACTAAACCAAATGTGATTTTAAAAGGGGACATTAATACCATAATTGTTGTGCTAATGTGCTAATTTAGTAAGCATGTGTGTAATTAACAAATATATACCTTAAAGCGGCACTAATGTATTTTTTGTAACAACTGTTTCTTTAATAGAAGCAAAACCTATAAACTTAGTGCCAGTTCCTCTTTGTAAACCTGATGACAGGTTTAAACTCATCTCTGCTTTTCAGCAAAGACAATCACTGCTCACTTCTGAAGGGTTCCTGACTGCCATTCATTGCTAGCACAAAGAGAGACCCTTATATCTACATGTTGTCACTAGGGTTTCCTCTATTGATTATGTATAAAACAAAAGCTCTTTCACTGCACTAGTAGAGAGTGAAAGTCGGTGACTGGATCAGCATGCATGTTTCACAGGGAAACAGAGGTTGTCAGTTTAGAGGGTTAAATAGCATGTAGCTTGGTAACGACATGTCGTGTTAGTGTGAGAATTGCCAAATGCGGGCTGTGCATACTGGAAGCAGTAAATCCTAAGTGCCAGTTGTGCAATTTAAGGGTGGATTGTTTAAATTAGACAGTACAGGGCAACCAGGGCAAGGTGGATGTGTCCTCCACTTCTTCAAGGAGAAATGTATTCACTGTATCATCCACTGTCCAGCTGTCTAGGTCTGGGCTTTGTTAGCTTACAGTGATGTGTAAGCGCGCATGCCAAAGTTGCAGTGCTCATAATATTTTAATAGAGAACAGGGCTAGACATTTTAAAAAGAGCTAGGTGTTTTATAGTTCCCCGCATTGTTATTCATGCTTGCACGTCATTTCAGTGTTCAACTTTACACAACAAGCACACACAATAAGCATTACATCTAAAGTGTTTCTTAATTACATTAGATCACAGCCAAGTACAAATGTGCTACTGAATGATAATGTATTCTTTCTGGGTCAAGATTATTGTTAATGTTAATAATAGTATTAGATTTATTCTTCAGAATGCAGTGTAGGTTTATGCCCTCAAAACTATTTTTTTTTAAATATAACTCCCAGCATCCTCATCAAGGCTAGTCTTTAAAGTTTTAGTCCAAACTAAATGTATTGCTCAAAATAAATACTACTGTTTTTATCAGTCACGTATTCATTATAAAAGGACCACTGCATAGGTGGGAGATTTGTGGCTAAGTATGGGAAATGGACATTTAGGATGGTATAAAAAATGCAAAAAAAGAAAATAACAAAAACTAAAAACCACAAAAAGTAATAATAACAGGCAGAGGTAAAGAGAAACAAGAGACAAAGCAAAGCCCCCATTTACAGGGGTTGGGGATAGACAGAGAGAAAGAATAATATAAAGTATACAGATATTTTCAATTCCACTTTTCTTAGTAATTGAATGTTTTGGGTATTTACCCCTGTATGTCCAGATTTAGCTGGTGCCTCTCTCTAATAAAACCCCTAACATCTGTCAGGAATCAGCGACTTACCAAGCGGGAACTCCTCCTTTAGTAGGTAAGGTGTAAGAAAAAGGTAACATAATTCCATCATTACATATTACAGTTCAGAAAAAACAAACATACACTCTCCCTGATACTGACTATTCCTTCTGAGGTCTGGAACATGTATGAATGCAGAACTCTGCTATCAGAGTCAGGTTAACTTATCACTGTCAGCCAATGACACCTAATAAGTCCAATCATGAGTTTACTATTCTAAGGAAGCTCACAATGAGGTTAGATAGTAACGCCAATCATCCTCAGAATGGCTGAGCATGATGGGAGTTCTTTAGGTGGTTTCTGCACAGTCAAAATCTGATATTTTTTTTTTTATTATTTTTTTTTTTAGCCCATGAAACAGAATTACAGGGTTTAATTTTTTTGTGTATGTTTTTGGTTGTTTACAATCATGATTTTTCCTGTGAGTTTTCTTTTACTCAATTAACATGGGTTAAATATCTAGACCTTCCTAAACACAGTAAAGCTACAGATAAGTCTGTAAACATAATTAAGAGCAGTACTGTTTTGGGTTTATCTACCAAACGAAATACAAAGAAATACTAAAAATATGCAGTGACGGGAGTTTTTTTTTTTTAAATTTGTTATTTTTGTGTGTGTAATATTATTTCTGCTAAATCCCTCAGTTATTACAATTATTAATATGTGTAAAATGTAGTACTGTTTATCATCTACTTCTTCATCCTATATGGTTGCAGCTTAATGAGGAGATATGTGGCTAAATCACACAATATAAAGAGAATAAAACGTAGGGAGTTGGCAATATGCAACTTTACAGGTACATTACAGGTATCTACAACAGCTGATTACAATAACTGGTGAGGTTCTCGTTTAAAAATAAAACAACAACAACAACAGAAAAACAAATACTAGAAAATAAAGAACAAGAACAATAATAATTTGTCACACAACACAGTTACTATTTATAGATTGCAGGATGCATAGTCATTTAATATAATATCCACCACAGCTATTGTAATAATGCTCAAAGATTCATTTACTACGTGTTTTTAATATTATATTTAATATGATAATAAACAAAAACTGTCTGCACTTCTCACCCTAATAAAGTTGCCAACAAATGTATAAGCATAAAAATGAGAGGTTTTGGTTATAGGAATTGGCCAGTGCATAATTAAGCTCACCCACCACCATGTCAAGTGACACTTTCAGTAGGGTGAGAAACTAATGTCAGTTTAATTAAACCTCCTCCAAATTAAGAGCCAACAACCTCCACTATGTGCAAGCAGGGAAAAGAAAAATGTCAGTGCGCTAAGATGGTGACCAGGCTCAAATAATAATATCACTGTATAAAATGAAGCCTCGCAACATCCTCACCCATTTTAACATCCACAGTTTTTCGTTCAAATATTTAGGCCCACAGCATAGTCCTAAATATTTCCTATTTCAGTTGCAATGATTTAATAGCAATGTGGTCTATTCACTAGACAGGGAACTCTGGTGAATGCAAAAGGGAATTGCAAGAATTAAGACATAAATAACCAAATATAATAGATTAACCACAGTTCACTGTTTACTGAATAGACTACTTTGTATTCTCCTTCTGCAGATAATGTTGACACTTCAAATATTGAAGATAATTATAAGGATGGAGGGTCAGATATTTATCAGTAATAAAGCAGTGAATAACATTGACAGAAACGTAGCATTAGTCGGCGGATAAGAACTCTTGTCTTGACAAACTTGTCTGCCAGGTTTGGTCAATTCATGCTGCCTGATCAGCAGTGGGGTGACAAGACAAAGGCACTAGATGACACTGACTGGTTGTGCTGACCACAGCATCACTTTCTAATTGGTTATCCCATCATTTCACACTGGATATGCTCCAACTGCAATTTGTGGTGCAGCTCTATTCCATTTACATAGTGCTGGAGGGTTCTTTAAAACACTGTTGAATTCAGTGCTCTGATATTTTTTCATGACTCCCACATAAATAATATGCTGCTCTTTATTTAATTGTGTGCTGTTATTTCTGCATTGGGCATATACATATTGTTGATTTATTGTAAGTTCTTTATTAATTTCTTTGCCATGTCTGCATGGGAATAAGTATGTATCAATCAGTAATGTAATATTGTTTATTAATGTATATTTGGGTGAAGCATTATATCTATCTATCTATACAGATCTAAGATTCCATGTACATTTATAAAGAAGCTTCTGTTTAACAATTCCCTGGTTACATTGTGTTGGTACAATTTGTAGACCAGATCTGCATGTTAAACAGCCCTTAATGTGTCTAATCAATTCCTCACATGAGCAGTTTGATTTAAATAGCATTACAATTTGCACGTAGCCATGCATATGTTTTACATCATTGTGTTATCTGCTCACACTTACAGTACCTAGTCTAACTAGGGAATACATTGTTTACTATGACCATTTTTCCTTAACTGATGTAAATTGGATCATTTTTGTTCTACTGGCAAAAGTCAAGGTGTCAACATTCTGATAATCCACTACAGGGAGGTCCATATATCAGGGCTTCGGAGAGTAGAGACACAGCAGGTTTATAATGATATAATATAAATGTCACACTGGTACCCCGGGCACTTTGTGAATGTTTTTGTACACACAAACAAACAAACAACTCAAATAATCATCAAAGAGAAAGATTTATCATCCAACAACTGATATATATTATCCTAGATTGACCTAGCCTCCTCTTTCAGGCTCTGGGAACTGTAAGCTAAAAGGCTCATTAAAATGAATCAGAATCTGTGTTGCAATTTTTTGTATCTATTCCCACTCTTAAAATATTAACCTAGTTAATAAAAAGGTCAAATGACAAAAGGAATATGTTAAGTTATCTCTGTTTTTCCTATGACCATAGCTGTATCTACAACTCATTTGTTCTGAGGCACAGGGATTTGACCTGCAGTGACCTTGACTGGGCAACAAGTCCCCTTCCAGCAGTTATTCAGTGATAACTCCCAGGATGCTCTACTTTAGCAATAAAACAATAATAAGTGACATAGTAGAGTTTAATTCCGATAATACCAAAGTTATAATCGTTAGCAGAGTCTCCCCCCACCTCCTAAAAAAAACAAAGGTTGAAACTGCTATTTTTGGAATAAAACACTGTTTCACTGAGTGCTGGTTTTCGTTTGCTTTTTATGTTGTGAGGATGGGGTGGAGACCCATACACTGAGTGTGAACTCGCTACATTGTTTCTTTGGAACTACTTAGCACCAAGACACACTGAAGGACTCAACTGCCAAGCTTGTGTGATTGATTATTGTTTAATCCATGGGCAGTGTCCATTACCCCAGTAGATGTTTGAAACTTTCAAAACTTTCAAAACAAAACTCTCCAAAAACAATGTAGACAACACCCTGTTCTCACTCCATGTTTCTCTAATTATGTCTGCCTACTAGTAATTTGCAGCTCAAAACAAGGAGAGGGAAACAGCGGAAAAACAGTGCCCTCCCCTATAATGCACTTCTAATTCAAATAAATTGTGCTCACTATCTGTCCCAGGTAGCTGTGACATTGAATATAAGAAGCAAGGAAAGAGGAGAGAATGGATATGTCTGTGTTAAGAGCTTGGTCTGCATGCTGTAAGCCCCAGTAGGGAGGTTAGAGACTCTAGATCGTACATAAAAGCTGCCTCCCTCTAAACATCCAACATTAAAGAGCTTTAATGGGCACAGTGTACGACATTGATGGTTACATAGTGTTTAATGAAATAAACCTAATGAAAGCCACTTGGTATTTCATCCAGCTAAATTTACCCTCTGGGGAATTCTTTTATAGATGCTGACTGCAATTCATTTAATCAGGGAAAAGGAAATTGATAATCTACGCTGGCATTTAAAGTGTTATTTATTTTTATGGCTGAAATCACCCCTAGATGCTTTCAGATCCTGCTTAGCATTGGAGAAGAGTAGACATGGGAAATGCCTTCTGTTCAATAGAGGTATCACACTGACTGCATCACGCTGATTACTGCTAACCTATACACAGTAAATGAACCTCTATGGCTGTGATGGCTAACCTTGGCACTGCAGATGTTTAGGAAGTGCATATCCTCTGATTTGCAGGCAACCTTAAGACTGAGCATAGTCGGGCCTGTCATTCATAGACATCTGAAGTGTCAAAGCTAGATACCACTTCTCTATGGTATGCACAATGCAAATAATATAGTAGAATTTAAAAGTGTGATAAGCATGAAATAATTTGTGTTGTAAAAATGGCATCAATATAAAGTACTATTGTCTAATAATACTAAAGGGGCAGTACTAAAAACAAGAATCCTTACAATATAAAAAAAGGTAATTGTATTCCAAAAGTTGGTTTGATATGTGACATGAAGGCGGGTCAATCGTTTTTTGTAAAACAGAAGGAATTTAACTGAACCAGAACTGGATTGTGAACTAATCCTAGTTAGCATTTTCGACCATAAAGCACACTAAGCATATGTCTGCCCCTAAAGGCCATATTTTTACACATGACATAGAAAGCAAAATGGGCAAAGCTTTGCAATAACCACACCCACTTTGTGATAGCTAGTGGGCTTCTGTCAGAAAGTGTTTCAGTTCATTTTTACTTTTTAATGTGTCATCAGAAATTATTTAAAAGCTACTTCACTTAGTGCTAATTTTAAATTCTGTTTTTAAATCTGTTCAACAGTTTAAACTAATTTATATAAAGATCTATAAAAAAAGAGCTTTACAATCTCTGTCACACTTGTAGTATATACCGTGTCTACTGAAGTAGCTACCTCTTTAAAAAATGTATTCTTAATGATTAAAATTTTTACAAATTAAGTCATTTTTGATTGCATAATACTAATTTGTTACGGGCCTAAAGCTGTAGTTTCAGAGACTATCAGATGTGTTTTTCAGATCCGCCCAGCACTAAATGTAAACAATTTGGAAAGTTCACTTTCATGGCATTTTTCTGCAGAAGGTTGGGATGGGAAAGGGCGATTTTGGAATGAAGAATTACTTACTATCTTTGTAGAGTAGTTACAACTGTTCGGTGCAGACAGTGTAGTGCACTGAATTCTGCCTTCCCTCTGGGTCTTGTTTACAGACCTAGAACTTCGGCATTTGTGTCTCTTCCGTTTTGATCGATGCCTCTCTTCTTTGAACTGGTTCTTTAGCCTTTTGTGAAAGAGAATAAACAATCAAACCTCTGGAAACCCATGAAAATGTTTTTTAATCACTACAAATTGAATTAATTACTAAAGCTGATATGTCACCTTTAACACATTCTACGCTAATTGGTAGAACATATAATGCACTAAATGCTTCTTAACATTTTTTCTGTCAGTGAAAAAGTGTTAATGTTTCTTGAAATTACATGTAAACAAATGAAAATGTTAGCGGAAGCATGGCCAACTATAACAGCTACCTATCGTGCAATATATGAAGTACACAACAGTGAATTACAGTATATTTACTAATGATAATCCTGCTGGGTGAACACAGTGATTACAAACCCTGTAAGGTAAAATAAAGTATGTGGGACATATGGAAATATTGGTAATGTCCTAATCAAGATAGGGTATACCCAATAATGGAATTTGCCAAAAAAAAATAGGTGCTATTAAAGAGGGAAAACCCTTAATTGTGTCTTTTAATGAGGCAGAAGACCAATTATGCCATCATGAAAAGTCTGAAGTAAATGGTGTGCTCCATTCAAATTATATTCTCCCTTAGTCTTTGCATAAAATGACCATTGGTCTCTCTGACTGGTTGTGTAGCCCATCATCTCTTGCACGTATGGCCCAAGTTGTGGAGGACCATTTCAACAAACATGATCTTCTAGAAGTGACTGACTTCCATAGGAAGCCTCATTCAGATGCTTTTTAAATCACAATGAAGTTAGCTTCATTGAATTTGGCTAATTTGAACAGAAGATGAGGATTGGAAGCATCCAGTGGTTTTGTTTGACATTAGATGGCAGTGCTTTTCTTATAATGCTGTGCGAAGGGCATAAAATAAGTATTTTGTTTTACTATTTTAAATAAATCATATATACTTATATAATCTGTCTCCTGTGTTTGCAGCTGACATTTCTAAGTGACATGTCCACTTTAAATGCATAATATTTAAAGTTGCAGATTGTATAATATAAGGGCCTTCAATAACGGTTTTGCAATATTTACCTAATCTAGAGGGAGCCAACTTCTATCAGTAATTCCCATGAACCTCTGCCTGTATCTGGCATTAGATAATGCTGGAATTGACAAGCAGCTGGAGAATTAGCAAATGCCAAATCCTGATTTAGTATTACCACTGAGATAATCAGAATTCTTTTATGGTTGATTGCTTGATATTTACATTTAGCATTAGAATTAGTAACAAAAAAAAAAAACAGAATATGCGAGTAAAAAGAAATTATTCTACTTACAATATGTAAGGTGTAATTTAAGTGTTTTAAAGATAAAAGTACAAGTATGATAAATGCAGCATGTTCTTTAATTATAGACTTAATTCACATATAAATACCTGTTTTCACAACTTGAGGACCTAGATTCTGAACTTGGTGAGCAAGAATGGCGATGATGATGGCGGTGTGACTTTCGTGTCCTACCACGTGAGCTTTGGGATACACAGTAAAACCAAGATGTTAATTATGAGAACAAACAACTGGATCTCAGCCAAACAAAGAAAAACAAAAACAACAAAGCCAGTAAACATAATCATCTGAATTAGAATTCAGACTATTTTTAAGCACTCTGGTGTAATGGAAAAAAAATTCAAACCTACCTATGTGTACATAACTGGATGACATAATGGAAAATATAAATTACTAAAATCAAAATTACTGCTCAACCTGAAACACTTTATTTTTACATTTGAAAAAAAACGACAGTTTCTCCGAAACGTACAATTAAAGTCACAAAGCTACCCAATACACACAAACATGGCAGAATTCACTCCCCTATAAAATTGAACAAGTTTAAATATACAAAAAACATCATTCCCCCATAGCAAAAAGCAGACTTAGAGAGAAGAGTGCCTGCTAACAGAATGACAATAAGAGCCAACTATCACTTTCTGAGAATGCTGGATTCTGTCCAGGAAATCCCAGTCTTTCTTTCAATATCACAGCTGGATTGACAGCAATTTGGTGGCGTAAACTCAATTTATAGGATTTCTAGGTGAAATCTCCATACATTTTAATGGGAAAAGAAATAGCAAGCAGCACAAACATAATGCTACTGAATGTGCATTTAGTGGCTGAATTGTCCTTTTAACTAAAAGACTTGATCTGGTCTTAAGTCTTTTTTGGTCTTAAGTACACCATGTTTAGATAGATTATCACAATTATATCAACTTATTTAAAACAGAGTTGCAGATAAGTGAACTACAATGGGTGAAGCTATGGCATCAGGATGTGATTGGCTAAAACAAATTAAATAAACGACTAATATAAATGCTTTTGTCTAGGAATCTTATTTTAAATGTCTGCAATGCTTTAAACACGTACTGCATTCCCCCCCCCCCCCCCCCCGTAATCTGTTAAATATGTGTTACATCTCATGTCATATTCCTTGTCAGCCAAAGACCTTTTATAAATGAATCCGTTAAATTTTTAACATGCTCTAATGAACTGCTGTCTGAGTTGGCTCTGCACTAATTAATGACCTTAGGGAGATAATATTGGAAGTTATGCTTTGGCTATTATTAGCAGGTCTATCTATATAAATCTTGAATGAATATGGGAGTAGTTTGATATATATTCCTGCTTATTTCCTTTTTTTCTATCTCTCTTTATGTATTGTATGTTATCTGGTAATCGACAAAACCTGCTGTCAGCAGTTAATGTGTATAAGATTTACAATGATACAAGTAAAAAATTGCTGTTCAGATTTTATGATAAAGTTGAGATATAGCTTGCATGTGACAAAATTACAGTCAAAGGGACTCCATCAGTTAAACATTGTGTAGGCTGTAAGTGTAAGAAATAAAAATAGTTTTGTTGTTAGCAGGTTTGGAAACTTTTGAAGGTGTCTGCTATATATAAAATCATCTTATAGTACAATGAGCAAAATGCACATTTCCCATTGAAAGTAGAAAATATAAATTAAGCACATAATAATGTTTTGCACCTTTCTCTTTTAAGATGAATTTGCTTGCAATTCAGCTAACACAGTATATAGATAAGTATATATGTGATAGAGTTTGTTTGAAATATGTTATATTCAGATTACCTGGTAAAAATACCATATATCTTACATTCTTAAATATAGTCACAGCCCAAAGCAGTATTCTAAGTCATCCAGGATATGTTAGCATTGAGCATACATAATTCATATTTCACTGTCAATTATAGTCCAGAGAGGTATGGATATTGAATACCTAAGACTGCAAAGAGGAATTCAAATCAGGCTATATGTTTCTGGTGAAGGTAAGCTAGCGCCTTATACAGTATTTTTGATTTGCAAAACATTCATTTAACCCAAACTCAAAACTGAGATGAGCTGTTAAATGCTGGATGTTAAATGCTGGATGTTAATGCTGGATGTTAAATGCTTGATGTTAAATGCCATCCTGGCGTCTTTTGGAACTATACAAATAGGACGGCATAGAATGTCCTAGCTTCACATGGGGGTAAAAAAAACAAGCAACTTATGCGGTTCAATCTGCAGTATTGATGATTTTTTTAGGGAACCAATGCTCTAAAAATGATCACAAATAAAATCTTGCACAATTGTTAGGGATATCTAATTATACATACATTATGTGGACAAAAGTACTGGGACACCTGACCATTACACCAACAGGGACTTTTATGACATTGCATTCAAAATACATAGACATTAATCTGTAGTTGGTCCCCCCTTTGCAGCTATAACAGCTTCCTTTCTTCTGGGAAGACTTTTGACAAGATTTTGTAGTGTTATTGTGGGAGTTTCATCCAGTAGAGCATTTGTGTGGTGTTGTTGTTGGATGAGAAGGACAGGCTGGCAATCTCCATTCCAGTTCATACCAAAGGTGTTTTGATGGGGTTGAGGTCAGGGACTCTGTGTGGGCCAAGTTCTTCCACATCAATCTCATTGTCTTTATAGACCTTTCTTTACTTACTGAGGCACAATCATGCTGGAATAAAAAAGGGCCTTCCTCAAACTTTCCCCACGAAGTTGGAAGCATAGCATTGTCCAAAATGTCTTGGTATGTTCAAACATTCTCCTTTGGTATTATTAAGTACCACCCCCCATTTTTTTAATTCTATTTGGACTGATTTTATACACCCGTGATCTCATTGAAATACCTGAATTCAATAATTAAGCGGTGTGGCCCAATACCTTTGTCCATACAGTGTATATATGCATATAGTTAGCATATTATGATACATCTTTAAATATAAAAGTCAAAAGCAATGATCAAAAATATTTTCAAGATCATTATTTTAACAAGTGAAATATTTGATATTAAGAATAAATACCAGTGACAAACCTAATGAGCATGTACAAAGGTTTATAAGATTTCAAGCAAAATAATATTACAGCTCAGCAGACTGACAATGAATGACAAGGATGACAGATGTTATATTGCAACTAGGCTCATGCCTTGCCATCTGTTGGCACAGATCTATTTTCCTTGCTCCCTAGTCATTCTTTCACACATCAAAGGCCAGGGTCACCATCAGGGATATACATGCAGCGATCTAGTCAGGGAACAAGATCTCCTCTGTGCAGATTAAAATTAGCTGTTTGGGGCTCAGTTAAAGGGGACCAATGGACAAGGGTTGCTGGTGATGTGACCAGTTTGCAAGAAGTGAGACCTACTATTTCTGATTGCTATCCTGCTAATGGCTCTTTAATATGTAATTATATCCCTGCATCCTTAGTTACTGACAGTATTTGAGGGTGCTGTGCACTCTTAGCAAGTCCTTGGACCATAATAATGTCACATAAATTAGTTTACTATGCGAGAGTGACCTTTATCAGGATTGTTTGTGGTAACCTGACTTCTTACTACATATAGTACTATCTTACTTCATATATTGAATGTATTACAGATGGACATAGTTGCATAAGTTGCATTCTCATTACAACAGAAATATAGAATGTAATAAAAAGATAAGATGAGAACTCTTACACATTTTTTACATGGATAAAGTTTAGTATGTCTGATCTTATAAACGGAAACTTCACTAACACATCCACTACAGCTGGGAACGAGAAAAAAATTAAAGCTGAACGTGTGTTTTGTTGCTTTATAAGCATCTCTAATCATAGCTCCATCACTTTACCCACGGCTGCCACCAATGCTGTGTGGTCCTATGACTGTCTACCATCTTATGGCGGAACCACAGTACTGCAATTTGCTGAAAGCAGGATGCCTACTGGCAAGTCAGTGCCTTCTAATGTTATCAGTGACAGTAATAATAATCATGTCTGCTCTTGAGAAGATAGAAAGGAAGTCCCCTGTAGTTCTTGTCATCCCAATATGCTTTGCAATCAGAGCAGTGCAGAAAACCAGCATGAATTCTCTTCCCAATGTCTGATTTACATGAGAGCACAGAGGTGGGAGCAATAATACACAATGAGAATATTACAACTTGCTGGTGGAGCTGAGATGGTAATGCTGTTTTTCTTTATTTCAAACCGTTTTTTTAAATAAAAGGGTAAAGTTTAAAATACTTATTAAGTCAGAAACTTGTCTCTGATGCCTATCATATTTCCATTTCACAGACTCTGTGAAATTGTGCATAGATCTGCAATTTATTGTCATTGTTAAACAGTGTACATTGATTGTGCAAAGAATTCGTAAGTTACTCTCTGGCTTACTTTTAATGGGTCAGTTCTAGTGTTGAGCGAACCCGAACCGCACTGTTCGGGTTCGTACCGAACATTACCCCGGACCTGAACACGGACATTTCACTGTATGTCCGTGTTGGAGTTCGGGGTTCGGCTATAAACTGAAAGTCTATAAACTGAAAGACATTCGGTTTATAGACTTTCGTTTTATAGAATACATGTAATGCTATTGCTATTCTATAAACCGAAAGTCTATAAACTGAATGTCTTTCGGTTTATAGACTTTCGGCTTATAGAATACATGTAATACTATTGGCTTTCTATAAACCGAACTAGAGTCCCCATTCATAAGAATAGGTCAATTGACCTATTCGTATGAATGGGGACATTCACCCACATTTTGCTTCTTTTTCAGCCCTCTAGCCCTTTCCAGGACTTTTTTAGAGGCATTTTAGTGGTCAAAAGTTCGGGTCCCCATTGACTTCAATGGGGTTCGGGGTAAAGTTCCGGGCCAAGTTCGACCCCGAACCCGGACTTTTTTCCGAAGTTCGGCCGAACCCGAACATCCAGGTGTTCGCTCAACTCTAGTCAGTTCAAGTTTCATTGGACAATGTTACAAAGTATTTAAATAAGGAGACAATGTACCTTATATGTACCTTAAAAGCACCATAGCCAGCCATTAAAAGGCAACACAAACTGCTCATACTGAAAACATTTTTAAAATGTATTTGCTTTTTATTATTCTTTTATACATGGGCATAGTGATGAGACCATTTACATATCTTCCTATAAAATCTCTATTTTTTTAGGCTGCAGTTCTTCAGTTGCTCTCTGTGTCCTTGGCTATTTGTATTTCATTTCACTATAGGAATATTTAGCTTTTGATGAGTGGGGCTTTATGAATAATTTGTTAGATATGATTTTACCATATCAGTATTACCGACACTTCCTCTGGTGCAACCACACATTCTGTTATTAATTATCACCTTTATCTTTATATACTTTTAGAATGTCCAGTTCCAGCTCCACTGTCTACATTTTTTGAAAATATAAAAGTTACAGTATCATGTATGTAAATAAAAAGATCTGTGTTATAATTCATTCCTCATCTCAAGAGTTACTGCTGTTGCAATAGCAACAGTCCCGCCTATCTCACTAACCCATCCTTACAACACACACAACTGGCTGAAACTCTATGGAGTTCTGCCCCATTGAGATTCATTCCGGATTAATAGCTAATGGCAGCACTTTCTCAGAGGGGAGCATGAAAACTGCTGCAGAGCTACATGGTCAATATCCTTTGTACTCACTCTCACTGGTGGCAATATGTTTTGAGTTCCCAGTGAACTTAAAATAAAATCAATAAAGTTAAAGGAGAACGGTAATTGGTAAGTGCATTTCACATATATTTACAATCTGTACAGAAAAATGCTAAGGGAAACTGCCCCTTTAATGTATATTAAATTATCACTCTAAAGCCTTATTTTACTGCTGTTGTTATCATCCAAGTATCTTTATAAACTGAATTTAATCCCCCAGAATGTTGAGTCTGTTATAGATGTGTATTATTTGTATCAGACTCGTAAGGACCAACTGTAACTTTGTTCATATTCATATGATACATACATTAGTACATATTCATATGATATAGAACCACGACACAAAAGGCTGGAGCAAATGCAGGTCATCAACAAAAACAGTTAAAAAAAATACTTACTGCTTTCTGTGCTTTTTTTCTTGTTTTCTTTTACTTTTTGGGCTGGATGAGCTAGGAAAAGGAGCACCCCATTAATTGTGGGATTATAAACTTTGATAACTCCATATTTAAAGGACAACTGTCAGCACAAAATGAATTTATTTTAACTGAAAGATTGCATGAAGTGTAGCCATTTCATATAGAAATGCTTTAAAGTAATAATACAAATAAAGTATTTTTTTGAGTTTTCTTTAATCCATACAGCTTTATCAGTGGCTTGTTTAGATTTGATGGGTCAGATCTTCCTTCATCTGACCCAAGATTCTGAACCACGTGACTGTTCTCTGATAGAGCTAATGTACTTTATTTGTATTTTTTCAGTAAAGCATTCATGTTTAAAATGTCTACACTACATGCAATCTTTCAATTAAAGGGACACTCCCACCAAAAAAATGAAAAGGGTTTATTTATTTTTTCTATTTTGTATTGTCGATTTCAGATATGTCTTTTGTTTTTGTTATGTGACTGTATGTAATAAAATATGTAACTAAACAAGTGTGACTGGGCACCACCATTTTGTGAAATATAGTGTTTTGCCACCCACCAGAGACTTTACAGCACAAATTTCTCACATTGGGGATTGGGACACAAAATACAGTCTATAAGTCAGAATTTTGACCAGACTTGCATTGAATGGGAGGGTAATGTAACTATTACATCAAAAGGGGGTGGATTTATGATCCTGTTTGATCGGGTTAATCTTCTCTCTTTGTGTTGGAAGACAGGTAAAAAAAGCTGTATAAAGCCACCTAGTCCTGTCCTAGTGATACACAGGAGCCAGTAAGAGACCAGGGGTGTATCTTATGACATCATCTTGCAGACTTTGGCAACAGTTGCAAATTGAGTCTTGCTGGAAAATTCTGGATAAAGCATCATGGGAAATATTCACAAAATTGAGCCAGGAGATAAACACCTACATTTATTTTTATTTTTGTATGCAATTAATTCAATCATATAAAAAAAAAAAACCCAGTGGCATATGATTTATATATGTGTTTGTTTTAAATGACCACGTTATCTAGTTACATCTTATATAAGTGGCAGGGTCCCTTTAAACAGAACGTTTGCTGACAGATGTTCTTTAAAGTACCTACTTTAATGACTGACAACAAGCCTTCCAATTTGTAAGCTTAACAGAAAGCATATATATTTGATAAATCACTTATGCTAATAGTCATGGTAGATAGCAGATAGTTGTGTAGCTGTGTGTTATTATTATGTTGTTATTGAGTCTTCACCTCTCTAGGTTTGATATGATTGGTGAATGCCCAGGAGGATCTGCTGCAGGAGTATCAGGTGCAGGCTCTGTACTTTATGATATCAGATGCATGATATGTATTTTATAGCATATGTTGCATGACATGTATTTCATAGTTTGTGGTTCACTGTCTGTATTTTTAGCTGTTGTTTGCTTGAGTATACATATAATTACTGGAAATGTATTTATATAAAACACTGGTGGAAAAATTTAGTACACATTCTATAAAGGCATATATTGAAAACATTACAATTATATAGATTATACAGAGCACATCTAACACTGTAAATTTAAATAAAGGAATATATTTAACATGCATTATTCCACTGACCTGTGTCTTTTTTTCTTGGAGGAAGATCTATAGAAATTAGAAAAGTGGTAATAATGACATGCATTTTGGAAACACTACTGTCTCATCATCTTGTTGCAAAAAAAAGACAGTTATCACATTCTATAGGTATTAAACCTCCCAAATATTTACATTAACCAACCCATAGCTATGGTCCCTAATCAAAAGGTCTGCATCTCTAGAGCCCCTTTTAAACTGTGAGTCCAAACACTCAATATTAGAGAATGCTCAGCATTATTATAAATACCATCATTATTAAGGTATTCATTCTAAATGTGTATGAGAAAGAAGGGATGTCCCTTTAAATTTATATTGAAACACTACTACTTTGCAACCCAGTCCATTGTTCATATACAATAAGCCCTGTCACAACATATGTCATACTTGCAGTCCTATTCTTGGTGCTTTCATAATGTTATCATGTTTACAGACCAGGACATTTTGGTGACTCACACTTTAGCATTAACTAAATGGCATACCTGTTTCTCTTCCGCTTCTTTGAGCTCTTCTTCTTCTTCTTTTTTATCGGGGATGGACTGTAGGACCGAGACCTGGCAAAGAAGGGAGGAAACACCACATGGTGTCACAAGAGTTTTTTAATGTAACCACATCTTGATGGCCAATATCAGACTCATGTCATAAAAACTCATGTGCCCTCTACAAAGATCAAGTATGCAGTCCCTTACTTGTTCCCACACTTGTCTGAGCATAGGTGGGATCATTAATGCCTGGGTTAATAAGAGAAATCCCCCCTATTCTTTCATAAACCTACAATTAATCCATCGCTCACCTTATGTGTGCCTTGTCCTCATACTAGATTATAAGCTTGTGATCTGGGCCCTATAGCTCATGTATCAGTCTGTCTTTGTCCAACCTTGTCTGTAAAGCCCATTTATGTTCTGTACATTGTTAGCACTATATAACTAAAAGGTAATGTAATGATATATGGGCAGTATAGACTAAACTGACAGTATATTTTTTATTTGTTTACTTAAGAAAAGACATAGTGGTTCTGTACTAAATAATATTTAAAGCATCCTGGCTACAATGATTGACATTGGCATGCTAATATTTTTCATTTGTAGAAGGACAGTGAATTGATATGTTGACTTTTAGCCCCTTTAGACTTGAACATGTATGTCATCTTACAGTGTTAGAAAGCTTTGCTATAACAAAACTGTTAAATGTATTCGTCTTTTATTCACCTTTTTCTTTTCTTGCGCTCTGATTTCTTTTTCTTCTTCTTCCCTTTTGGTGGAGGGGAAGAGCTAAAATCATGGGAGGTGCTGTTTGGAAAAAAAATATTAAAATGTTATTGCGGTCACTGTCCATCCTTGTTGAAGAACTGACTCACAATAAGAAAATCACCCATCAGTCTCTCTCCCCCCCCTCCCTCATGTCTGCTGTCTCTCTCCTATGATTACCCCCCATGGCTGCTGTCTCCCTCCTCTGCCCCCAATGTCTGCTGTAAATCTCCTCTCCTCCCCATGTCTGCTGTCTCTCTCCTATGATTACCCCCCATGGCTGCTGTCTCCCTCCTCTGCCCCCCATGTCTGCTGTCTCTCTCCTCTCCTCCCCATGTCTGCTGTCTCTCTCCTATGATTACCCCCGATGGCTGCTGTCTCCCTCCTCTGCCCCCCATGTCTGCTGTCTCTCTCCTCTCCTCCCCATGTCTGCTGTCTCTCTCCTATGATTACCCCCCGATGGCTGCTGTCTCCCTCCTCTGCCCCCTATGTCTGCTGTCTCTCTCCTCTCCTCCCCATGGCTGCTGTCTCTCTCCTCTCCTCCCCATGTCTGCTGTCTCTCTCCTATGATTATCCCACATACAAATTTTCGTATACTTTTAGTGCTTGTCGAATTGGCAACAGAATGAGTGACTCTGTTGCTAAATTCGTAGCTGCCGCCGCCTCCTCGGATGTAACTGTTCGCAGCACACAAACCCCTGGAAATACCTCTGAGTGACAGGCGTGCTCTGGGCTGGCAGCGCACCTGTCACTCAGGGGCACGATATGCCCCTGATTAATACATTCTTAGATCCTGCTAAAAACAAATAAAAATAAACCTGTATACAGAACCACTGAAAAATCAGTACACTAGTGTCAACTTTATCTTATACATCTTTCTTGAAACTCTTTGAAATTTAAACTAATTATAATAATGACATGCATACACAAAACATGAAAAGCAAAAGAATTCTAAAAACTGTACTTAAAAACTTGAAAACTGGCTCCAAATCTTGGCTTTCACAAAACAGCCACCACTTGCCCCAACAACTAAGTAGAGATTGCTCTCCAATTTTCATCTTGTGCAACATGGCTCCTGATGTTGTTTATCAGCCTAGAGTCCATGTAAAATAGGAACTGGATCATGTTAGAACAATATGTGAAGGCAACTTGAAGTCTATCAAGAAACATGAGCCAGATGGTTTTACAAAAATGTTTTTTTGCATTCCCAATGTATTTGCAAATAATACATTATGTTAAATAATAACAAAACGATGACATGAACCTTTCAACAGCATGACATACCCTTTTTGTTACTTGTATTGCTAAACACACAGTATTATCATCAGGGATTCAGTTACTGCGCGGGTTTCCCCTTTCTTACTAGAATGACAAAGATGAATTTTTGTACCCCCTGATGCTTGGGGACACGAAAACAGATACAGACAGGATTTATAGACATTGATTCTGTCTCTTCCTCTGCAAGACAACATCACAACCTAGAGATTAAAAGGATCTATGGCACTTTCCTTTCCCTGCTTGGTGTCTTTTTTTCAAAAAGAGAAGTGTTGCTTTGAAAAGCATTGCGCTATGAATCTGTCTTTATTGTCTGTCTCATGGTGGGAGCAGGAGAAAAGCTTTGTGCGCTACATACTGGATAAATGCTATGTGTCTACTGTGCTTGGGCTTATAATTCACAGATCTGCCTAGAAATATTTTAAGTTACATTTTCCTTGTGTGTCTTTGCTTTGAATTCATAAGTTCGGTGTGAAAGGCTGTGAATGGAGAATGATTTCAATGTATGCCATATCTAGAATACATCACTGAAATATACATATCACACCCTGCAGACAGGACAGAGGTAAGCAGGTTTTAGGATAACCATTTAACATACAAAGCTAAGGTATATAATACTGTAGCTTTGGACATTATGTCATTTAACTCTCTTTTTTTTTTTGCATTTAAGATCAATACTAATCCAATTACACTTCACATTCCCCATCTATCCCTGAAAAACTATCATGTGTCAATTAAGCTTGTCTCATGTCACAATCCATGGTATAATTACCAGCAACCCAGCAGTTCAATGCTACATTCAGGAATAACCAAAAGCCATCCACCACATCATTAAAAGTCCAGTTCAATTAAGACTGGAGGAAAGAAGCTATCACCTTAAACACCAAACATGTTTGTTTATGGTTAGGCCAGTTATATTGTGGAATACAATTAAGTGAAGTTGTTTTGATGGATTCAATCAATATGTTAGGAAATTGGTTGAATGCATTTCTATCTATGAAGCGCATACAACGCTATAACAGTTTAAAGTAGCTTATTTAATGAGCGCTATTTGAAAAGCCTTCATTTACATACGGTATAAAGTTAAACAATGGGATGTTTACATAGTGACCATGGGAGACATCAGGAAAAATGAAGTGAAAGGAGTAAATGGAATTCTAGAATACATACCCAAGAGTATGTCCATGATATATAGTGCTTGCATACTCAAGTGCACAATGTGAATAAGAGCAGTATCTAGTTTAAGAACCCTGGGAAATATGCAAATAAATTGGACATGGCATGTATGAGCGTGGGGGAGTGAATCAGATGACTGATGGTTGCCAGGGGGAGGAGTCAAGGGACAGTTGATAAAGTCCTGGGCTCCCTCTCTCTGGCAGCCATTTTAGATAACAAATTTTCCCACTCAGTATCACTTTTCCCGCATACCCTCCCTTCATTTTGTCTTTGATGTTTTGTATTGTTCGTTCCAATTATTTTTTGTCGCAGCAGGTGGGGGTTCATTCCTTGCCAGTTGGGGTTTGGATTGGAAGCAGGAGTCGGGAAGTCGGGGATAATGGTGTCTAAATGGGGGCTCGGATCTCCCCTAACCTTTCAAGTTAATAGTTTGTTTCTTGGACGTGCCCTTTGAGCTAAAAGAGCTGGCTAGTGCTTAGCATATGGTAAGATGGAAGGGTTAAAGTTATGACACCCTAAGGGGGGGGGGGGGGGCGAGAACCCCTTAGACGATTTTACTATGTATAGTTATGTTAAGTTGTTCGTGGCTGGCAAGGGGTTAGAAGTTTTGTTAGGCTGTATTATTTTATATATACATATATTATCCTTATTTTATATATATATATATATATATATATATATATATATATATATATATATATATATATATATATATATATATTTATATATATATACAAGGAAATTATGGTGGTCAGCTAATACAGCCTTTTGTTGGTTTAATAAAATTGCTGTGGCCTTTTTACACCAACATTAGTCTTGTGTCCAATTTATTGGGTTAATGGGGAGAAGGTATGGGGTATATAAGAATGGGTATCAGGTAATCAGGTACTCTATCCCCTCTGCATACATACATTAATTCATTAATATATTTTTTATACACAAATACTGAAGTCATCACTTCTGACAGGTGGAGACTTGCAGACCACCTAATCCACTACAGTGGAAAGAAGGGATTTAAAGAAAGCCAGGGGGTAGGTTTTATGGTTTCTCTGTATGTATGACAGTTTAACCCTTTAACTGGAAATTATGCAAGTTGTTTTTTTCCAGACAGTTACTTAAACTGGATCAGCCGAACATTGTTTTTACTATGCAAGTAGAGCATAAAAAAATATTGAGAATCATCTATACATCGTATTAGCAAAAGTGCAAGCAAATGCCTAAATTAGGAGAGGCTCCTTATTATGACATCACCTGTGGCATGGTATGCAAATTATACATTTCCCATTGAAAAGCAGTTCATTTGCATACTGTGCTACAGTTGATGACATAAGCAGGAGACTCCACAGACAGATTTAATACACGTTTCTCCTAATTTAAGCATTTGATTGCAGTTTTGCTAACACAATGTATAGATCATTTTCAATAACTGTTTAAGCTCTACATGTACAGTAAAACAATATTCAGGCGATACAGTCCCCTTAACAGTGATTGATTATGGATATTATAAAACATATGTATTTAGGGCACTACTGGTCAAACGACAAGTTTATGGTTGTCATGCCAACGCAGAGCAACTGCTATACAGTACACATAATAAACAGAGTATACGTGAATGTAGTAGATCTTAGATACGACTGCTTTACCTTTTTAAAATTAGGATTGTCTTATGTCTTATATAATATTGATGTGATTATAATGTTGGATCTCCGCACTTCTCTGTATTATTGGTTTTAACCTATTGTAACAAAGTCCATGAGAAGAAGGCTGGAGGTTAAGAAGCCTATTTCCCAGTGTCAAGGGTATAATTGTAATAGTGCTATGTGTGTGTTCCTGTTTGCTGGGATTTCCCAGAGGTGATATAGATTTCTTACTCTCTTGGTGACATCTAAATGCTCAGGCACAAGGTCTAATTGTTGTTGGGTACAAGCAGGTAAAATGTTATTAGTGTGGTGTCACACTATGAGGATTTGAGGATCTATTTGCAATGTATGCTCTAGGGTCCATCATTTTACAGTCCCCGGCAGACTGAAGATCTTTGTGATTCTCCTTTTCCCAGGTGTGGTGGAAGCAGTGTTTTATTCAGAGAACACACTTTATTGCACATTCTCATTTTAAATTATTATAATTTAAGAAATGTCTCTTATTTAGTATTCATCCTCTTTACATTCAGTGTATCATATAAGTGCTTGAGCTTTTGATCTTCTCTTTGATAAAAAAAATAAAGAAAAAAATAACATAGCCATCAAACAACAGGTGCATTTATTACCATTTTTTTACTGATAGTACATAAAATAACATGAAGTATTTGCATGATTTAACCTATTTTGTTGCACTGATTCTTAGTAGACGTAACTGCAGTCATTTGTGGCAGTGGGTCACATTATAGTGCCCAATAATATTGGGGTACACTCTTCCATCCAGATCATTAAATACATTTACGTGGATGTTTACAATCTCTTTTGGCCCAGTTGGTTGTAGCTGAATAGTTGGTAAGATAAGGACACAGCTGGTTATCTCCGGAATATTTACTACTGACTGTCAAACATTAGTACAGTGAATAAGGCAAAACATGGGGGAATCAGCAAGTGTTCTCTCTGCTGCTTGCTTTCCTTGCACAAAGCCTTTGTCCTGGGCAGAATTTATCTTTACTGTTCTGCCAACTAAGCAGCATGCCACTCTGTGCACAGTTAAAACACTAACAGCTCTGGATTTGACTACAGAAAAATCATAATGTCCTTGAAGTTGCAGCTCAACACAGTGTTGTCTAAATATGACCTTAATATTATGCATCAAAAAAGCATGAATTAATACTGTATAATTACCCAGACTACAGATACATGTTGGCACTGCAGTCTTGGTTGTGTATTCTAAATCCCAAACTCCGAGGTCAAGACAGAAGGCTATCCCAGATATAAGATAAGGCCAGGGAGTAATGAAAGGATTCAGAAAATTGGGCTGAATGTTTTTCATCTGCTAACACAGTCTGTGTTTTGAAGTTAACTGACTATTGAGGTTTATCTGAGAAACTGTTAGCAGTTTTTTTAAGTCAAAAAACAAAAATGGCCGGCCACAAATGCTTATACATTTCAAAGTAGTGCATTGGAATATATTCCCCTCATTTAAAAGACCAGTTTTACGTTCAGTCTCTTTTTTTTTTTTTAGATAGCTGCTGCATCCTATAAAGCAGGGTTTCCCAAAAGTTGTTCTGCAGAACCCTGTGGTTCCGTTAGGAAGACATAAGGGTTCTCGGCAAAAAAAAAGGGCTGAATCTCTATAAGGGAGCATCTCATTAACACATGCCACGTTTTTAGGGTTCTGGGGGATTCGCAGTGTCGTGATGACAGTGCACTGAGTAGCATGAGAGTTGGCGAGAGGGAGGCTGTGAAACTAAAATCTGCAGCATGGCCCTGCATTACACTTATTATTTGTGAGCAGCGAGGAAGGAGGTATCTGACATTATTTTAGTTGTTTTTAGGTGTCTATAAGTACCAGACTTATTTACAAAGTGTTATTTCTATGTTATTTGCAGGAAATCTTTTGGAATTGGCATATATTTCTATTAATATCAAGATTTGGTACAGATGATAATTTTTATTGATGTAGATTAGCTTCAAAGATAAAGATTTTGCATACACTGATCATGATGGGGTTCATAATCAAAGATTACGTCATGCATACTGTTCCAGATGGGCTTCATATACAAAGAATATGCATATACTCCCCAGATGGGCTTTATATACAAATATTATACATATACTGCTCCAGATGGGCTTTATATACAAAGATTATTCATATACTGCTCCAGATGGGTTTCATATACAAAAAGTATGTTTTGCAGATTGGTTTTATATATAATGATTATGTTATGATTAAGTGTTTACTGATGCATACAGGTTTCATATACAAAAGTGTATAAATATACTACGTATGTGTTATGATAAAACAAAATGTAGGATTCCATTATGTTATTGGGAAACACTGATAAAGTAAACAAAAATAAACATAATAGTTTTTTCTCAACTCTTCCAAATGGACTGTAATCTCTTTTAGCCCTCCTCACTGGTTGTCACCTGGTGAAATTATTGTCACAGTAAATCTATTGGAGAATTGCAAATTGTTTAAAGTAAAAAGAAATTCATTTTACATATGTTAAAATAAAAAAATATGTGGAACTGTCCTTTTAAATCCATTGCCTTGTTTACATACACATGATCTGGTACTCTTTTTTACTGTACAAAAATACACTTTGCCTATTGATAGTGACTAGAAGAGGGCAGATGCAATTCAATTATTCTCTGTTAGGCAATGGACTGGTTAAGCTATGCTGGACATAAGAGAAATAATGGGCGGACTAGATGTTTTTTTTAAATTTACTGAAAAATTCTTCATTAATGCAGCTATGCGCTAACCCTCATGTAACACAATGATACGTAACCTGCTGCTTATGGTTGTGGTCACACACTGGGACCGTGCTTCATACCATTATCATTTCATTTTCGGGTGCAGTGGTGTGTTATGCTTCCTTGAGAGAACCTAATACAAAAGTTTTATTGGTCTGGCCTTCCTCACATTCAGATAATGCTACCTCTCTGTTGTCTTAACGTTTAACTCTAACACTCTCAATATTCCGATAAATTGCAAAGCCTGTATGAATGGAGCTTATTGTGTGCACTCTGGGCACTGTCAGAAGTCTAAGCCTTCATTTAAATACATCCTCCATTTAGTAGGGAGCAAGAGTGACCATGGGAGATGTCAGGAAACATTTAAATGGCTGGAATATTTGGAATCCTTAGAGAGCCTACAACAGAGTGCAAGGTGTTTTAACCTTCTGTATCATTATGTACTTATACCGATGTTATGTCATATAACGTTTTAGTGTACGTCAATTTGACTGTAACACTATCATGTAGTAAAGAGCCACATAATTTGCTACTGCCTTATAAAAGAAATAATAATAACAATGAGCACACAACCTAATTATCGATTACCAGAGCCTTATAATTCCTACCTATGTGGATGATGTACAGAGAGGTCTCTCCCAATCCGTTCTGCCACACTCCCACTTAGCTTCTCACATTTCTGGTCTTTGTCTGGACATGGTAAGCAGCTGAGGCTGTCATTGCTAGAAAGGAGAGAACAGAGAACATTTAAAGAATTACTGCATAGAACAACATATAAAATAGAAGACAATAATGGGGGAGATCATCTAAACATTGTACTGTGAATGAATAGAATAAAAATGTCTGTACATTGTGTTAGCACAATGGCAAGCAAATGAACAAGTTACGAGGAAAATTACATGCATGCGTTTGTGGTGTCTACCATCAAGTCTTGTTAAAATGTTTCATTAAAAGTTGTTCATGTGCTCATCAATTAACAAGGTGATGTATTAAACAGGATACACCACAAACACATTTAAAACCAGGTTTTTTTAATCTGTGAATTTAATCACAATTCTGCTAACACAATATATAGATTTCTTTGAATTATTTACAATCACAACAAAAGCAATGTTTAGAGTTCTGGCAAACTCAAGATGTGTTAGCCAACAACCCTCAAGCAAACATATATTAATGCATATCCATGTTAGTAAATGCCTATTTTTGATATACAGGTATGTTAGTGTACATCTAATTGTAGTACGGAGATTGTTCACAAGGTTAGTGGCATTGAAGTGGTCACATTGAGTTTAAGAAGCCAGAGCCTGCACAGTTGGCTAATTTCACGTAGAACAAGTAATTATGGTTTATGTTATTGAGTGGGAGTCTTAAGAGCACCACGCAGATATTATATTTCTCAAAGGACTTTGTATAAATAATTAAAAAAAAATAATTCAGTCTAAAGGTGACAAGTAAGTAGTGCTCGGTAATACAGAAAACGTAATTATGGAGATGCTCGAGAAATGTCACTGTATGCCTAGTATATTAGTAACTGCCACAGAACTGAACTCCTTCCCGCTCTTTTTATTAACAGACAGCTTTCTGTCTGACACCCTTTGATGTTGTATTCCAATGTGTCAACACATTGAATAACAAAGTCTGCTTCAATTTTATACTGCATATAGTATAAAATACCATGAGAAAAACATGAACTTGTCTGTAGGGTCATTGTTTTTCATTTGCAGAGCATTCAAATTCAAGCACAACTCAAACTATAATGTCCGTGATGTTCCACATTTATCTGACATATCTGATAAGTTCTACTAACTATCTACTAAGGATTTGGCCATGATTAGAAGGCTTGTACTAGGATTTTATGTAGATATAGATTTAAGGTGAGCTAGAGTATGGGAACCTAAAATTCAGCAAAACACACTTGCTGGCATCACTCACGAAACAAAAACAATCAACTAATTCCTTTCTGAGCCATGCTTGTGGGAAAGTTCAGTTTAGGTAATCTGCAAGGTGGATCCATTATGCTAATGATTATTTCAATCCTATGTGCAGGCTGACTGATAACTTTTTGGAAGGGAGATACTATATGGTGAATGATATCTCTATCTTGAAGAGACTGTATGTACAAAGAGTATTTGTGCACTACTCTTCTTGTGCAATTTATAAATTCTACTGCCTCTCAATAAATTCTCCCCAGATATCTGCCGGAACTTAATTCAGCCAAAACATGTCTGAAATGCACCGAACCAAAGTGGTATCCTCAACACCCCATTATATGCAATGGGAGATTTATGACACAGTAAAAATACCTTGTTACTTACCATTCCTATCACCCAGTTGTATTCCTCCACAGACAAACTCTAAAACTGCCTCTCACTGTCCCCTCTATGCCCTGGAATTGTTTATTATTTATTTTTAAACATCATTAATTTTCTAATGTAGGTAATTACAAATGTAAAACAAATGTATTATTTAACCCCTTCCCGTCGGATGGTGGTTTGGTCCGATCGGAGCCAGGAACACACAAGCAGGGACCCGATCAGGGTCTCTATATACCCTGTCGGTCCCTGCCGGTATCTCGCGATACCTGGAAGTTCGGGCATGCAGGGATGCCGGAGATGTAGCTGTTTGAGCGTTTGCTACAAGTCCCTGCAGCGGGATCCTCAGTACAGCTCATCGCGGGGGGCCGCAATGAGCTGTTTAATGTATGACTTTCCATGCCATGCTACTAGCCTCCAGGCACTAAAAAGTAGGATGGCATGGAACATCCTACAAGCAGGAAGGGGTTAAACTTATCTATTTGTATCTGTGTTGTTATTCAGGTAAATTCACACACTTCCACAATTCATGGTACCCTTTTATTTCCACATTGTTCCCTTTCATTGTTGTAGCACATTGGTATCGGTACTAGACATGTTTTGACATGGCCATAGGACCATATATGTCCAAATATGATCTGTTGATCAAATATCGTAATGATGGATCTTTGGATCAGAAATTATATTATGGAATACAGTCAGGTCCATAAATATTGGGACATCGACACAATTCTAATCTTTTTGGCTCTATACACCAACACAATGGGTTTGAAATGAAACAAACAAGATGTGCTTTAACTGCAGACTTTCAGCTTTAAATTAAGGGTATTTACATCCAAATCAGGTGAACAGTGTAGGAATTACAACAGTTTGTATATGTGCCTCCCACTTTTTAAGGGACCAAAAGTAATGGGACAGATTAACAGTCATAAATCAAACTTTCACCTTTTAATACATGGTTGCAAATCCGTTTCAGTCAGTTACAGCCTGAAGTCTGGAACGCATAGACATCACCAGACACTGGGTTTCATCCCTGGTGATGCTCTGCCAGGCTTCTACTGCAACTGTCTTCAGTTCCTGCTTGTTCTTGGGGCATTTTCCCTTCAGTTTTCTCTTCATCAAGTGAAATGCATGCTCAGTCGGATTCAGGTCAGGTGATTGACTTGGCCATTGCATAACATTCCACTTCTTTCCCTTAAAAAACTCTTTGGTTGATTTTGCAGTATGCTTCGGGTCATTGTCCATCTGCAATGTGAAGCGCCCTCCAATGAGTTCTGAAGCATTTGGCTGAATATGAGCAGATAATATTGCCCGAAACACTTCAGAATTCAACCTGCTGCTTTTGTCAGCAGTCACATCATCAATAAATACAAGAGAACCAGTTCCATTGGCAGCCATACATGCCCACGCCATGACACTACCACCACCATGCTTCACTGATGAGGTGGTATGCTTTGGATCATGAGCAGTTCCTTTCCTTCTCCATCCTCTTCTCTTCCCATCACTCTGGTACAAGTTGATCTTCGTCTCATCTGTCCATAGGATGTTGTTCCAGAACTGTGAAGGCTTTTTTAGATGTTGTTTGGCAAACTGTAATCTGGCCTTCCTGTTTTTGAAGCTCACCAATGGTTTACATCTTGTGGTGAACCCTCTGTATTCACTCTGGTGAAGTCTTCTCTTGATTGTTGACTTTGACACACATACACCTACCTCCTGGAGAGTGTTCTTGATCTGGCTAACTGTTGTGAAGGGTGTTTTCTTCACCAGGGAAATAATTCTTCGGTCATCCACCACAGTTGTTTTCCGTGGTCTTACCGGGTCTTTTGGTGTTGCTGAGCTCACTGGTGCGTTCATTCTTTTTAAGGATGTTCCAAACAGTTGATTTGGCCACACCTAATGTTTTTGCTATCTCTCTGATGGGTTTGTTTTTGCCTAATGATGGCTTGCTTCACTGATAGTGACAGCTCTTTGGATCACATATTGAGAGTTGACAGCAACAGATTCCAAATGCAAATAGCACACTTGAAATGAACTCTGGACCTTTTATCTGCTCCTTGTAAATGGGATAATAAGGGAATAACACACACCTGGCCATGGAGCAGCTGAGCAGCCAATTGTCCCATTACTTTTGGTCCCTTGAAAAGTGGGAGGCACATATACAAACTGTTGTAATTCCTACACCGCTCACCTGATTTGGATGTAAATACCCTCAAATTAAAGCTGAAAGTCTGCAGTTAAAGCACATCTTGTTTATTTCATTTCAAATCCATTGTGGTGGTGTATAGAGCCAAAAAGATTAAAATTGTGTCGATATCTCAATATTTATGGTCCTGACTGTATATGTAGGCATGTCCAAGTAAAAAAAGCACTTTAAAATCGTTTGCAGTGTATTTTAGGGGGCTTTAACCCCTTAACGCATTCGGACGTATATACAAGGGTTCGGATGATTACAAGCGTTAGATTAAGGGGTGGGGGTAGTTTTAGGGTTAGGGTAAATTTAGAGTTGGGGTAAATTTAGGGTTGGGGTTAAAAAGTCTGTAGAAGAAAATGATTAGAAAACAAAAAAAAACACTAATATTGTTTATTGCCTTATTACTTGAAATAAAACATAGACAAACAAGGAAACATTGGTATTACTAAACTCAGGACAAATATTATAAATATATAGACGGGGTCTTTTTAACCATTTGTAATTGTGTAAAAAAAAAATTAGATCAAAGTTAGAAAAAGTGTTTTTTATGGCATATTTTCATCATATTTTATATTTTTTTAATAGTAAATGATATCATATGATGAAAATAATATTATCAAATGAAAGCCCTATCTGTCCTTTAAAAAATGATATATAATTTGAGTGGGTGGACTGAACACAAAGAAAGAAATTCACAGTTCAGTAAACGTTTGACAAAAATAATGGAATTCTGGTCTTCAAGGCACATCAAATGCAACATAGCACTCGGTCACTAAGGGGTTAAAGTTGAATTCTCCATCTCAGATCAGGAAAATTGAAATTGTCGAATTCTGTCTTAACAGAATTTGGAGTGTGTTTGGGTGTGCTCGGCACACATTGGGTAGCTGCAAATCTATTGGTTTTAAGAAGAAAATGTGTTGATTCTAACACCTCTGATGCTTTGGTTTCCTGTACAGCTGACCCGGTATTCTTGGTACCCAGAATGTTATTTCAGTGGAAGTAATAGAGGAGATCAAGAAAGCCTGGTATGTTTATGGGGAAACTGCAGCAGTTGATTTTTATTTGCTATCACAATCAGTGTCTCTGTAAGTAAATTAATGAGTTACATCTCAATAGATTTTGCTCTGAGGCAGCTTTTTAGAATCCCACATAGTTCTCCCTTAAGTAGTTTGAAAGATTTGTCTTGCAAGCAAGATAAGCATTAATAAAGTGAACTAATCAACTATTTGTTTACACTGAAATGCTTTCCAGGTATCTACTACAGTTTAAAAATATTTTAAGATAGCCCCCCCCCCATTCTTTATTACACCTTTTCTGTCCAATGTCTTTTGAAAATGATTATTCTTTGCAAGCATATCCAAACTGCATAATTCTTAATGCTATTAGTGGGGCAGGCCCTTGATTGATCTTCCTTTCGATACACCATAGAATGAATACTGGCCATGCACAACAGCATTGGGACTTTTTACTAGCAATCCTGCTTCAGAGTGCAGTAGCCTTGACACTCCCCATCCCAAGCTATGCCTCCTGGTGTCTTTTGGTGCCAGAGGGGAATTATAGTAGGTATGTATGTCTAAGGTTTATACACTGTATTAAAGGCTACTATAGTCAGGAAACATCTTGCCATTAGATTCTCATAATTTACCATTATTGACAATAACACTAACTCACCTGGGTGTAAGGAGGATTAGCATTCTTTATTCATGAAAGAAGGATCTGACAAAGGAATTTTTTTTCAACTCGGCTACTTTGGTCTTAAAATTTGTAATTCCCTTGTCAATTACCTCTTTCATAAATACCTACCAGAGTTCATGTCAAGGGATCACAGGTTATCTTGTCCAATATCAGATGAACATTCCGTTGAATTATTTAATATAAGATTTTTAATCGATTTCCCAAGAAATATGTAATTATGCAGCCAAACTGCCTTGCATATAAAATATGTGACCATTAAATAAACATAATACTTAGCATTTTTATTTTCAAATTTTTTCGCTAATGATCACATTCTTTTGTTATGGGATTGTATGCCCTTTCTCTGTAATGTCTTGATCATTTATAAACTAAATTAGTAGTCATGCATAAAGCCAGAGCACGCGGGATGAATGATATACAGCATATTATGTCTCAAGTGCCAAATGAATCCTTAGTATTAAAGCAAGATGAAAGCAATAGGTGCAGGAACAGCCTTACCAAAAACTAAGAAAACCCTTACCAAGCCAATCAGATTATGTTTAAATACTTATACTTGCTTGTTATGTCTGGAAGTAATAGGAGAGAACACAGATTTAGCCGGGATGGAGTTCAAAGGGACTTTTTCAGCAAGCTTGGTTGCACTGGGTATAAATGGCAGCTACCCCGACAGACTCACATATGATAGGGCAGGGGCACAAAAAACAGGACTATCCATAACTAAGGTTGCCACCTGAGCAGTATGTTACCAGCAGGTATGTAAAAAATTGGCTTGAGGCCAATGCCAAATCCATGGAGGGAATGGTATTTTTTTTTTTTTAAAGCAAAGATGGCACCCCTATCCATAACATCATGGACTGTGGCCAGCTGTGTAACTATAATATTGCTCTCCATATAAAAAGCTAATGGTTATGTGAAGTTTCCCTAAAGCCTTGGTGTATTCATCTTGATAGTTACTGACCAGAAAGTGGACAGAAGAGATCATGACGAGCACAAACTCCTGTTTCCTATAAAAGACATAGCAAATCACATTCAGTGTATTTTAACATGTTCTTTTATAGAAGATGAATTATAAAGCATTACTTGCTGTTGATGGATTTCTGATATCCCTGGCTGAATACACCTGCAGAACTGGTTTGGTACCTATCGATTTTAAGGAGCATTCTTGCATTATGGCTTTTTTTCAGATATCTTACAAAATGTTTAACAGCCAAGAAAATGTGTTTTACATTCTTTATCTTCTCTACACCATAAAATCCCAACAGCTGGATACATGCACTCAGGGCCGGACTGGGAGAAAAATTCGGCCCGGGCATTTTTTTATCACAGCGGCCCACTAAGAAGGGGGCGGAGCAGAGGAGGTGTGTTTTTTCATCTCCAATGACAAACACGCTCCCTCTCAAAGTGAGCATGTTGGTTCAATGCTCTTCCAGGGCAGACCATGCGCAGAGCTCTGCTGAAGAGCTCTAGCATGAGAAAAAAGCCCTGTATTTGTTCTGCACAGTGCAAGCAAATTTAATAACATGCTTGCACTGTGTTTCCTTGCAACTTGTCTCTGGTGTCTCTATAAATGGATACCAGGAGACAAAAATGCCAGGAAAGAGTATTGAGCATGTGTTTGGAGCCTGCTTGTGGGATTGCGTGTGTGTAGAGTGATCTGATTGTGGTGTGGTATTGTGTAATAAGGTCGGTTTTAGTTGTGTTGTGTTTGTGGTGTAATGTGATGCATATGTGGCTAGGGGCTGTAGAGAATGTGTGTATAGGGGATATAGCAAGTGTGTGCATACAGGCTATAGTGTGTGTGTGTGCAGTGGTGTATCTTGATTTTGTGCTGCCCTAGGCAGACAAAATCTGGGCACCCCCCTACCCAAGCTGTACACCCACGTTACACACCTAAGACATGCTCCATCATTCAGACTCACATCAAGCTCACACTCCCATCACACTCAGTCACACACTCCTACTCCCATCACACTCAGTCACACACTCCTACTCCCATCACACACACTCTGACTCCCATCACACTCACACACACACTGTCTCCCATCAGCACTTACCTTTCCCTGGCAGGCAGGCAGCATGGTCCCTCCATGCTGCCTGTTCGGCTTCCCGGCGATTGTGCCGACAGGTCACGTGACCGGGCGCGCGTATGACGTCAGCGCGCCCGTCACGTGACTGTCGGGACTTCAGTGTCGGCACACTGCACGGGGAGCCGAACAGGCAGCACGGAGGTTTCTGCAGCCTGGCAGGCAGAGCGTTGGTGAGGGGGATCTTCCGATCCCCTTTCACCTCCGTCTCTGCCTGCAAGCGCGGTCTATTTTTTTTTTTTTTTAAAGGGCCGGATTTTTTTTTACATTTATTTATTTATTTTTTTTTTATTTTTTTTCAGTGCTGGGGGGCGCTGCCGCCCCCCAAAATTTGCCGCCATGGGCATCCGCCTAGGATGCCTCGCGGTAAATACAGCACTGTGTGTGTGTGTCTATATATAGATGTAGTGTGTGTTTAGGGGTGTAGTATGTGTTTGCTTACAAGGAATCTAGTGTGTGTATATATACATATATATATGAGTATAGTGTGTGTTTGAAGGACCCAGAATGTGTATAGGAGATATAGTGAGTGTGTTTTTAACGGTTTCAGAGTGTATATAGGGATCTAGTGTGTGTATGTGTGTAGATGATCCAGAGTTGGGTAAGGGATCTAGTGTGTGTCTGGAATGTAATGTGTTTAGGGGTGCAGTATGTGTGTGAGGGGTGCTGTGTGTGTATATATATATATATATATATATATAGATATATATATATATATATATATATGGAAGTATTGTGTATGTCTGTTGTGCAGTGTGTTGGGGGGTTCTGTGTGTATGTGAGGGGTGCAGTATGTGTGTGTGAGGGGTATTCCTTAGTAATACCAGTCAGATGGCCATTAAATATGCCACATACAGGAGCCCCACAAATTATGTCACACGCAGGCGCTCCATAACTATGCCACACACAGGAGCCCATAACTATGCCACATACAGGAGCCCATAACTATGCCACATACAGGAGCCCCATAAATTATGCCACATCAGAGCCCCATTATTTATGCCTCAACTTGGAGCCCAATTAATTATGCCACACACACAGGCGCCCTTAATTATTCCACACACACAAGCGCCCCATAATTATGCCACACAAAAGAGCCCCTTAATTATGCCACACATGGGGCCCAATAAATATGCCACACATGGGACAGCCATTAATTATGCAACACACAGGAGCCCCACAAGATGACAATTGTACAATTCGAAAACAATACATATCTATAAACACAGACATCTCTCTATAACTAGTTGCATTTATTCTTATTTGAATTATTTAATATTGTATTTAATAAAAATGTTATTGAAAATTTGCATTACTATCTTTTTTTCCCTTCCTCTGCACCCACATTGCACCTACAGGACTTAACACAGCACCATACAGTACCCACAAAACTTGCCATCCACCTATATTGCACCCACAGCACTTGGCTTGCACTCATATTGCACCTACACGATTTGGCATGCCACAGTGTCACTTTGCCCCACAGAACTAGCCAGTGTCACTTTCCACATAGTACATGTTATTTTGCCCCACAGACCATGCCACAGCATCACTTTGCCAATTAAAATATGCCAGTATTTAACCCCTCGATATGCCATGATTTAGACATTCAATATGCCAGGATTTTGCCCCCCAATATGCCATTTAATATGCCAGGATAATGCCCCTCAATATGCCAGGAGTTTGCCCCCCAATATGCCATTTAATATGCCAGGATATTGCCCCCAATATGTCATTTAATATTCCAGGATTTTGCTCTCAATATGCCAGGATTTTGCCCCCAATATACCATTTAATATTCCAGGATTTTGCCCCCAATATGCCATTTAATATTCCTGGATATTGCCCCCAATATGTCATTTAATATTCCAGGATTTTGCTCTCAATATGCCAGGATTTTGCCCCCAATATGCCATGTAATATGCCAGGATATTGCCCCCAATATGCCATGTAATATGCCAGGATATTGCCCCCAATATGCCATGTAATATGCCAGGATATTGCCCCCAATATGCCATGTAATATGCCAGGATATTGCCCCCAATATGCCATGTAATATGCCAGGATAGTGCCCCCAATATGCCATGTAATATGCCAGGATATTGCCCCTTAGTATGCTCGTTATGCCACCCTCCTCCCCCCTTCCCCAGACCCCAGTACTTACCTCTTTGCTGCTCCGTCTCCCGGTGCTCTGAAGATCCGTGGCTGTGAGGGAAGCGTTGTGCGCTCCCCTCCAGCCGCGCGGAACAATAACGTTTGTTTAAAAAAAAAGTTCTAACAAACTTTATTGACCGTGCGGCTGGAGGGGAGTGCACAACGTTTCCCTCACAGCCACGGACCTGCAACGGGGGACAGAGCAGGAACGAGGTAAGTTTTTGATTTTTTTTTTTTGAATGCAGGGGACACCACTGCTGGGACCTCCCCTGCCGGCCTCGGCCCATGGCCACCGCTGCCCACCGGGCATTTGCCTAGTGTGCCTGATGGCCAGTCCAGGCCTGCATGCACTCATCATTTTTTTAACCTGCCAATGGGTGAAACGGACTGAAGGAGTTAATTTTGTGCAAGATGCTACTACCCTATACCTTTGCCATGTGCTAAATTTAGCCACATTAACCTGGGAGAAGGAAAATGAGATGTTTTGATTGTGATTGCTCAGAATAAATCCCACAGACAAGGCAATTTGAAAGTGTAGCTTAAATGGGAAAGATGGAGAAGAAGCCCCCTCCACAGAGCGGTGATTATTAATCATGTGGATTCCTGCAGTTTGTTATGGGAAATTATAATAGCAAATCAAAGATAGGTTTTCTGTGTGATTACACTGATTCACAAGTGGCTCTAATTATGTCAGAGGCTTCATGGTGTATTATTAGGATGGTGAACACCAGCTGCAAGCCTTTGGCATGTGAGGTTAAAGGTGCAGTTTCACACACCCTGTTTAATTTGTTTGGGCTAATTTGCTCTCATATCCCACTGTCTGTATCTCTGCCTCGCGTATTTATTTTATCAGTCAGACGATTTCATTTAAACCGACATTCACAGCCAAACAGTCCAGGTGTCTTAGTGAATTCAGTTGTTGCGGCTCCTCCATATGCTTACTTGGCGATCTTGCAGAGACAGATAGAGATCACAAATGGTTGTTTTACAGAACTTGCTCTGTCAGATCCATGGGCATCCACAGAGAGGGGCAAAAGGGCAATTTATTTGCATCACACATTGTTTCATTTGTTTAGGGGGATAATTAGTGCAGATTTTGTTCATAATGTATGTAGAATATTTAACACCTTGAGCTAGTGCTGTATACTTATTTGTTTGCCACTATTGTGCCTTTTGTATAGTAAATTCACTCATAAAATAGACTGCCCCTGGAACCTTGTGGAGTAATGTGCTGTAACACGCTTCATGTCCCCTTATCATGCTGATACACACTGCACGTGTCTCCATCTGTCAGAACGCCTGGTGTCACATAACACCCAATACTCTCATTTATTAAGGGTGCATGCAGCATGTAACAGCATCAAACGAGGTCTAGGCTGTTAGCGGAATGCACAGACTATTGCCACCAAGGAATAGTCAGTAATCAAAGGCAAGATAGAAAGAAGGGAGGCTATGTGGTCCTTTGTTAAGGATGAAAAGGCAGATGCTAGGGAATGAAGGATCAGGGTCATTGGATCTTACAGAGTAACGGAGCAAGGAGTTGGTGGAGATTATCAACCAAGTTGCATCCTAGATTGGTAGAATTTCTATAATTAAAAACTTCTCATTTGCCAAATATTTATTGTCATAAAATTACACAACACAACAGACTAAATTGGGTGTTTTTGTAAAAGATCTTATTGGACATGCCAGAAAACTACTGGAGTATACTTATACATTTAAATAGATTCAGTTATATTGACGCCTATATAATTATTTCTGTAGATCACTTCAGTCTCCAAGATGATGGCACAGTAAGGTTTGCTTCTTATTGTATGACTATATCTGCTATTTTGTCTGTAAAGAAAAAGATGATATGGGAAATAGATTATCTACTTACAGGCCAGACTCAAGATTAAGTTACTGTTACAGATATAACAGTGGTGAAGGCAGAATCAAGACCATCATATTAAGTTGGACCACCTTTTGCTTTCACAACAGCTTCAGTGTTCCGTCACACCTTTCATCCTAATCTGTGGGTTGCATCATTTTACATGACAAAAAGTCAAAGGGATGATGGGATGAAAATCTACCTTGCACATTGTACCCAAGATCATCCTATAAAGTTTTAATGATTTTAGTGATTAGTGATTATGGAGACCATGCAAGTCATTTGACGTCGTCCTGCTGTTCATGAAACCACTCTTGATTTTGTTTAGCAGTATTTATGGGGGAAATCTTGAGGGAACCATGTTTTGAATCACAGGGTGCTCCTGATCCTTTCAAATGGCCTACATATTTGTCATGGAACATCAGTCTTGAGCTGCCACTCTGATTGGCTGAGTGTACTTTGACTCACACGTCTATCTGTGGGTTTATAGATCTTGGTTTTACCCCAGAGAGTTGGATTATTAAAAAGTTTAAATAATCTTCTAGGGCCTATTTAAGTATCTGTCTGTGGTGGGTTTTAACCGGCAACCACTGTTAATCTTTTCCGTTTGGCTTATGCAGTCATTATTTCTGTTCCTTCCCCTTGAAATGTTAAATTCATTTGTGGTTTTTGTGACGATGCACATTCAGTTTGGGCACTGACTATTTGGCCAGTTTAGAACAATTAGTCATCTCATATCAGAAGCGCTTATTGTCAGACCTCTTACAGCCAAACCACTGTACTGATAATTAGCAATCAACACTTTACGCTACAACTAAATAACAACTCTTTTTCATGTTTCCATTATTTGTGCCACTACATTTAAAAAAAAGAAAACGTTTATTATTATTTTGAAATGGAAGCTAATTGACCTAGTTTCCAGACTATAAGAATAAGGGGAAACTTAAGGCCATGTCTGCTATGATATAGACTTCTTGTGCAGTGAAAATGTAAAATAGATTTGAGCTATAGAGCAGATAGATATACACAACAATATATAATTATTTTTTGTATATTTAGAAAAGATGAAGATTAAATAAAGTCTCTGCCAAGACCCCATTAGTGAGATTATCACTGCACAAATCTCTTGATAATTATATCAAGAGATTCAATGCGGAGGGATATGTGGACTGACTGCAAAACTCTTTATCATGTAGTAAAGTAGTTCACAAGAACATGTACCTGGGTGAAAGAAACACTACAAAAGTACACAATTATCTATTTAAAGGTAAATGTGACTCATATACTTTTTAATGCAGAGTTCCATTTCCTTTTGATAGAAGGCCTCACAATGGTGGTCTTTGCTTGGTTCTGATCTCTCTACTTCTTTTAGCAACAACTCAACTGATAACTAATAATTCACAGAGAAACATAATGAATGCTGTCCCACTTCAGCTGCTCATCTAGAATTGTAAGAGCTAGGTAAGTGCTACATGCAGTTATGTTCCATTTACCTGAACAATACCTATCAGTTACTTCCTGTCGCTGACGGTAATGGGCAGGTGATTTCCTCTTAAATATTTCCTGTCCATAAAAACATAGACTGCACTTACTCTGGCTTTCAATATATGGCCTTGTTGGTTACTTTAAAACATTTACACATTTGATATTGTCAGAATTTGGTCCAAATGTTCTCCTATTAGAGAATTCACTCACACACCTAGTTCACAATTAATATATATATATATATATATATATATATATATATATATATATATATATATATATAAACAGACTTGGATCTCTCTCACCCTTAAATTAGTAATATTCCAGTAACCCCCGTACAGCAGTTTGTAGACTAAACAGGGATCTAGTTCATAATAATGATTATTTGTTAAGGTAGCATTTTGATCAGTTTATATAGCTAAGGTAGGTGAGCAGTTTGTATTCTGGGTTGCATGGTGTAACTTTGTTTGATAAATTAAGTGTTGTGGTGTGAGAACTTTTCAGCTCAATGTTTTTATTTTGCCCTTAATACTCAAGAGTTAAATATTTTACTAGCAGGAGATAAAAAAATATTCCTCTACACAGATGATTTGGCTAAAGTGATGTATGGGAAGCTTTAACTGTCTTCACTGGCCAATAAATGTGTTAACGCTCCTTCAGTAAGCATCTATCCTATTAAATCCTGGCCATTATACAAATGGCAGAACAATATAACAGCTGAAATCAAGGCATGAATTCCATACAATGATTATTGACTGGCAAACATGATCAACAACAAATTGTGCATGACCTCTGGTGGTAGATGTTATGAATTGCTTTGAAAATGTTTAACTAAAGGTTAGAAGGGTAGTAGTACCACGTTAGCCTTGTGCAACAGGAAACAAGTTGAGTCATATTTAATAGTCTTTTACAAACACTGGATTACTGCAGTGGACTTATTTCAAACATTTGAAACATTTATGGATCTGGCACGTGTCAAATGGTTTTATGCCCCCCTTAACCCCTTAACGACAGATGACGTGCCAGGCACGTCACGGCAAATCGAGGACTTGCCGACAGCTGACGTGCCTGGCACGTCATGCACTAAACTGAGTAAAGAAAGCGACCAGCGGTCGCTTTCTTTACTCTAACGGTGTTGCTACAATGCCTCTAGGTAGAGGCATTGTGCAACACCCCCCAAAAGTGCAGGGGCGCGCTACGATCACTCCACGGAGTGATCGTAGCAGCCATTTAAAAATGGCTGCGCCCACTGCACACATGTGCTTAGAAAGCGAACGATCGTTCGCTTTCTAAGCATCTGCGGTGTTTCTAAAGTGCCTCGCTAGCGAGGCACTTAGTAACACCTTGATGCTCCCCAGAGCCGATGGTGGTCGCTCTCCTGAGCGACCCCATCGGCTCAGTAGAAGGGAACGCTGCCTATACAGGCAGCGCTTCCCTTCTAATGGCAAGAGCATCGGAAGTGAAAGTATTTCACTTCCGATGCTCTAGGGGGAGCCAATCGATGCCGGCACAACAGATCTATGTGATCTGTGTGCAGGCATGTATGATAAGTGCTCTGATGAGCACTTATCATACTGTCAAAGGCAATATTAGCAAATATTGCCTTTGACAAGTATTGATCTGCCTCCCTCACCTTACTAGTTATAGTAAGGGAGAGAGACAGATCAGATAAAGTAAAAAAATAAAATAAAATAATAAAACAAATATTTAATAAAATTTTAAACACCAAGGGCTTTTATAAAAGCCATTTAACCCCTTCCCTGCCATTGATCGCTGTGTACGCAGTGATCATACACAGCAGCACATTTTTTGCTGTCTGTGCATTTTTTAGGGGTTAATTTTTTTTACTGTAATTCATTACAGTATAAAAAAAAAGCTCTTTTAAGAGAGATTAACCCCTTTCTTGCTGTAGATCACTGCCTAAGCAGAGATCTGACGCAAATGCAGCAATCTTGCTGCAGAAGCATTTTTAATTTTTTTAAAACTTTTTTATTACACCCGTCACGTGTTAATTATACCCGCTAGGGGACTACGTTTAACGTAATTTTTTTTTTAAATAAGAGCTATTAACCCCTTCCTTGCCGTATATCACTTCCTAAGCAGCACATATGGTCACTGCCTAAGCAGTGCATATGGTCACTGCCTAAGCAGCGCATATGGAGCAATCTAGTCGCAGAAGGATTTTTTTTTTGCTATCAGCATTTTTTTTGTCAGACTCGCTAGGGGTTAATTATACCCACTAGGGGATTACGTGTATTCCTTTTGAAGCTGTCTGAACACGTGTATAGCGATCAGTAACAGCCGATCAGTGGCAAAGGTGGTTTGGTGATTTCTCAGATGAGCATCACCATTCGTCTGGTTCGATCAATATTGGTAAATATTGTTCTGACCCATATGGATCTGCCTCCCTCTCCTCACTTGAGTTTTAGTGAGGGAAAGAGACAGATCTGTATAACATAATTTTTTAATTGTAATAAATTAAATAAAATGTTAAAAAAATTGTGAGTCCCAAGGGCTTTTATAAAAGCCATACCCTTTGTATAGTGTAGTGTATTAACCCCTTCCCTGCCACTGATCACTGCACAGCAGAAATTTTTTTCTTGTCTGTGCATTTTTAGGGGTTAATTTTTTTGTACAGTACTACAAAGGCTCTTATAAGAGCTATTAACCCCTTCCTTGCTCTACATGTTCAAATTCCAAGTTTGAAAATCAAAAAGCGCACCTCTCAAATGTAGCCTTTCAACACCCAACAAAGCTGACAAAGCTATGCATGGGTGGTATCCCTGTGCTCGGGAGATGTTGCTGAACATATATTGTGGTATTGTTTGTCAGTGACACATACCGAAATATGTGAATTTGTGTCTAAAGTACAATGTATGTGGGAAAAAATACACAATAAAATGACTACCACAAACTTTGACAAAGGCTGGTGGTAGAATTGGTGCATGGAAAGTGTTAAAATAACACCATTTAAAATAGCCTAGGGTGTCTACTTTTACAAAATATATACTTTTTGGGGTAAAATACACTGTCCTACTTTAAAAAAAAGTCCCAAATGAAAGATGGGCTCAGGCTGGCTACACGTCAATATTCCAAGTTGAAAATGCGCACCTTCACAATGTGGCCCTTTTAGCCCCCAAACAACCCAACAAACCTATGCATGGGTGGTATCCCTGTACTCAAGAGATGTTGCTGAACACTTATTGGGGTGTTATTTGGCAGTGACACATACCAAAATCTGTAAATTCATGTCTGAAGTACAAGGTTTGTGAAAAAAAAACACAAAAAAATGACTACCACAAACTTTGACAAAGGCTGGTGGTAGAATTAGTGCATGGAAAGTGTAAAAATACCACCATTTGAGATAGCCTAGGGTGTCTACTTTAAAAAAATATATGGGTTGATGTGGTAAAATACACTGGCTGGTTTCAAATATGTCCCAAATGGGACATGGGTGCAGGCTGTCTGCATGTCAAAATTTCAAATTGGAAAACCAAAAACTTCACCTCCCAAATTTGGCCTTTTACCCCCCAAACAATCCAACAAACCTATGCATGGGGGGTATCCCTGTACTCAAGAGATGTTTCTGAACACTTATTGGGGTGTTATTTGGCAGTGACACATACCAAAATCTGTAAATTTATGTCTGAAGTACAAGGTTTGTGAAAAAAAAACACAAAAAAATTACTACCACAAACTTTGACAAAGGCTGGTGGTAGAAATAGTGCATGGAAAGTGTTAAAATACCACCATTTGAGATAGCCTAGGGTGTCTACTTTTAAAAAATATATGGGTTGATGGGGTAAAATACACTGGCTGGTTTCAAATATGTCCCAAATGGGACATGGGTGCAGGCTGTCTGCATGTAAAAATTTCAAGTTGGAAAACAAAAAACTGCACCTCACAAATTTGGCATTTTAGCCCCCAAACAACCCAACAAACCTATGCATGGGTGGTATCCCTGTACTCAGGAGAAATAGTAGAATCTATTTAGCATGTTTTTTCGTTCGCTATTGTCGATGAGGAGAAGTTGTTTCAAATAAAAACAAAGAAATTTGTGTATTTTTTTTTTTTTTACCATATTTTATTATTTTTTTTTAATAATATGATAAGATATGATCAAAAATATGGCATCCATAGAAAGCCCTTTTTGTCCCGATAAAAACAATATATAATATGTGTGGGTACAGCAAATGACGAAGAAGAAAATTACTGCTAAACACAAACAGCACAGAAATGTTAAAATAGCCATTGTCCAGAAAGGACAAAAATGTTTCAAAGGCTCTGTCCTTAAGGGGTTAATAGGGAGTGGACTGATTATAGATGCTCTGACTGAACAGTATATATATATATATATATATATATATATATATATATATATATATACAGAGGCGTCGCTAGGGGGGGGCTACTGGGGCTGAACCCCCGGATCTCCCCTCCATAGCCCCGAATGAGGACCCTGACCACGCCCCCTCGCGCTCGGCTCCTCCCCCTCATGGTCGACCCCGCCTCCTGTATGCTGTCCAGCAGCAGACTCCATCCCCTCACGATAGGTTCCGCCCCTCGTGCTTAACTCCGCCCCCTCAAGTTTTGCAGGTGAGTGTTTGGCAGAGTGTGAGTGGCAGAGTGTGAGTGGCAGAGTTATTAGTGTGCAGGTGTATGTATGTGAGGTAAGTGGCAGAGTGTAAGTGGGTGTTAGTGGCAGAGTTATGAGTCTGCATGTGTATGTAAGTAGCAGACTGTGAGTGGCAGAGTTATGAGTCTGCATGTGTATGTAAGTAGCAGACTGTGAGTGGCAGAGTTATGAGTCTGCATGTGTATGTAAGTAGCAGACTGTGAGTGGCAGATTTATGGCAGAATGTAATTTGCAGTGTGTAAGTGGGTGTGAGTGGCAGAGTTATGAGTGTGCATGTGTATGTATATGAGTGGCAGAGTGTAAGTGGGTGTGAGTGGCAGAGTTATTAGTGTGCATGTGTATGTATATGAGTGGCAGAGTGTAAGTGGGTGTGAGTGGCAGAGTTATTAGTGTGCATGTGTATGTATGTGAGTGGCAGAATGTAAGTGGGTGTGAGTGGGAGAGTTAAGAGTGTGAATGTGTATGTATATGAGTGGCAGAGTGTAAGTGGGTGTGAGTGGCAGAGTGTAAGTAAGTGTATGTGTGTGAGTGTGGCAGAGTGTGATTGGAAGAGAGTGTGTGTGAGTGAGTGTAAGCATGAGTGGAAGAGTTATGAGTGTGTATGTGTGTGAGTGGTAGAATGTAAGTGTGTGTAAGTGGCAGAGTGTGATTGTATGAGTGAGTGTGCAGAGTGTGAGTGTTTGGAAGAGTGTGAGTTATGAATGTGCGTGGATGTGTGTGGCAGAGTGTAAGTGTGTGTGAGTGGCAGAGTTTTGGAGTGTATAAGTGTGAGCAGCAGAGATATGAGTGTGCGTGTGAGTGAGTGTAAGCGTGAGGGCAGAGTTATGAGTGTGCGTGTGTATGTGTGTGAGTAGCAGAGTGTGTGAGTGTAAGCGTGAGCAGCAGAGTTATGAGTGTGTGTGAGTGGCAGAGTGTAAGTGTTCGAGAGTGAAAGCGTGAGTGGCAGAGTTGGGAGTGTGTGTCAGTGGCAGTGAGATTACTAGGAGAAAATGTGATTAATTACATAAAGCCATCAACATAAAGACTATATATAAAGATTAATCACTATTATTCATATTGAATGTGATAATCAAGTGTGAAACAGTGCTCATACCATTTTTATTTTCACACCTGATTATCACATTCAATATGAATAATAGTGATTCATCTTTATATATAGTCTTTATGTTGATGGCAATGAGTCCATACACATGGCATTAAACATCACATGGACCTCATTATACTATTAAACCCATACATTATGAGTGAATGTGCTGCTCATTATATTATAGGCTTTACTCATGAAAGAGAGAATTGCAGGGAAGTGAGATGGGAATTTCAAAATTAAGGCTAAAGTAGCAGTAGTAGAAAAATTCTCGCATTCAGTTGAAATCTCATCTCAATTCCCTGCATTTCTCTCTTTTATTAGGTTGGTAGAAGGAGCATACCTTCATACCTCAGCCTATTCTCCCCAAGTTTTTGACCCCTTTTTATTAAAAAATAAAAAATATTTGTGATGTGCGTGTGAGAGTTGCAGGTTTACACACGTGTCTGCGTGGCAGAATATCTGTGTGGGAAAGGCCATTTGTGTGTATAAGGGTGTCTGTGTGTAAGGTTGTCTGGATGTGTGTGTGAGTGTAAGGTTGTCTATGTAAGGGTATCTATGTGGGGGGGGTGTCAGGGTTGAGTCATTTTTATATGCTCAGTTATTTTGAAATCATGGGAATTTGCTCACATACAAGTGTGTGTGTGTGATGTAAGTTGGTGTGTGTAAGTGGGATTGTGTGTCTCTGTGTGTAAGGGTGTGCGTATGTATGTGTGACTGTGCATGTGTGACTGTGCAAGTGTGAATGTGTGTGTTGGCTGCATGTGTGTGTATTTGTGGCTGTGTATAAGTGTAACTTTGAGTAATGTGAGTTTTTTGTGTGCTGCGAGTCTTATTGTGTACTGTGGTACAGTAATGTGCAGCATGAGTGTGTGATACACTCACACACTGCACGTTTTATTGCTGTGGAGTCTGTGTTATATTCACACTTGCACATTACTGTGACTTTTATTGCTGTGGAGGTAGACACATACACATACAAACAGATACACACATATAGTCGGTCACAGGCAGACATACAGTCAGTCACACACACACACACGCATATAGTCAGTAACAGACAGACACACACACACTCATACAGTCAGCCAGTCACAGACAGACAGACAGACAGAGACACACACACACAGTCAGTCACAGGCACACACATATACATTCGGTCACAGTCAGACATACAGTCACACACACATAAAGTGGGTCACATATACACACAGTCACACACACACATGCAGTCAGTCATATACACAAACACACACTCTGTCACATACACTTACACACAAGTCAGCAATTTTGTTGTTTTTTATGATAAAAAAGTGCATCCATCAATATGTCCCCCTCCTTGCTGCTATACCTCATTCTAGCCTGGTCTGTGCCCTGCTGTTGTTTCTATCGCTGCTGAGCACACTCAGCGCTCGGACACTATAGTGCGGTGCATGTGGGGATGGAGCAGGAAGACTGTGCAGCCAGTGCACACACTGCTCCCCCGCGCTCCGCTGGATAAATAAAATGATCCCAGCGGCGAGGGCACCAGGCAGGGACAACAATAACTGGGCACCAGGTATAATTTCCTGGTGCCCGGGATTTGTTGAGCCCTGATATATACCCATATATACCTATTGCTCAGTGGCGTCAATTATATCAGTCTGTATGCCACCTAAGCATGTGATTTTATTTACTCCACTTCTATAAAATCTATCATGGGCTCCAGCCCCGGATCTTTTGGAGACCTAGCAACGCCCCTGTATATATATATATATATATATATATATATATATATATATATATATATATATATATATATATATATATATATATAATATATATTAGATCTCTATAAGACTGGCTAATTTCCTGCTGAGATAATTATTCCATACTACTGTGTTTATATTGAATATATATAAAGCTAATATTAAAGCTGTGAACTGTTCTTTGTAATTAGGAAATGTTGTCTTAACCTCACTAACGACTGAGGAAGGGACCTAGCAACTTGGTCTTGAAAGCTTGCTATTAAACTCATAGTTAGCCAACAAATTGTATATTGTAGCTCTACTTGTTAACTATAGGTTCACACTGAAACAAAAAAAAGTGTTTGATTTATAGCTAGACCCAACATAGAGATGAAGCTCTGCTCTCTACTTTTATATTGAATTGTTAATTAAGTATCTGTATGTTAATAAGTATCTGTATTATATTCTCTACTTACAGTATATATGGATTTGTTAATAAGTATCTGTATGTTACATTAAGTAAATATTTTATTGCAGAATTAACTACGGCAAAATAATAGTCCATTTTTGTTGTCTTTCTTACTTCAAGTGTCATTTGTGCTTTATTAAGTATACACACAATCAGTTATGGTGGGGTATGGCAGAAGGAAAGCTCCTTCACCTTCAGTAGAGCATCACAGAACATATCTACATATCCAAGACAAGAGACCATACTTTGCACAGAAATCCTCAGTATTGAAAGTGCTGCAAGGAATTCTGGGTAAGGATATGTAAATAACGACTTTCATGAAATCCTTTTGCCTCATTATCCACTTTATATGTTTTGGATAAGTGGATATGTTCTGTGATGTTCAAATGAATGTGTTTGTGCCTTGTAAACTCAACTGGTACCTTTAAAGATACATGCCAGGTTTACATTGAACTCTGCTTCTCAGCTGAGGCAGAGCTGGTATGGATGCAGGTGTTTGCCACTAACATCTGACTGAAATATATTGGGTTTGACGGTTTCTCTTTGCTAGTGCAGAATTGTGGGACAGTATTTATATGTCAAATGAAATAGTCTGAACTCCTGTGCAAAGTAGAACACGGTAAACAGCTTTTGTTGCCTTACACAGTTACAGCACTTAAATGATGGTGAAGAAAGCTACACTTTCCATAAAGAACTCCTTGTTAAGTCAAATTACCATGGCTGTATCCGGACATCTGTTGGACATCACATGATCATGTCTTGTGTAACAATGAACACGTCACAGTCCCCATGTCAATTCAGTTGCCGGTGCTCTTAAAATAAATATGTTAATTTACTTATTTAACAAAAATCAGTGGTGAATTGATAAGAGAGGTGCAGACATCAGGCCACCTAGCCACGGTTATATTGTCCATGCTCCGTAAATAGTTTTTTCTAAAATGTTTTAAATGAAAACATTAATAAAAGCAGTTTATGTTCTGAATGCATGGACGAAGGTATTCCTAGTTGAGAAAACACTATATTTATGCAGGTATGATCCTTTAGAGAATCACCTGGCATTGCCAGGTGTCCAATTTTGGCTTACACAGTCCTGCATTTGGGATCTTTGTCCAGCAAAGCATGGCCTTGTATGGGAGGAAGCTGTTTTTGTGGAGTCCAGTATTTTAATCAGAGCTCCTGTTCTGAGAAGTAGATTATTATACTTATGCTCAACAGCCCACAGGGAGAGCTTGGAGAGGCCATTTTAAGGATGGTAACATCTCTCTTTGTATAAACATCTTTAAAAAATGGAATTGCATACTGCAAAGTGGATGGTGAGGGTTTTTTAGGATCTCATATCTTAGAGCACCTCTTATTCTTTCAAACACAATGATTTACCACTGAGCTCATTTGGTATTCAGTGTTCAGCACACACAGTGCTAGTCAGGTGAGACAGACAATGCGTGAAATATCAAAGCACACGCATATAATGAAAAAGTTGCCGCACACACACGCTCTTACTGCCTCACTGCTTGGGCATCTTGCACTGCTCAGACACACGGTACGTTAAAGATGAAGTCCTAATTTACTAGAGATCACACATGTTTATGTAAACCTGTTTGATAAGTAACATGCTCTGAAGGTCTCTTCATCTAGGTGTAATTTGTCAGGACAGTGTAACATTATTATTATCTAATTTAATAACTGTATCTGGCTTATAAGTAATTCTTATGGAGTTGGGAAGAAAAAATAATGACATTTGTATGAGAAACAAAAGATAGAAGGCTACTTGTTTAAGGATCTACTGTTTTCCGATAATCAGAGAACAACAGTCACCAAAAATGACTTATTACATCTCTATGTAACTTAAAGGGTAAAAAAGAAGACAAATTGCATATCTTTCTGGTAGTAAAAAGGTTAATAATTATTCTGGGGTTTCTTGGTGCCTAAGGCTCCGTTAGGCCAACTTTCTCATTTCTAAGTTATTTCTATAAAATATTTTACACAAAACTATATTCATGAAAGAAGGAACTGAATTGACACTGGAATTGTAAACTCAAGACAGTAAAAATCAGTTTTAGGTGTAGCTGAACTGAAGAATTTTTCCAACTCAGTTACTTTGTCCTCAAGTTTACAATTACCTTGTCAATTCCATGGTCACCCCAGGTCACTCTCATGACTAAACCATTATGTGTGCAAAACCAATGCTTTTATCATCGTTATCTTAATGGACCTTTATCAGGTCATGTCCTCAAATGCCCTCATCTAAATTACAATAGTCTTGTGATCTCTGGAGAGATGAAACAATTCACAGCACTTCATAAAATACAAATACATTCACGTGTTCATTTAAAATATCACAAACTACATATATTATGGAATATATATAGAGGTGCCTGCTTAACTGAAAATGTTTTGTAATCTGTAACGTGCATCACTAAACTGTAATGCTTAGGCCACGAAAATCTCCATGTTTTTAGAGCCTAAAGTTGTATCATAGGTATGGTACTTTCTACAAGTATCAAAAAAATATTCTTCGTGTACATTCCATCCACATAATTTGTGGATAAGTTTCCTTTCTGATAGGTATTACTATTAAATGTACATATTTTCTGGATAAATCGCTTGCACAAATCCGGCCACAGAAGCAGTTGCCTGCATTTGCCTTACCCGACTAATGATGTCATAATCCCACAATGCCTAGCGTTTTTACTGCTCTGCTTTAGGATTAAAGGTATATCCTACCTTTATGCTACTGGACTACAAGAAAGCCACAGAAAAAATATTTTAACAAAACAGTTTCAACATATTCTAGCAGTCTGACTAGCACAATTTATGTATAGATTTTATGGCATGTAGATGTTAGGATTGTATAAATAAATGAAAAGATAAATCTGTGTGAATAAACATCTTAACACTATTAGCAGTGACAAATACTGGAAAGCATGGCTGTCACAGCAAATAAAATGCTGTTAAAAACACCTCGCTACATTTATCTAGTGACTCAAGTGAGGAATAATTGCTCCGAATTTCAGTGTCTTTTAAAGTACTTGTATATTAGAATGCTAGCATGTACAAGTATTACTTCATTTACAGTTATTTGATTTGTACTACCATATATTTTTTAACTCATAATCTGTACTCAGCCTCCAAAAACATATCTAACCTTAAAAATAAAATAAATTTTTTCATTGGTGGGTATGATAATAATGAGCATGGTATGTTAAGTTATATAACCTAAAAGTAGAAGTTTATATAACAGTATAGCTGGAATGCACACTTGACATCATTTTACTAAAACTACATACATGTCCACCCAAACAGATGATGTGTTACTGTCATCAGCAATATTGGAGGAAGGTATCACTTAAAATCTATATAAGTGCTGCTTACTTTGCCTGCATAATGTAAGACAACTAGCGGAAGCTGTTAGAAGTCAGGTTTAGATGACAGGTTTACTTTAATCACTTACACAAATACACAGCAATGTTTTTTTTACTTGAGGTCAATGTTAAGTCTATGGAAACAAAAATATGTTTTTGAAGAAAAGGTGGTAACCCTAGAGGTGCCCCCCTATGAGGTTAATGAGGGGTGTGTTTCATGACTCATAACTTCACACAGAGAAGGGAAGATAATGTGTCTTTGGTGCATACGCAGAAGCACAGGGAATAATCCAGGCTAAGTGTTGGCTGCATATTCAGTAAACATTAGCGTTCAGTGATTGGTTCACAGACAGGGGGCTAAGTGCTGGAAAAGGAAAGAACAGAAGCAACGAGTGTGGCTTTGATGAAAATTGGAAGGGCTGTGTGATCTAAAAAAGTTTGGGAACTCCAGGTCTGTATTTTGTATTTTCTGCTTTATACCATTAATCAGATATTTTTAATTAAAATGTCCCATTTCCTGTCATGCACCACTTCCTTCCTCTGTGAAGGAAGCGCTCATTTTCCTTTATTTTAAATCGTTGTAACAGGAAATAGGAGACATTCTAGACCAGAGGTGTGAAACCGTCGTGCTTGAGCTATTAGAGATTTACATCTACCATATTCCCCTGCCAGCTTCTTAGCTAGCAGAGCATGTTGGGTGATATAGGCCATCAGCAGCTAGAGGGCTGCAGTCTGACACCCCTGCATTAGCCCTGAAAGGTCATTGTGTAATTATTTTCACAGCAGGTAGATTTAATCTATTATGAATAAACACCTAAAACTGCTGAATAATTTTAAATGAAATGAACACAGTAGACACGATCTTTTACGAACTTTTGATTACTGTAAAGTTTTTTTCGGATGATAGAGCTGAATTAAATACAATGAATAGAGAAAAACATATTTCCACCTTAAATTAAGATGAAAGAGTGGACATCTAGTTTGTGCCAATCTATTTTTCCCTAATTATGTAAATGTATTTTTTCAAATTATCTTAATTTCTCAGATGCCACCATTCACAAAAGACAATGTAGTGACCTTTAACAATGACCTTTCAGATTTTCTGTTTGCCAGGTGATGTAAATCGGTTCTTACAGTACATTCTTAGCTATCTCTCTCCAAGACATCCCTATCCTGCGCCACTGTTCATTTATTCAGATGACATCATCCATTTTGATGTTACCTAATTTCTTCCCAATATTACTATAACCACCGATATCAGAAAATCACTGCTCTGGCATTTCTTATTAAAATATTAGATTAACCAAATGGATAATACGCCAACAGTAGAATCTCTTCAACCCTCAGGTTTGTATTACTGGTAAGATCAACTCAACCTTTCATTCTTCCAAAGTAGATTAACTAATTGCAATTAAAAAGGGTTACAGCAACATCCCGGGGTGTTCTTGACTCAATATACCTCTCCTGGCTATTATCTCATGATACATTTATTTAAACTTATATTGTTATTCATATGCTCAGTGGATAAAAGTTTCAGGTTTAAACTAGTACTATTTAACGCTTTAAAGACTTCAAAAAACATACAGTTATGTGAAATTCAGCACATTCGCTGCTATGGAATGGATTAGTGGGGTTCATTGGTTTATCTAAAGTAGACTGGGATACTAAAGTCACAGTAAAGCTCAGGGGTAGGCACCTTTGGCATTTACGATTTTGTGGACTACATCTCCCATAAAGCTCTTATAGCCACAATGCTGGCAAAGCAAAAAAAGGGGAATGTAGTGCACAACATCTGTAGGTCGGAGGTTGCTTACCCATGGTATAAATTATATGTATATGTCTATTTATAATAAATTTGACTTTTGTACTGGACACTTGTGATAATAATTGTCAAAAACCTATCGGTTATCAACAGGGTCCATTGTACATGTCATATTCTGTTCTATTTGTCAAATAAGACTATTCATTTTTTTGACATTTGGTGAACAATATCCAGAGATACAAATACAGACATAGCCATAATTAGGTGGCTTGCTGATACATATCCCCCAGTGCTGGCAATGCTACATGTTATATGAACAAAGATATAGAAGTTACTGGTTTGGCATTGTTAGAGGAGATGTGTAGGCGATTTGGAGAATTGTGGTGACTGATATGGGTAGGGGTGAGGCACTGGCGAGGGTTTGCCTTTCCAAAAAAAGACTACTGGTGCTGGATAGTATGTTGTAGAAAATATTCTGATAGCAGAAAAGATATAAATAATTGATGTAATTAAGAAAAATGGCCAAAGGTTTTCAAGTAAAAATATAGGGTTAAATTATTCTTGTTTGTAACAACAAAAACATTTCAAAGATCTTTCATAAATACTTAAGACACAGAATAATTACCATACTCCAGAGTTGCTATATCGGCCTATTTAACACCTTACCTGGTTATGGATTTGGTTGCTTGGCTGACAGTTGTGGGAGTGGGCTTGATACTCATAATGCTTTGGACCAGTGCATACTAATGAAGACAAATGTGTACAGTAAATCAAATAATAATTCAAGTTACCTAGATGTTATTATAAAATGAAGAGAGTAATAAAGAATGACAGTGAAACTAGAGGTGTGTGTATTCACGTTAAAACAAGGTACCTAGTGGTTCATTATGGCATCCAGATGTGAAGTCAGAAACAGGCTACAATTATTTTATTAATGACTTACAATTTGAAATATGACCAGTGAATACGTTATAAAGAAAAAGTAATTCTATAATTTCCAAACTGTGTGTAAATGTATCACCTGCCTATACAGCAGACAAGGTGCGAATAGAGTGAACAGATAATTAGATCCAATCAAGGCGAATGCTTAGTAAGAATTCAAACTCATTAACCTCATGTGCTGTTTCCATAAAAAGTCAATGAGCACCAACTCACTCAGTCGCAAAAATGTGGGGGTCCAGCACAGAATGATTATTTCTCTAACACGGAGTGCTTGAAATGTAACATGAAACCCGTTAGAGGTGGTTGAAGGACAATTGAATTATTTGGATTGTAGTGCAGCAACAGATGGAAAATAATTGATACATAGCATTATTTATGTAAGCTGACAGGAACATTGGCGAGTGTCAAACAGGACAAACATTAACCTTTTCCCAACCCCAGGTTTTGGGGGATTTGTAGGAAGAGATCTAAGGGCCTACCCAATTGCAGGGAATGGAGATGTGAATTTAAAACTTTAGGCCAAAAAGCCAAGTTAAAAGTAGTCCCAAATGCAGCTGAATGGGAGAATTTTTCCACATCAGCTAATTTGACCTTACGTTTGACCTTAACTTTGGTTCTCTCTTTATTGATCGTTATAAGAGATCTTTTTGCCATGCCATATTAACAAAATATGGAAATTGGGTGAAATGGAATGGAATGAAGTACGATTAATGTTTTACCCCTTCTGAAGCATCCCACTGTATAAACTGCTCATGCAGCACGTCTCTCAATATGCTTATATCACCACCTACATTGATTACCCCTAATTAAATCTTCATTATAACGCCTACTGTCAGGATCTCTTATATACAGCTGCAGTGTGTTTGATTCCTAGGAGACCGTAAGCTAATTTTATTTAATGTACTTTGCAATCAACACCATATTTGAACCCTGGCTTCACAGTTATTTTACATTTTCATGTTTAAATATATTCTAAAAATGTCATGATCATAAGTAAATCAGATGAGCTAATATATAAGGGGTTATGTATTTAAAGCAATTCAGGGTGAAGGATTAATCAATTGACTAAAAATGTTGAATAAAAAAAAGTTGAATAATCACCAAGGAAACCATGGCAAAAAGGAAAGAAAATGTTGCATTGATTTATACTACATTCATGTATACTATATAAATGAGGGAGAGGAAAATGATCACTCGCTTTTTTTTATTAAGGTAAAAGGTTTTAGGTTTTGCAGCACTTATGCAAATTTGATAAAGGTTTTGTGAGTATTGGAGTTCTATGTAATGTAAGGCTATATACTCTTGTTAAAACTGCATAAATAAGAGATGCCAGGAGTGAAGAGTAGGGGTCAGAGATAGGTACCAGATTTTTTTATCGGTGGACAAGTTAATTATGTTTTATGGAATTTCACAGACAATGGTGTCCCTGTACAAACACATTGCGATCCCTGGTAGAGGGTGATAGAGTAAAGTAGTCAAGGTATAACTGACTTGTGCTTCTTGTAGGAATGTATTTGGTATATGAATTGGAAATGTGTGAAGCATCTGTCATTTTGATTTGATTGGCATTTTGCTATGCATCGCATCCAGTAGAGCATACGTTTTCACCAACTGCATAGCATTTGTTTTATGGACTTCCACAATTTTTGCAGGTTTGCGGAGAAAAGGTTGTCTAGGTTTTTAGTCAGTTGGACTCCTAAATATTTGATACTTTCTACTCACCATTCAAAGGGTTAAGATTGAGGGTGTGTCTATTAATATTTACAGGGCGAACTTGGGTCTTGGCCTGATTACCTGTATAGTAAGATATGCTACTATAGTTTTGGAATGTTTCCATGAGAGGATGGGGAGATGTACCTGGATTTGTTAAGGCAATCAATGTCTTCTGCAAAAAAGGACACGATTGATCTCATTAGTATGGAAGTATGTATATCCTTGAATAGGTGAATATATTATGATTGATTTGGCAAGTGACACTAATGCTAGGGGAGAGTTGACACCCCTGTCTAGACCCATTTGTAATACTGAAAGAGTCTGATATGAATCCAGAATATGAAACACTGGTGGACAAGGAAGAATATAATGCTAAGACGGCTTTGCTGTATTCATGGTGAAATTACATTTGTTTAAGAATACTCGGAGATGACCTCAGTGAAGTCGGTCAAATGCCTTCTCTGTGACTATAGTGATGCAGAATGTGCCGCAATTGATAAGGTTGGTAATTTTTTTGGTGTTGTCTGATGCTTGTCAGGCTTTCACAAAGCTGACCTGATCATAATTTAATAGGGATGGTAAAATATGTTGTATCCAGTTTGCAATTATTTTGTTGTATAATTTTAAATCAGTATTCAGAAGTGAAAGGAGTTGGCTTTTGGGTTTCTAGGGCAAGTAATTTTTAATTTTAATTGTGTTAACCTCTTTCTCTATGTTACTTTTCTCAAGTGGAACGAGCTGATCAATCTCCTGAGGCTGGCTTTGTGTAAAGTAAAATTTCATCTCACCAGTTTAGCAATACATGGTGCAGGGACAAACCTTGTTTGTTTACTTAGTGGGGGAAAGTCACAGGTTTGTCGCTGCAAAATGAATAGCTAAATTGTTGAGATTTCCTCAACTCACCCGAAACTCCCCTTTTAGTGAATAACCCAAATAATAGTATTTGTGAGTTCGATTGAGCTGCTTCTTTGATGGGGGGTGGGGGGGGGGGGGTGTTCAGTCCTTTTACATTCATGGATAAAATGTTAAGGCTCATGTTGGAAACATAGGGTAACAATGCTTGGAGCAGCGGTATCTTGGGGGGTTGTTGACTTTGGGAATTTTAACGTCATAGGCATGTGTCAGTAATTCTCCAGCTCTAGTGTAGTTCTTTTTTAGACAGTATATTCCGTAAATGTGGCAGTTACATGTATACCTTTTGGTATAGGTCCCATCAGGAAGGAAAACAGAGAATTTAAAATAGAGGAGGGTTGGGGAAGGTATTGTTGTATTTCTGGTAAAATTGAGCAGATAAGTTTAGAAGTTGGATATATAAAGAGGAAAGAGAAAGAAATATAGTAAAATGAATCGAAAAAGAGAACTGGTTGTTCTGGTAGGTGATTAAAAAACATTGCACAGTAACATAACAGGGCACAGGTCTCATACCCAGATGAGTAGGGGGTGTAGTTTTTTTGAGCATTGCGCTTAGACATGCTAAGAGGAAAGAGGGGGTCCAGGCCGGGAAATAAATTATTCAAATGGTTGAATAAATGTGGGATTATTCATTGTTGGCTTATGTTGAGTATTTAGTAGAATATGTGGTTGAGTTACTGGGAGTTTTTTAAATTTATTATTGAAATTAAAATATAAGGATAGTAGTTGGGGCTGTATATATACTCTTGTTCATTTCTGGAGAGGAGAGTCAGCAGCGTTAGCATTTGCATATAAAAATGTGTTGTTATCATGTCAGCAGATGTTTATTCTATTAGCTATATAGTTGCATATTCATATTCAACAATTATCATTTAACTGGCAGTATCTAAAAACAACTTAAACCTGTTTTATTACATACTTTCTAATAGGTACAAACTTTGCTTCCTTATAATGCTATCTGTTCCAAAAAAAATAAATAGCACCACTCAACTGCTTAAATATAGGAATATTAGAGGTGATTATTATTATTATTTTTTAAAGCACATATATCCCTATAGAATGTATCATTGTAGCCCTGACTGAGTCATACACTGCTAGCCTAGAATTACAGTACACATTATGTCAAATATGAGTCACACACTCCTATAATAAAATGAAAGACACTGATGTTTGTTGGACTAATGTCATGAACATTTGAAATGGCCTAACGCCACATTCTGCATGCATCATGTGGTTTGTTCTGCCTGTCCACACACACTCTTCTGGGGGTTAAACAAATAGCACAACACATTTGGTTTCAAGAGCATCACAGATCAGTCTATCATTACTCTTATCTCATTAATTATACCCCAATAGTTAATAAATGATGTGTCATTCACTTATGCTAGAGCGAAAATTCTGCGACGTGGCTTTATAAGATGTATTAATTTAGCGTGTCATCATTGGAACTTTAATGCATAAAACTCTAACAGGACATACTTGAAAATGAGAGCAATGTCAGTGTATCCTTCCTGGTAAAATACATTATAAATACACAAATAACATGGTATCATTACTGCATGTTGCTCCGGCCCTTATTACAGTTCTTTGGCTCATGTGTTGATCTTATTTGAATTAAAACACAAATTATGGGTGGACAGTGGTATTGTAAACTTCAACCACTGTGTCTTCAGCCAAGCTATTACATTTCCTTTCAGGTAGTTTCTTACTTAAAGCACTTGAGAAGGACCAAGAGATGCCTTGCTATATCCACTATCCATATAAACTCCCTGCTATATTATAAATCCTTTTATCATTTGGTCTGCTGTACATCCCAACAAATGGCAAAAGATTGAACTGTGATGTGCATTATATGTATTATAGACACTGGCAGAAAATGAGAAAATATGCTTTCTGTTATTTTTTAGTTGATGACAAAGGGTTAATGATTTCATAGTCACTGGAAGATAATTATTAACAGTTTCTATCTAGAGTTAAAGGAACAAAGCATTTCTCCTCAGTGTCTGCTGCAAGGACTGATCTAGTCTATTCCTTCTTGTTAGGTCTGTGTGTACATTAAGGTTTGCAGCAGGTGTACAGCCGTGCCATTGATTTCCACGCAGACCACTGAAGGGCAAATGAATGACACTTTGTTTCTTTATGCACAGTGCACAAAAGGGTCAAGTGAAGATCACTGAGCACTCTCAAAGCAGAAGCCCTGGGCAGGAGGACGGGTGGAGAGCTATGTAACAACAAGTTGAAGCAGAGCATAAAATATATCAAAATAATTTCAAGGACTTCTAAAGCACTGCGAAAACTGTACTTCCGAACTTTTGTGGAGCTACAGTCAATTAGCATGCAAAATACTGCTTTAAATTATTAAATATATAAAACAGCCTAAGTTGCTTCTGTTTTTTTTTTTATGGATGTTATTTCAATTTATTGTAATTGCACTGTACACAGTTTAATACACAATTAAATGTAAATTCTATTTTTCTGCAATCTTTTTATTGTAAGAATCCATCTCTATTGCTTTGATCTTGGGAAGGATCTTGTACATAGTGGCCCAGAATGTAGGTGACGGTTATTATTTCTAATATAGCTTCTAAAAAAACATCTATTTTCTTTTTATGGCATTTGTTGCGAACTGAAATTTCATAGTTTATTTCAAGGCTTTAAATCATTTTGTGGCTGGATATAAAATAATCTTATTTTGTAAAGGCTTTTTCAGTATTGCGGAGGACACTATAGCCACCACAACAAAGATATGTAATCTAAGCTATAGCAACAGGAGTATCTAAATATTGGTCTAACATTGTTGATCAGATTTACTGTATTAATATTAAAGTGTAATTTTCAATCTTTGTGAAAAAATGCTCTTTAGGTGATTGGTGTACAACACTTTCATAATGATGGTTCAAGTATGTTTATTTATCTGCTATACATTCCTATTTAACCCCTTCATGACAATGGACGTGTCAGGCACGTCCAGCAGGGAACTCCGTTGCGGACGTGCATGACACGTCCTGCTGTGAAATGAGCGGTTTTCGTGATCGATGATCGCGAAAACCATTCTGACAGTGCTGCACTATTGCCTCGATTTCAAGGCAATAGCCAGCACCGAAATTCCGGCTCTGGGGAACCCATGATCACTCCACGGAGCGATCGTGGGAGCCATATTGCAGGAGCAGCATTTCTGCATTATGCTTGTTTCTGCATTCACAAGAACGACCCATGTCCTAGACCAGTCGTGATAAAGGTTTGGAGTCCAAGTGCCCATTTTTATGCAAAAAAAACAGGTTAACAGCCTCACTGTGAAATATCTCTGTATGTTATAACCACTCTCCATTTTTTAATTCCAGACTATTTTCTTGTAGTTCCGCTTTTCCCTGTTTTTACTTCCTTTCCTTTAGTTGCTCCATCTCAGTGTCTCCACATCTCTCCATGTATGATGATGATGGCAATGAAGTTGGATGCTAAGTGCCACCTCAGAGACTCCTGAGTGCCGGAAGTGTCACCTGTGCTACACATTTGCCATCACTGTCCTAGACCATCTAAGACTTACCCCATTGTCCATGGAATGTGATGTTGCATTTGGGTTGCGCATCAAGACTGAACCAGAGAGATCTATATATTACCAATAGCATCCTTTCACATTTAATAACATCCAGGGAACAAATAAAACCTGCAAACTCCCTGCTTGTAAGTATTGTGATGTCATTCATGTGTACCTACAGTGCTTATACAGTAAAACATTTGGTCATCATGTGCTCAAACAATGTGTTTTTTTTTTTTTATAGAACTATGAAGACACTTAGTAATTAATTAGCTGTGTGATCCCAACGTTAATCTTTTTGTGCAGTTGTACCTAAGAAGAGGAGGAATCTGTGGATGAGTACACAACTTAGATTGACAGGTTTAACTTCCCCATATCTTAGCAGGGTGCTGCAGAGGCTTATTAGCCGTCTGTCCCTGTTTGAATGACATTAGACCAGTGAATAGATTGCCTGGGGCATGCAGATCATACTTCACTTTTCACTTAAAGGGGATATGCCAGTAATGAAATGTGCCTAGGAAATCGCACTTTCCATCTGCTGCAATATAAGACAGGGATCACCATGATTAATCGTACACCTGACACCTTTACGGATTGTGATTCCTACAGCATATAATGTTACTTATTGTCAGCAAAGCAATTGGTTATACATTTCTCATATCTCTGTGTTACAATGTACTCCTAGAACAAAAATAGCTTTGATCATCAGGCCCAGGAAGAGCCTACTTTTCATTTTTATTAACTGATGTTTGTAGCAATATTTGTCTTAAAAGCAACAGAGTACACAGTGTGTGATATCTTAATGTCAATGTATAAATCTTGCAAGATGTCCTGGAGCACATGGTATGTTTATCAACCAGATTAGTTCATATACCACCCTAAAGCTTTCTAATGGGTTGGGCTTTATATCATCCAAGGATATTTGTGGCAGACCGGTCTAAAGCAATGCAATTTCCTGCTTTCTAAGGTAGCCTGGAGCTAAACAAAAACCCTGTGGTTCTATATCCATATGATCCCAAATAAATAGATTATGCCCGTTAACAAGAGACAGTTGCATCATCTATATCTTTTTGCCCTCTGCATTATAATTGCAAATCCTAAATAAATATTAATTCCTTAATGATGTAAGCCTCTACCACTGCTAAGTAATGCTATTCCAGGTACTGACTACTATTTCTGCAAAATATTATGTTGCCATTCTCATATTTTTATTATTATTGTACTGTTTAAAACCAATGTGCTTGCTTTTCAAATAGAACATTCTTTTTTATTTAACATCCCTTCTCTTTTCCAAGATGTAAAAATGTAATGACATATTTCTTATTTTGTTATTTTGTTTACACACCATTTTAATAGCCCTTCTTTAATTAATCTTCAATTTGTGATAGCAATGTCTCAACTTAAGGTTAGCTAATAAGACAATGCAAAAGGTAGAAAGACCACAAGGGGGCGCTGTTATGGAATTCTGTGCTTGGTGATTTTAGGAAAGAGAGATTATGGTGGAAACTCTCCATACTGCAATCCTGCCACTTTGCTGTTGTGCCCTTGCTCCACAAATGCTGGGTTCCTGGAGGAATAAGGGGCAGAAGAAGCAAGTCCAAAAACGTTTGTGTACCTATTTTACCTTATTTTAGGTTGCTCCTTCAAGAGACATTGTATCATTTGTGTTCCATTAAAAGAAACCTTTTCTAAAACCAACTCCATCTTTCCTAATTTGTCCAGTATAGCACATTGCCCTCTAATCAGAAGATGCCAGTAATGTTCGTTCTCATTTGTTCATCCCAAAACATGAAATAATTCATCTATGCTTGATTGAACATGTTCTTTTCAAACTCATTAAGTACAAAGACCTAACATGGTTGTCAATTCATTTACGTGTCACGGCACGTGTAGAAACCCCTTTCATTTTGAATTCCCTTGGCTGGAGCCAAAGCCACCCATTTGAAATTCACAACTTAAATGCACTTTCTCTGTGTTACTTTGTATCCGGTTTCATTCTTTCTGCACATTTTTCAAACAAACAACAATATTCATAATATGTTGGGACGCGGACAGATGTAGTTCTCCTCCAGAAAGCAATACAGCGCTGGAATGTGGAATATACATATTTTGCCAAAAAAGCCACCTGGAGATCTTAATTAGGGGGCTTTCAGCCAAGATACCTGGCAAGTTGAATTACCCCCCTCTGCCAGGCCACCTGGATGACAACATTACATAGTTTTTGGCTCAGGTAATGTGCCAGCCATCTTAACAGAAATGGTGCTGGTGAGATACACTTTGTACAAGTGAAATTTTAAAATGGCAAATGGCAGAAGGAAACTTAGAATTGGGCCATGTAGTGGCTTTTTATTAGAATGGTATGAAGACATATGGTTTGGTAAAGTTCTACATATGGTGCATTAGCCCACTAAGCCAACTCACCAACCTATAGGAATACTTCTAAATTGAATAGTCTAAATCTCATATCTAACAATTTTATTTTGATTAATTGATCAGCATTATCTCTACTACTGTCACAGGAAGGCAGTTTAAGGTTGTGAACAACATTTCTAAAATTAAAGGACACAAACAAGGATGAAAAAATAAGCTTGGATTTTATAGTTTTAATATTTTCACTGTATTTACAGTGGTTAATGTTAAGGAGTATGAATAGTACCATAGTTATAGTGGATTTGATTATTCTTTGAACTATCGGAGCATTTTTAAGATTCCCCTACATAGCATTAGAAATGATCTGGAAAGACCCCAGAACATCAATATTGTGATGAAATAGAAAACTAATCAAGCATTGGAAATAAAAGTACAGCTGGTGGAGTGATATTACTTTTTCTATTGAAATGGTTTGACGTAAAGGAACATACCGGTACTCTGATTATTTCAGGTTGATATAGAAGCCACTGAATGGAAGGGGGAAACATAGGTTAGGAAAATAGGCTCACAAAGGAACCACATATCCAACATTGCTTGTAAAAGGAATATGTGTATAATTGCTAAAATCAGTATAAAACTACCACAACAATATTTTAGTGACTGTTTGATGTACCCACAAAAGTGACAATATTTTACTTCTTGAAAAACCTTTATCGAGATTCTTAGTCCAGCTCTTTATTGATTAATCTAAAAAAAAAAAATACCATGAACAGAATTTAACGCTAAAAGTCATTACATTAATTTCACACTAATTTTGCATTCTCAACGCATGATGAAGTGACATAGTAGATGACATAACTATATATGCGTATATATATATATATATATATATATATATATATATATATAGCGATATCCAAAATCGAAAAAAATCGAAAAAAACCACGCACTCACGGGTCTTCAGTATAAATCCAATGGTCGAAACTTTATATCATACAAAAAAATATAGAATTTGTAGATCCAGTCGACGTTTCGGTCCGCACCGCGGTGCGGACCGAAACGTCGACTGGATCTACAAATTCTATATTTTTTTGTATGATATAAAGTTTCGACCATTGGATTTATACTGAAGACCCGTGAGTGCGTGGTTTTTTTCGATTTTTTTCGATTTTGGATATCGCTTTATGTTCAGAGCTACACGGCACCCGGGCATAATGTACCATTGTTTGGCTGAGTGCACCCGCCCTTGGATTTTTATATATATATATATATATATATAGTACTGAAGGTAGCCAGAAGCATTGTTGAACACAAATACACAACTCTACACACTCCAGACAAGTCAAAAGACTTGATTTTGCCACAGAAATTCTAAATTTGATATACTATATGGGTATACACACACCATCTGGAACAACAGTCCTAGATTTATTATTTTGTTCTTGTATTGTAAAATGTGGGGTTGTCCTAGTATGACTGCCACCTATGTACAGTGCTTTTGTAAAACATAAATTGTCTAAATGTTATAGGAGTGAACTAAAGACTTGTACCTATACGGAGTAGGTGGGCCATATAACTCCACCAATTTGTTGCCTCTCCCTATTATTTTATGGGTCCTGGTATAACATGGTAATAGGATTTATTTTCATTAGGATTCCAGAACTATATAATACAATTATTATCATTTATTAGATGCTAATGACAAATTGACTTTCATTTCCATTAGCCATCCTATTCCATTTGCATTTTTATTTAAATAAAATCCTGAGTAATAAACAAAGTTTATAATTTGATAACCTTAAAAAGTAAAACCAATAAACCACATAATCAGGTGTGAGTGAGGGTTGCCTAGCTTAGTAGCTAAGGGTTAAGCATTAGACAGCAGTATTGTATCAGGCACTAAGCCATCTGTCACTGAGACTCCCAAATAAAAGACTATGTAAGGGACAGCAATAATATATAATGTCTGTTAATGGGAAAGAGGGGGTAGTGTCTTTTTTCTTGGCGTCTTGCCACAGCAATTAGTTTGTTAGCTATTCTAAGCTGGGGAGTACAGTATGATTGGGATTGCATTTTTGTAAACAGTTTTAACAAGAAAAGTATATGGAAACCCTCCCATATCCAAACCTCTCCATCGATAACACTATAAATAAGCATTGGTAGATATACTGCACTAGTTTTATTTTTTTTAGTTTAGGTTTCAATAATTGCAAAGTGCAATAATTAAATCCCAAGGCATTTGAAATTAGATTAAAATGGAGTATTTGCCAATTTGCAAGTAGAGAAGAAAGAAGAGATACATTGGGTCATGATAAGGCAAAAAACTCACAAAGCAAGCTTGATAAACAGATACTGCAGAGCTGTAAGAAGTGTGGTCATGCTTTTCAATCAGCTCCCATTAATCCTATCTGTCTGCCTTGGAAGGACAACTAGAGTACATCTGTATGGGGGAACACATGGCAAGTCTTGTTCTGCAACAATGGGCAAAATTGTGCACGTTGGAGATGATTAGTGGAATACAGCAGGCAGGATGCTGGTGACGCATATATATTGCATTGGAGTGATATTATTACTGTGGTAATAAGCTTTAGTTATTAATTGCACACAGTTATTATTTATGCCAAGAGAAACAAAGACCATTCACATTAATGACAACAGGGGGTAAAGACAACAATAACCACTTTAGATGATGTTTGTAAAGCTTTTTGAAGTGGTGGGAGGCTGTTTTTAATGACTAGATCAGAGAGATATAGTTGTGGATAAGTAAAACAAGGTATCCACATTACTGGGTTTACAAAGCATTTAGATATACCCAGCCAGTTCATATGGCAGTGTGGGTAACCATTATAGATCGAAGATCCAAACCCTCCAAATGTGTAAATTATAAATCCACAAAAAACAAAGTGCCACAGTGGATCAGAATCCAAATTAAAAACACTTTTTCCAAGGAACGTATTTGCTCTTGTACCATGGCAGTATACAGAGCATATAGCCAGGATGTTTAGTGCATTTAGCACCCAATGTTGCATAATCCTAGGGCACCTTTTGCACTTGGGCTTGAATGGTAGAAGCACAAGTCAGTGGGTAACTGTCCCTACACTAAGGATAAAATTACATGTTTATGCCTTGATCAGCATCCTCCATGCTTCCTCTGTATATATCCACTATTTATATATATACTATGCAAAGATGAAGGACTATGTTTAATGACAATGAATGTAGAAATAGCAATTTGTTACTTTAGTTTATTTAAAGGCCAATGCTCAAAGTCTATTATGAATAATTATGAATAAGGATGCAGCTCTCTTAAAGCAAATGATCCATATTTCGTAACGCTAAACCCAGACACAAAATATAATTTACAAATATTTCCAAGGTTACTGGAAGGTCACAAATGTAATTATCCTCTTAAAGGACAGTTGCTTTGCAACCAGTGACATTTAACTATCTTTTCTTCACATATGCCGTATTTCTTTATATAGTTCTATTCTGTTAAGCTAGATTATTAAGCATTTGGTGTGCAGGTCTTCAGTTTAAAACCCCAATTAATTCTGAAAGAATGAAATTACAGGAGTCACAGGATGTTTCTTCTTTTTTAGTTTATTAACGTAGCCTCTAGTTCAGGTATGGCTAGCAGGTTCAGGTATGGCTAGCAGGTTCAGGTACGGCTAGTTGTTGATCATCCGAGGCTACGTGTCTTTATTACAATGGTGTATACATACTCGAGAATAAAGCAGGCCAGCAGGCATCTTCAAAACTCATCTTCACATGATTGATTGCCTTCCTCATAACGCATTGCTCTCTTACCGATATATCCACTATGTTTGTGTTTATACAGCACAATTGGTATTGATTTCAAGCTATTGCAATACTGTGTTGTCAGGGAAAAAACACTAGGAAACAAGATCAATTTGACATGCATTGTGCTTTAATACATGAGTCTGTTTCCATTAAAAGTCATAATTTAATATACAGCAAAGTCACCTCTTGATGCCAGAGAAGGGTCAAATGAAAAAATATATATATATATTCTACACAGTCTGAATGAAAGTATACAGTGAAATCCTAATACATGTATCCAATAAGATTAGATTGTTGCACAGTGAGAATTTACCTCAGATAAACTCCAGGTTTTGCTCCAACCAAATGCTTTCTACATGCCTGCTTGTGCATTTCTAAAACAAATACATCAGCCTGTGTTTTCTCTTCCTTTAGATAAAATGAAGTGAGATGCAGTTTAATTAGTACCCAGAGTGTAATCAGGGACTTTGCCATAAAAAACCTACTCACTCCCTATATTTATATGCGTCTTCTCTCTCTTCAAGACAGGTCTCTCTCCGTTTTCTATTTTGTCATTCTTGTACATTTCTTAATAAATCAGCTGGCATTTTTATTCTGGCATGGGGACTGTGAAGGACATTACATAACAGAACAGTGATGTAATGGCTTCAAAATGGCTGACGTAGTAATCAGCAGTATTTGCATTACAGAACTAATTAAGAAGAATAGGGGGGCGATGTACAGCATGCTTATATGAGAGTTTAAATTTGTATTAGTCTGTTCTCTCAATCTAATGTGAAAATATTTATCTTTCTATAACTTTATCTTTATCTTTTTATCTCAAATGTTTCAAAATGTAATTTCATCAGAAAATGGACTGCATTATTCATGTAGAACATTGGTCAGGTAATTGTCTTTGAGTGTGAATTAAATAACTATAAAGAGGATGCACAGGAGAGAGTAGAGTGGAGAGTATGATCCATAATAATAATTATTCCCATGTGTATAATCTAAGCAGTTTTGTATGTTTTTGTATTTTTTGATAACTTAGTAAATTCCTACCAAAGGCCTGAATGAAGGCAGGTGAAGAAACCTTTACCACATATTAACTTAAACATGCCTATCATATCATTTGAGATCATTGTTTAATGCTAAATAAAAAGGGATTATATGATATTGTACTGAAATATATGGTATTGTTTTCCATGCGGGAAGCAGAAAACATTTAAAAATCGGACATTTATTATTTGAGAATAAAGCAGAATAAAGCACTGACTGCATGTCAGAAGAATATTCCCCCCCCCCCACTCCCCCCCCAGATGTTCATTCTCATGGCTCAGCCCGACCTGTGGCTTACTCTCCATACCCACTGTAATCAGGCTGCAGATACATTAGCCTGTGTTTACAAGACTCCAGGTTTGTATCTCTTATTTTCTCATTTACACCAGTGGGTTCATCACATTGATCACAAGTCCCACATGAATTCCCTGAGATTTCCTTTTACTAATGAATTGATTCCATGGCGTTTAATGATTACCTCTATACATTTAATCCATTTTTCTGTAACATTTTGGCTTGCTTTCTCTCTCTCCCCCCCCCCCCCCCCCCTTGCTCCAATCATTTGAGAACTTATTACTGAACACTGCTGCCTTTTTAAAACTGTAATAAAATGTCCTTTTTTATCTGCTCCTAACCTTAATTCCTCTTTTAACTAACTATTTGCCCCCCTTCCTACTGCCCTTCCTCCAACTCTTGAGCTGAGAGCCCAGTGCAGCTGGAGGGGCTGGGAAAGAGAGGGGGTGGGGAAGGCACTGTCATAAACTGTGTCTTTGTTATAGGGCTGCTGGTGGTTACACAGAAGATATTCCCTCTTATGGGAGCAGGAAGAGGCCAGTGATGGAGCAGATGGTGAGCAAGGGACCTGTAAAGAGGGAAGAGGGAGGGTGCAGAGGGATTAACAATCCCAGCTCTGGCAGATGTTAAAATAACTTAACTATAGAGTGTGGGAGACAAGAAAGAAGCTAACAAAAAGTGAGAAAACAATGCAGCTAAAAGAAAAACCCTATTGGGAAACAACAAAGAAATAAAGAAGGGTGATAATAAAGAAAAGGAAAAAAATTCCTAAGGCAGATGAAAGGGAAATGGGGAACTTTAATAAGACAAAGACATATAACAAATAGCAGAACGTCCAAAGTGAAAGTTTTAGGAATTAAAACTTTATATATATGAAAAACATAATGTTTTGAAAACGTTGTTAAGTGCACACAAATATGAATCCTAGACCTATGATTAAGAATCATTTTATTTAGCACTTGGGGAAACAGTGTATAATAACATTTTAATGCTAGTTAGTAATCCATTTCACTTTAAGGAGTTTCTGGGCCATTTGCCCAGTAATATGCCACAACCAGTGTGCCCAGTAATATGCCACAGCCAGTATACCCAGCCATATGTCACTGTCAGTGTGCCCAGTAATATGCCACAGCCAGTATGCCCAGTAATATGCCACAGCCACTATGCCCAGTCATATGTCACAGCCAGTGTGCCCAGTAATATGCCACAGTCAGTGTGCCCAGTAATATGCCACAACCAGTATGCCCAGTCATATGTCACTGCCAGTGTGCCCAGTAATATGCCACAGCCAGTATGCCCAGCCATATGTCACTGCCAGTGTGCACAGTAATATGCCACAGTTAGTGTGCCCAGTAATATGCCAATCAATATTCCCAGTAATATGCCACAGCCAGTGTGTCCAGTAATACGCCACTGCCAGTATGTCCAGTAATTTGCCACTGCCACTATGCCCAGTAATCTGCCACAGCCAGTATGCCCAGTAATATGCCACAGCCAGTGTGCCCAATAAAATAATCTCCACTCCCTAGTACTTGCCTTGCTGTTGCTGCTGCTCTCTTGGCCACCTCCTCCACAGTCTTCTCTCCACGCATGCTGCGTGCATAGCGTGCGTGGAGAAGGGACAAACAGCTGCCGGATATGACTTGCTGTCATCCGGCAGCAGTTACAGTAAGCTGGAGTGCATCCACTGGATGTAGCTGCTCGCTGCTGCACATGTGACTGTCTCCATGTGAGACAGTCACGCAGGCAGCGGGGGGTGGCATGTTAGGCCGGGCCGTTTGAAATGATTCCCCACTCCTACTGTAGCCATATCGCCCTCCTTCCCCCACTGAGCCCTCTGTTTGTGAGCCTGTCACTGGAACAATAAAGTATATTGAATATACACACTGACACATTGCCTGCATTACACACAACGTTCCCCCCTACCTGGAAACATCACATCACCTTATGGAGAACTGTGTTAAATATATTCTGTGTAAGAGATATTTTCATGTATATGTTAGATAGTTAATTCTTAGTGCATACAATTGCAACTGAATAAAACAAAACAGTGCCCCTACGTTCCCCTGTAATATTCTGCTTCATAGCTCAATAGAATAGACTGAGGACTGAAATGCTAGCTATGGAGCAGAGAAAGAGGCCTTACAGCATGTTCTATAACAGAGTTTCATTAGTATAAATGGAAAAAGTAGTAATTATATGTTGGATTTGCTTTAATGCAAGGTCATTTAAAATATATCAAGCAATCCCAATGTGGTGGAACCTACAGAAGCTTAATGCCTCACAGTGATCGGGGAAGGGGACTATTGGTGCCGATGTCCCTAATTTGGAAGGCCTCACAGACTTTTGAAGGGAGCCCAGCTCCTCAGATACTCTTCCAATAAAAAAACCCCATATCTTAAGGGACTGGCTGGCAACACCTCCGTCCCCTTGCCTTTCCATGACCCGCCTTAGGATTTTTTCCTTCTCTGTTGGTTGTGGATTCTTGTTTTGTGCATGCCAATATAATCTACAACAAATAGCACTTGCTGGATATTTATTGTTTGCCTGGATTTGTTTTCACCGCATCCCGATCACTTTTTTATATATGTATAGTCTAAACACCAAGCCCTGTACCTGGTAAGCTGGCAATTAATCTTGAGGACATATGCAATGTTGAATTAAATAACAGAATGTTGAAAACCACGCCCATTTTAGGTTCCTCCCAACCATTTGCCAGGATATTGGACGGTATAGTATCACACATGTACAAGAACTCCCTAAAAAGCTATAACTAGTTTATTTTACTATTAATATCTTCAAAGCCAAGATGTTAATACTGAAAATAAGGATTTGTTGTAGAAACCAAAACTTGCAAGTAATGGACTGGGCACAAGAACAGCACAAGAGCATGTTACCAGAAATGATAAGAGTTAACTTTAATCCGTACCATCACTGTAACCCTACCCCCTACCACCCAGTCTAATCACTCACATTTTATACCGTTGGAGGTGGGAGGCATCATGGGAGGTGTAGTTGCCATCTCAAACAGCATTTTCTCCCAGATGGCCAATCTGTGAAGCCAGTGATCACACGCATGCGCCTTCAATATTTTATGGTTCCTATAATGGTCTGTTTTATATATAGTCATGGCAATTGTGATTAGATCAACATAACTCAACAAACATCCAGTTGATTTACTGTCCCTGGAATTAAAATACCCTATGTAGGTCTATCGGTGCTTTATTATGTTATCATATGTAGTCCTGGCCATTAATTGCAATAGAGGTACCCATTGACTTCAATCAATCATTTAGGAAAGTTTAAATATTCCTTACAGGTTTATCTCTACACTTTTTGAGTTTGTGTGCTGACTCGAGTGATAACTCTAACATTATCTGCGTGTTTAAGTTTATATATAGCTCTAAATATATATTTAAATAAATGTATCTAATACATACGTATATAAAACTGGCAATTTGTTGTCGTAGTATATGTTAAAACTGGTTGGCAATTTTTTTATATTGTTGGCATTTTAACTTCCCTGTTATTATTGGGTAAATATACTGGAGACTGCACGGAAACAATTAAAAAAAAAAAAAACACTTTTCTCATGTGTTATTCTCTACATTAATAATAATAATAACAATGTTTATGTGATTCAGTCCCTTTAAAAAAAGGCTACAACTAATATGGCAGATTGCAGGAAGAAACTTTGCTACTGTTTGATTTCTCACCTACAATTTTCTAAATGAAAAATGGTAGTGAGATAATTTAGAAAAATAAATAGGAAATACGTTTTGATAAATTAAAAAATGTGATTAAATCCTTCCACTGTTTTTAAAAGTGTGAACATAATAATGTACCTTTTTCATCATTATTTTAAACCATTTTTTTCAACCATTATTTTTCACAGATCCATTTTAGCGGCAACTTTTTGTACCAAGGATGGAGCCTTTTCCATTTTACAAACATTATGGGAGAACCCTAATCTTCTGGTGGTTACACAGTATGATGTGCTGAGTTCTTTGACTCAGCTAAATCTGTGTTTAAAATTGTTACAAATATCTGCATGCTTTTTATCCACTGTACAAGGCTGTAGATTATGTACCCATATTCTTGATAAATAATATTAACAACTTTTTGGAAAATCATTTTCTTTTCTTTCTGTATACCTAAACATGTACCTTTAAACCTGCATGAATGTACACAGGTATAAATGATCTATTCTAAGAATAGTGTTCAGATTTGTTTATTGATTGCTTCATTTATTTTATCTCCATCAGTGTGAATTATTCCCATATGTGATTTGCACTCAGAATAATACAAAGTATTAGGAATAATTAGTAATTTGTTACCTCACACATCAGATCTAGAATGATATTCTGAAAGGAATAAGTAACTTGAGAATGGGACAACATGTTAAAAGGAAAAGTAGATAACCATAAAGGGGACAGATATAAAGTGATGGCTTTTTAGGGGTTTATTTTAATAAGCATTGAGTTGTACTGACTTTATAACAAATTGCAAAACGTAGATCAACATATGGCAAGTCTGTAAAATAGTTGAGTGGGAGATGCAGGCAAACCTGTCTATTCTATAATCCACACTTTTTATTATTGATTCCAGTTATTTGTGTATTTACTGAAATAAAATGTTTCATTTTGGAGGCTTACTGCCGTGCAGTTCAAATCCAAAGAATGGGGAAGTTAGGGTTAATGGTAATCCTGCTCAGATCATTGTGTGTTGACCCACTTAAACCTCCATCTGTCACAGGGCACAGTGTGTAGAGTGTGACCCACAGACAAGCAGAATACCTGAAGGAACACAATAATAATAAAGATCTTTACTAAAACAACATTTTGCAAACTATCAATCAAAACCCACACAACTTCAATCTCTCTTTGTATAACCCCATCAGTGTTTTTCAAAACTCTATGAATCAACCAAACCTTATTGAATGTGTCTAATTATTTATCCCTTGTATAGCTGTACAAAACACCTGCATTAGAATATGAACCTCCACAATACTGGTAAAATGACATGACCCATGAAGAGGCTATCACTTTATTTCCATGTTAGAACTGGATGTGGAGCGCACTGCACTTAGAAGCACTTAAAGCTACTGAAAAGTCATGGAGAAGAGTCAAGCCTCCGGAGTGCAAAACAAATCTAAAATTGAGAAAGAAAGCCAAGTAAAGTTTAGAACTACTTTTAACTTAGAGCTTGCCTGTCTGTTCCTTTAGAATTGTCCATTGACATCAGACTACCTTAAATAGAAATTAAAGTCCTTTTCCCATCCTTATATAAATGAACATGTTTTATTAAGTTAATAAACACGTCCTATTCATTCTTGCCAATATAGTTGTCTGTTCGTCTACATCCTAGAAATAGAAATCTTGTTTGGGAACACAAACACTACTGGTATGTGTATATTTCTATATGTATGTGACTGAGTGGCAGCTTCAATAGGGAATAATAATAATAATACCTTTTGTTGGCTTTATTACAGGAACTAATGATTATTATTGACCGGATTTGAATATGCCTACCCAGAATCCTTTTCAGTGGTGGTAGCACTGAACATGTGTGTTTTCTCTGGCCTTCTGGCTTGTTTGGTGTTTGTAGGTTTGTGTTTGATAATGCCTCTGCTACCCACTGAATTTCATGGAGAGGGGTTTTCCATCACCTTTACCCCACCTTTGCCTTTCCTACTATCCTACTATGTTGGAAACATTTGTGCTTCTATGAAGTTACTATTTGACAACTTGCAGGATATTATATTCGAGACGAGAAAACCACAAGACTTTGAACATTCCTCGCTTAACATACCAGAGCTATTTAGCCTAAATTCATTCATTTATTTGCCACACTACATGACTGTTTATTGGATTTACACCTTTATGATTCTGGGAGCTGTCTTCGCATATTTCTGTATTTTGATCTTTTTTTAGCGTGTTTTCTAATATATAGAGATATTTGTTATTCATACATTCTTGTTTATTTATATTGTATGCAACTTTCTGTGTGTTTAATACAATAACATGGTCATTGTTTGTGAAAAGGAAAAAATAGTCACATTTATTTCATTGACCATTTCAGAGATGCCGGCTTTACAGAGTAATACACAAATTAATAGCTAAGTGAAATGTTTATTTGAGAATTCTCACAATTCTGGTAGGTTTTTTAAGATTATTATGTATTAGTATTGAGTAGTATTCTTTGAGCAACCTGAACCGATGTGTTTAAATTTGGTTACAAATATTTGTATGCTTTCTTTGTTCATTGTAGCAGGCTGTAGAACAACTTGGAATTTTATCCATAAACAGCTATAATAATAATAATAATAATAACAACAATAATAATTATCAGCCAGCCAAGAGCTTTTGTCCACAACAGATGGAATAGCAGACATTCTTTATCCCTGTGTACACACTAGCAGATGATGACATTTATATTACCAATGTTTTTTTTATTGCACATGTAACTTTTATGCACTTGGCTTTCATGCTTTATTCATGTATTAATTACTTTCTTTTCTATAGCTTGTTTTGAGAAAAATTCTCTCACTAAAAGGGAGTTTTCAGTTAAAGGGGCTCTGTGACCTAAACACGGTTTATATTGTGAATGTAGGGAATAAAAAGTGATCAGAAATTACCTGTAAATTGCAAGTGAATGTATAAATCAAGAACAAAAATGGGTGTAAGTGGTGTCTCCTGTTTATGACATCACCTATGTCTTAATTTGCAAATGAGCAACTTTCCACAGGAAATGCGTATTTTGCATATTAAGCCACAAGGTGATGAATCAAATAAGAGACACCACACACTTCAGCTACTTTAAAAAAAAAAAAAATGTTTTCTCTTAATTTATGCATTTTTATGCAACTCTGTTTACACAATGGCATTATAATTGTGATTATTATTTATTCTTTATATTAACATCATAAACAATGTTTATAATTGAATAATTTCAAATATGTTCCAACATATCTAAACCTTTTACATCCCCAACTACTTGTATATTTGTCAGCTAGAGGCGTAACTAGAAACCACCGGGCCCCGGTGCAAAAATTGCCTCAGGGCCCCCCGACCTGACCATGCAACTCTTACATGCCTCCCAACTGTTCCTCTTTGTGCCTGGCCTTGTCTTATATCTAGGATAGCCTTATACCTATCCCATGCATGCTTAAACTCCTTCACTGTATTAACTTCTACCACTTCTGCTGGCCAACTATTCCATGTATCCACTACCCTCTCAGTAAAATAATACAAAGTTTATGACCTCCACTGTATTAACCTCTACCACTTCTGCTGAAAGGCTATCCCATGCATCCACTACCCTCTCAGTAAAGTAATATTTTCATTAGTCCCTGGCCTTCTCTTATATCAAGGATAGCCTTATGCTTATCCGATGCATGCTTAAACTCCTTCATATATTAACCTCTCATCCACCACCCTCTCAGTAAAGTAATATTACTTTTCTGGACACAAAAAAAAAACATTAAAATATTTCCAGCCTTATCAAAAGCTTGTGGTGACCCCAAATATATGTATATATCTAGCTGCATGTATACTTATATGAACTTTTAATATTATATTCAACTATTTTATATGTAATGAAAATGTTATTGAAAAATTGTTAATTTCTTATTTTTATTACGTTTCCCTGCACCCACATTGCACCTAAAGGTCTTAACACAGCACTATATAGTACCCACAGCACTTGGCTTGTACTCATATTGCACCCACACGATTTGGCATGCTGCAGTATAAATTTGCCTGCCAGAACATAGCACAGTGTCACTTTGTCACACTGAACTGCCCCTGCAGAACATGCCACAGTGTCACTTTCCCCCATAGTACACGTTATTTTGACCCACAGAACATGCCACAGTATCAATTTGGCCACAGCCAATTTGCCCATTATGCCACGATTGCCAATACGCCACAGCCAGATTGCCAATATGGCACAGCCAATTTTGCCCATTTGCCAGTTATTTGCCCATGTGCCAGTGTTAATTTGGCCATTTGCCAGTTACTTGCCTGTGTTATTTTGCCCATTTGCCAGTGTTATTCTGCCCATAATTTGCCAGTTATGTGCCCATTTGCCAGTGTTATTTTGCTCATTTGCCAGTTATTTGCCAATTTGCCAGTGTTATTTTGCTCATTTTCCAGTTGTGTGCCCATTTGCCAGTGTTATTTGCCCATTTGCCAATTATTTGCCTGTTATGTGCCCATTTGCCAGTGTTATTTGCCCATTATTTGTCTGTTATGTGCCCATTTGCCAGTGTTATTTGCCCATTTGCCAGCGTTATGTGCCCATTTGCCAGTGTTATGTGCTCATTGTCAGTTGTGCCCATTTGCCAGTGTTATTTTCCCATTTGCCAGTTATGTGCCCATTTGTCAGTTATTTGCCTGTTATGTGCCCATTTGCCAATTATGTGCCCATTTGCCAGTTGTGCCCATTTGCCAGTGTTATGTGCCCATTTGCCAGTTGTGCCAATTTGCCAGTGTATTGTGCCCATTTGCCAGTTGTGCCCATTTGTCAGTTATTTGCCTGTTATGTGCCCATTTGCCAATTATGTGCCCATTTGCCAGTTGTGCCCATTTGCCAGTGTTAAGTTCCCATTTGCCAGTTGTGCCAATTTGCCAGTGTATTGTGCCCATTTGCCAGTTGTGCCCATTTTCCAATGTTGTGCCAATTTGCCAGTGTTGTGCCCATTTGCCAGTTGTGCCCATTTGCCAGTGTTATGTGCCCATTTGCCAGTTGTGCCCATTTGCCAGTGTTATGTGCCCATTTGCCAGTGTTATGTGCCCATTTGCCAATTGTGCCCATTTGCCAGTGTTATGTGCCCTCCCCCACCCCCCTTACCTTTATGCTACTCGCCGTATCCGTCTCCTCCACAATGTTTCCTGCACGCACGCTGTGTGCAGGAAGTACAGCAGCCGGAAGTGACGTTTCCGGTGGCGGTGATGGAAAGCCGGGTCTGCATCCGATGGATGCGGATCTCACTGCTGCTGCCCGAGTGTGACTGTCTCCGTGTGAGACAGTCACACGGGTAGCGGGGGCCCACAGGGCAGCTGCCTTCGGGCCCAAGAATGAATGGGACCTGGGCAGCCCTGTTTGCCAGGACATTTTTTTTTTGTGCAGGAGTCGCAGGGCGGCCGGGCCCCTGGAGTGACGGGTCCAGCCGCAACTGCGACCCCTGCACCAGTGGTAGGTATGCCACTGTTGTCAGCACATTAAGCAGCACTACATATTGGGGCTTTATAAATACACTTATAATAATCATGATGAATACCAGTAATTTGAATGAATTACTTCAGGGTTGACATGCATTATTTGGAAACAAAATATATATTTATTTTCCATTAAAGTGTAGGGTGTAGAGTATAATAGTGGAGTGATGTGAAAATAAGACCTAAAATATGTGCCACTGCGTGAGTTAATTTCTTTACCTTTTTATAATGTTTATGTTTTTGTTTATCTAATTGAGTATTCTTTATCTGTGTGTCATGGCAATTACATGTTGATGTGCATACCTTTGACGTGTGTCTCCTCAAGATGTGTTTGTGACAGGCTCTATCGCCTTCTGTCAAACGCAAACTATGCAGTTGATAAGGAACCAGCAAGTCTCTAATCTATAGGTTTTTTTTTAATTGCAGTTAATTAAAGCACTGTTATTTCCCTTTACAACAAATCCTCTATATCTGCTGAACTGAAAAGAAGCAACAGTTTATACATTCCACTTACAAAATAACTGTTCTTCTTACGCTGTTCAATTAGATTTCAATGAAACCTGTGTGGGCACTGTGATGCATACTCAATAGCTTGCTCTAATGCAGTATGTCAAAGCATCTTTGTAATAATGTAATTTACTACCATCTTTAAGTATGGAACCTCCTAGTCTGACTTCTACGATAATGGTACATGTAGAGAGGACACCTTGTTTCGTGGATCGGATTACACACCAGTCAATGCATTTGGTAACTGTGTTTAATTCAACTAAAAACATTTATGCTAGGTATATTTTGTTCTGTGTTTTATATATATATTTTCGTACCTGAGGTGGGGTGGCTGGTAGGGGATATGTTAAATTCATTTTATTTATTTATTTATCATGCCATTGGTATGTGCCCATCACCTGGCTCAAAGGGGGAAGGGAGCTTATTAATGTAATTTTATTTGGGTTAGGGGCAGAGTGTTGGCCTGGCGCCCTGGGACCAATTATTTAATTATATGGAAACTTGCCCAAAGTGAATATAGAGGCCGCACGTATAAATAAAGATAGGTGTTGATCGATAGATCGGAGAAAAGTCTACAAAAATAAATACAGGAAGAAGTTAATAAAGAAAGGGAGAAAAATAAGGTGGGTACTAAATACTAACTGTGATCTCTTTCACTCTTGCTTGCATGTCAACACTTTACTCCAATGAGCTGCACTAGGAGACTTACAAATCATTCAGTACTGATTGCTTAATTTGAAAATAATAATACATATAGCAGTGGGCTATGCCCGATGGAAACATTCTGTTGGAAGTCATGCAAAACTATACAAGACACTACATGGCTACACACCTAATGTGGTACAAACGACTGAGCGGTGAAAGCAGGACTGCTGTTTATATTTTTGTGGATATAAACACATAACTAGTAACTGTCATTTTAAAAGACAGCAGTGGGATTATGGGATTGGTAGTTCACAATAACTATAACCATTGTAATAATAACAGTAATTGTATGTACTATATATGTATATAATATATTTAGCATTGCCAGGCTTTCTGGGCTCTGTTACACAATAATTGCATACCTAAATGATAATAAATAGTACACAGGACTTACAGTTTGCAGTTGGTTTTTAGCAGATGGTCCGTGTTCTTTGTTTCTCAATGTTAGGAAGTTACCATATGGAATAAGGTGAGCAGGCTGGAAGGGCCATATGTCACTTTTGTAATTCTATAACTGTGATACCTTGTGGGTTAAGATTTCAGGTTGCATGGCCTGTGGAATTTATCTTTCTGATCATATCATGTTACAACATGTGGGGTTAACATTGCTGATTACACATTGTAGCCACATCCACTCTGGTTCAATACAGTAAAGTAGCAGTTGAGATAAACAGAGCAGAATAACTGAGTGATCTCTCTATCGACTCTATCATTTCTGTATAAAGATATCCGCACTGCCCTCAGGATTTGTAACACCAGCTAAATCTATTGTAGAAAAGGCAGATTTGATGGTGCATGGCAGTATTGTGTATATACTGGCATTGCAGAAACTCCTTCTCTAGTGCAGTAGAGTGACTGGCTAACAATACAAATATACTAGGAATTTGTCTCAAAATATTTAAGAATACAATGTTAATATTATAAAGACATCCACTGCAATCAATAAGATGTACAATAGAGGTGATACTTAGTTTTAATTCTGCCACAATAGGTTATAATCTGTATATTAACTATTGTTTTTATTGTTAATGTAGAGAAAAAAATCACGAACAATTCATTCATTTAAGAGAATAAAAATGTGTTTGTGACATCATCTTCTGCATTCGCATACAAATTAACTACTGTTAACTGGAAACTTGTAATTTTTAGAACAAACTACAATGTACTATCATAGAAGACACCACCATCTCTTAACCTATACATTGCTTGAAATTCTACACAAAGATATTTTTTTTTGCTTTTTACAGTATAAGCAATGTGTATCCACTGAAGAATCGAGGAAAAAAGGTGGCCTATAGAAAGTGATACCTGATTACAGGAATAATAGGGGATGTTGAAACAAGAGGGCCAGTTATTGCTTAAACAGTCAATACACTTGGTAGAGGTGTGGTAGATATTTAACAAAGGTGGCAACTCAATTTTTAGTATTGCAGAAGAAGAATCCGTGGAGTAATAGAGATTCCAGTTTAGAGTCAGAAGTTTGATTATCACTTTTCAACAAACTGGTGAATTACTTTAATAGCAAATTTAGTTTCCTTCTTTACATACAGGTTATAGGTCCCTAATGAATATGTGACATCAGTGTTTCCAAAAAAAGTTTTGAGAACATTGACATACGGAGATGAGGGTTTTATATATTGGTGCCAACATTCTAAATTGAATTGTGGAGAGTTAAGGTATTCTGCTGAAGGACTATCAGAAAGGGAGGGTGTTATATGAATAACAAGTATTGAAATTGAATTGAAAAAAATAATTCAAGTGGTGATATACAGGAGACACAAAATCGAGTGAGAAGGCGTTTGCTCCTTCTGGGTTTATACACAGGTTCTTTGGAGGAAAACGAAATTATCTATACCATTCTCATTCTCTTTAAAATGATGTGTATGAACCAACAAGGAAAAGGTTCAGACTTTCTACACTTGTGTTACAATAAGGTCTTTTTAATCAAAAGGGGAGGTGAACTGACAAGTAAACTGCAAAAACCAGCTGTTAATCCATGAAATGGGGAGAAAGTCAGTGGGAGAATTTTTCCAACTCAGCTATTAATGCCTAATTGCCGCAGATCACTTAGAGCTGACTTGTTATTTTACCACAGTTCACCTTTCAGTAAATAGACACCGGAGACATCAATGAAGATTTTAAGATTTCCGCAAGATGCCAAGAGCATTGAAAATAATTGCTGAGGATGCTCTAAGGTGAAAGACTAGCTTCCCTTAGTTATATGTCCATGAACCTAAAATGCATCAAATATTGGCCAAGCTTTGCATAGTTTACCTGACAACGTAATGGAAACACCACAGGAAAAAGAACATTAGAAATAAGTAAATAACAATTACAAATGCAGTTACAATGTTGAGTTATATCAAGTTGATTGGCAATTACGGTAGTACCTGATTCTCCAGAGCTAATGCATACATGTCAATAATGGCATGACTGAGCAGTGTTAATGACATGACCCTTTTTGAGGCTTTGTCCCCAATGTCCAGGTTACAGGGAAGCATGAATAAAGATCTTAATGGTCCTATGTATTATAATGGAATGATTTGCAGCTGCATAAACAGTAATAATTAAACTTTCAACACCAAAAGAACACTAAATAAAGAGAATGGTGACATTCTAGGATCCAGTCTTCAGAACCATTTTTTATAATTTCATTTTTTGGCTGTCATGTATTACTAGTAATATTAAATGATAAAAAAAAATATTTTAATGTCAATTACTTACACATGACCTTCATCTGACCTTTCTTGTATGAATCTATCTATCTATCTATCTATTTATCTATCTATCTGCCTGCCTTTCTCTGTCTGTTGTCTGTCTGTCTGGCTCTCTCTTTCTCTGTCTGATCAACTTATAAAACCTTTTTTTCCCAAAACAAATGATACTATATTTTGAGTAAGTAAATGAATAGTCAGTGTGACAAGGTTATTTGAAGCCAGTGTGCACATCAATATATTAATTTATGTCTAAGCTCAGTGTAGTGATAGATAGAGATACTACACTTGAAAGCACAGAATTGGTATATATAATTTGTCCAATAAATTTATTTTATTAAATATGTATATTTTATACACTGACTATGAGTAAATTGAATCATCTCTGATAATATATTTTAAGATAAAATCTTCCTGTATTTCAGTTTAGGAGAAATATTTAAATGTAACGTGATTACAGGTAAACCAGAAATAAATCCACCCCATAGTGACAATATGCCCAGTTCTGCAGTAGCGTTTGCTTTGCATAGATTATAATTCATTTTATTTATTTTTTTATTTGTAAAGTACAAGTATATTGAGCAGTGCTATTATGAGAGGATACAGCCAATACATGGCAATGTAACAGCAAACAAAGGTGATGACCTTACTCAAAAGAGCTTGCAATCTAGTAACAGGTGTATGTCGGTGTGTAATGTTAGAGCCAACATGTCGACAATGTGAACATGAATTTAATTGTGTCTTACACTAAGGGCGCGACTAGGACTAATACTGCCTAATACTTGGTCAGCAACAACTCTCATGATTTTCAGCCAGTTTGTTTTTTAATGGCAGAGGTTAATTAAAGTTGAAATCCAGACAAATCTCAAGGCCTGGGGTTTAGTAGCCCCTTTGTTTGTTTGTTTTTCATAATGACAATGTATGTACATGGACTGTAGCAAGTTGTATTCCTAATTCTAATTGATTCAGATCATATAACCAAAAAAAACCCCACAAAATGATGTGTGACACTGGCGTCTTTGAGAATGACAATGTAAATGAGATCAATAAATATTGGATATTCTGAAACATTTCCTCTTTTGGATTTTGCAGTAAGCTGAAGCAAATCTATTAAACATATCTTCAATTATGCAACAACAGCTAAAATGCTGGGGAAGTGCATGCATGATTGATTACATTACTGTAGTTCTAGTTGCTGCTAAGTGGAAGCTGGGGTAGATAACCTTTGCCATGCCAGCTGCTGTAAACTTTTAACATCCATGATTATCAGATGAGTTGTAGTTCACAGCCTGCATGATTGTCAGAGGTAACCTCTGGCTGAGTGTTATTAGCAGACAACAAAACACAAAGAGGATTTCAGTAGAAAAGCAAATAACAATTGTCCTGTGCTTTTCTGAAATTGGATATCAGCAAGAGAAAGAGCCCACAGCTTGTTGCAAAATGACTGCAGTCCAGATGGTATAGCCTACGGGAATACACAAACTGCATCTACTTCTCTGTGTCTGTCTTTTAAACAGTTGTTGCCAAGGGAGGTCTGGCAAGGGGGGGCATAAGGACATTTGCCCCCCTGTGCTGCCCTCTACCCTAACTCAATGGGCTGAGGCTTCACCAATTTCCACTTCTAAATTCCACAGTACCTAGGCATTCAACTGCAGCACTCCAGTAGCTGCAGAACTACAAACCTTGTAATTCCCCACCAGCTCTCTATAATGGCAGGGAACTATGGTAGTTGTAGTCCAGAAACAGCCGGATGGATGCACTTGGATACCTAGGCCCTATTGCAGTGATAGCGAACCTATGGCACAGGTGCCACAAGTGGCACTCAGAGACCATTGAGGTGGCACTCGACATTTGTCTACAGTAGCACCATCAATTATGGAGGACCTAGTAAATGTTATGATCTAAGACTGACATTAGGGGATATTAGGCATTTTACTGGATAGTTTTTATTCATTGGTGCAAGAGGAATTATAGGAAGGGAAGGAGAGCAAGAGCAGAATAGCTGATCAAGCTTCCTGCAGAAGATTGGATACTCAAATTCAAAAGAGTTTGCCAACACTGCCCTAGTATGTAGCACTTTCAATCCGATTGTTTTGTCTGTCTATCAATCTTTGTATCTTATCTGTCAGTATATGTGTCTGTCTATCAATCTCTGTACCTTATCTGTATTTCTGTCTTTCTATCAATATATGTACTGTATCTGTCAGTATATCAGTCATGCATGTATCCCTGTGTATGTCTGTCTATCTCTGTGTCTGTCTATCAAACTCTGTAAGTTATCTGTCAGTATATCTGTGCTCCCTGTTTAGCTGTGTGTCTGTCTATCTCCCTGTCTGACACTGTGTCTTCTATTTTTGTGTGTATCTATCAATCCCTGTACCTTATCTGTCCTACCTCTCTATTTGTGTCTGTCTGTCTCTGTATCTGTCAGTATATCGGTCCTGCCTGTCCATTTGGGTCTGTCTCTGATGATAATGGGTGGGTTGATACAATTGCAAAAAGTGTCAAAAGTTCCCAGTCCTTTACTGGTTGTTTAATGTTTGTTGTGTTGTTTGTCTGTGCACGTTTCATTGTGTACTCATGTTTCTTGGTGGTATGCTATTTCTAGTGAAGATTCCAATTTTATTTTAAAACGATTAATCTTATATGCATGTCCACATCTCTTAAAGGCACACACATTAGGCTTGTTTAGAAAGCCTCTATAGTTGGTTGTAGTGATTACACTTACATGATGACTTCCATTCAGGGCTGAAATTACTAAACAACTATTTGAAACACTTTTGCAGGTACAAATGGAGGAGTCTTGGAAAGGAAGGCAATTTCTACAAACAATTAGGATTTGAGCAAGTGGGGCATCTAACAAAGACTGTGACCTTATTGCTCCCACTCTTATAAATGACTTGTTCCGACATTTCACTTGGCAGAGAGGGAAGGTCATTTATCAAACTCTCTTAAGTGAGCTGCTCCAGGGGTATTTACCATTGATTTGAATTACAGTTATTATCATAAATTGCTTTATTAACTCATTACAGAGGTTTTACGGTATATACAGAGAGTTGGCTCATGTAAGTGAATTGACACTTAAAACTATACTAGCTGCTTTGGTGACATTGCTAACATTTCTATTTTTAATAATGGACAAGTTGCTGTTTAAACATAATACAACATCTGCATTTCTTTGTCCTTGGAAATAAACTAATGCAGTAATTCACCTGGTAGTGATTGTAGACAGATAGTCCTTGGCACAAAACAGTCTTTTGACCCTGATTTCATAATAAAAATAAATAGTCTATCTATCATCCCAGCGATGAAGATGAAAGGATATAAATAATCATGGTGTTAAGGATAATAGCCCAATTGTTGAGTCGACAATTACATGTCAGTGATGAAGTTGGAGATCGGTCATTGGGCCCAATTCAATGACACAAAACATGTTAATTACTGTTTTTTAACTCATATTTTTCTGTTGCAGTCTATGGGATTCAATCACATGAGATAAATCAACTCCGGTCATTGAATAGATCCCATTGAGTTAAAGATTGATGATTGACTATGAAGGTCATCTCTATTTATAGTCCAGTCATTACGTTCAATATGTGTTATCTAATTTTGCTCTTAATATTATTATTATGTTACACTGGAAGACTATAGTATAGAGCAGTCATTAATGTAAATGTTACAAATTCCAGTTATGGATATAGATCTCAAAGAAAGTGTAGAGAAGTAGCGGATTAAAACAATTACAGTGACAAAGGAATGTAAAGATAGACTAACTAAAAGGAATTCTTACAGACAGATGAACAGCCATACTATAATTGAATCAAACCTATCTTAATAAAGACATACACTTATACACTGATGCTTAAGAGGAAATGATTAGTTAGTGCTAATAGTGAAGGTCAATGCAAAAAACTAATTAGTAAATCATTCCACTAAATGAATGTTGTTATTGGAGAGATGAGCTAGAACAATGTATTGAACACACATTTGGTACCCAAGGACCAAATGTATACAAAGTTTAGGTGTCAGATATATGAATGTTTAATTTGTAGATAAATGAATAGGTCCAAAGGCATAATGCCCCCTTGCACAGTTACAGTTCCTAACTCTCCCAGTACCTTACCTACTATTGGATCACTTTTGGGTATGTCAGTTTCTCTCCTATATATATAAAAGTATTCTGTTTGTATTATGAGCTTGTGTATGTAATTTCTCTGACTCACTACACTACCTCCTAATTTCAGTCTTACACTGACAAACAAATCCTGTATTATCTATCATCTCAATCTTTATCTCTTATCCTTTTGCATATAGTATCCTCTCCCACACACTCATTCTACCTGTCATTTAATATTTCTCTACGTATGTCTGTTTTATATATTGGAGCAACTACAGTAAGGGAAAAATGTGGATGTATTTATTATTCATACATTAACTCCTTCCAGAACATGATAAATCCTTTCTAATAAACATAATCATAATAATAGCGATAAAAATCTGGCAAGCATACTTGTGGAAATGCGAAACCCTTCATTGTACAGACCCCAAATCCAAATGCTAAGGCTATTGAAATTGTAACATGCCACTTTTACAACAAACACTTTGTGAAAGGGTTATAGACTATCACCTGCTCTAAATATTTTAAAAATAAAAATAAATGATACACTCACCTAAAGCACATACAACCTTATTTGCTAGTACCAGAGAATGATTACAAGATAACACATTTACCTTTTATTAATTTGTGTGTACGTGTATAAGAGAGGTCCCACATGCCAAATGTCTTTGAGCGGTGACCTTGACAACACTGTATACGTTGCCAGAGAAGATATGAATGATTTTATGTTGTGTTTTATATTGTGTGTTCTGTTTAGGAACTTGCTAACTGGGGCACAAATGTAGTGTTGCTCTCTGGACCTGCTAACCAGTGCACTCATATAGACCTGATAGATGATGCTATTAAACAGGACACCCAAATACCGCTCTGCATCTTCCTTCTTACTCTGAATATTAGATATAGTAAGTGATGTCTCTTGCTAGTCACGGTACCATGATAACCAGTACATAACGTATTTTGAGCTGAATAAGTTAGCTGTGTTACTTTTGTTTTGCAATCCTGTGCATCATACTAACGAAGATAGGTGTTGGTAACTAAGTGTTTTTTTTATTATCTTACAAATGAATATCTCTATTTCTATGGATATTGCTTTGACAGAGTATTAGAAAAAGTTCTGTATTGCTAAGCATCCTTCTTGTTGCTACATCATGGTATCTTGGTATTGATCACTCACAACTGACTCTCTGTTCTCGCGTCAGTGTGTTCTCCAAAACAAGTACACCTTCCCCATGAGCTAAATGTGATCTATGGGGGATTAACTATCCATTTCCAGGGTCACCTTGTAATAGGATTAATGACAGATGCTGTAAGGTTATAGAAAGAAGCTTAAAGACCCATTTGTAACACTCATTATAACATTCATTTTAATTCAGTTACCCCTTCTACCCAACAAAAACCTCTTTCTATCTGGATTTCTACCCAATTTGCAAGTACAAAGCTTAGCTTTGGATAATTCAATCACTTGACTGTAACAACCCAAATATGATCTCTACTTTTAGACATGTCTGTGCACTATACACTTGTATATCATTTAACACAGAGATAACACAGCCCAATTATTTTATCTGTCCACCATCAACTGCTTGAAGGCAATACAATTATAATGAGTATGATAATATACCATGTATAGCAGAAGAACAAAAACACTTCTACATATTTAGGCATTAATATATGTAAACTGGTCACTAGAGAAAGAAAGTCAATGCCGCTGTTAAATGTTAAAACTTTAAAGCTCTGATCAAACTTTTTCTCAACATCTAAAATAAGAAGTGAAACAACATGTTACTGCCTATCTAGTCATTATAATTAGGTTATGCTATATGATATAATTATTTCACTAGGGAGCTAATAAATACAGTTTCAGCTGTTTGTTGGTTGCCACATTAGCATTTAATCTTTACTCCTTTTTTCGACAGTCATTGTAGTTTCACTATTCTTCCCAATTACATCATACTGTGCTGATGTTGTTTTAAGTGGGTATTTTAATGCAAGCTCCTAACCAATTTCTATGCAGTGCCAGCCAACGATTAATGACCAAGATCGTCAGGCAAGATAGAGCAACAGAATGTAGGGGGTTGGTGTTCTCAAGCTTCAAAGACGAGCTCTTTTGCTGTGTGTTTGAAGAAAGAGATGGGGGTCCCTTGCCCTAATGTGCTTGCCAGATCGGCTGCTTGTGCCTAGGGAGAGACTTAGCCTGTGAAAGTCAGACACCCTTAGTTTAAGCTGCAAAGGGCCAAACACCTTGTCAATTGTATGTGAGCCAACTGCAAGGTCTCCTGAGCTATCTAATCAGCAGTATAATCACATAATAGAATGCACAGGACTTTCTGAGAGTGAAGCACATAATTACATTTTCCAACGTTGAAGGGGAAAAACAGGAGGTCATGCAAAGATCGGTCCATAGTCACTGCTCTTGGGTACCAAATGTGCAGCAGGGATCTGTAATTCCCCATCTATGCTAGTAAAAATGGGGATGTTTGTACTTTTCACCTCAAACAGCAGTCACTGAATACTGTCCATTAGCTGATGCATGGCTCTTTCTGGTAAATCCATGGGATTAAATGTTCACATTGCTAGTTCTATCCTACATGCTGATTGTCACCTGTGAAATAGGTAACAAATGGTTCAGAGAAATAATGTAAAAGTCTAAATTCTTTCCCACATTCACTAACCATCAGAGGTTCATACAAACTGGAAACTGAAATAGTCCGCTTCGTTTACTGTTTGTATTTAATATACTTACTCACAAGATCCATTTATAGCAAACATGATTTATGTGAATTATGTAAGCCTATATATGCAATGAAAGACTTCAGAGTCACTTGGTAATTTGGCTCTGTCATTCAAATGGTTATTAATACAGAAATACCATACATGAAAAATAACCACAGAAACAGGGAACCAATATGGCTAGTGATCTCATTATCCTGATAGTCTACTTATGTATTAATTGTGTATAAACCACCGTTTTCTATTGGCAGGTAAATGTGATTCTGTTATTAGGTTTGGCTAATTCTTCACTGTACACTTGCAAGTATACGGACTATCTGGAACTACAGCTCATGGTCACTAGAAATGAGAGTTGTGGGAGTCATAATCCACAACAGTTAAAGGGTAGAGGTTGCATTCTATTGGCCCCACATTTTTTCACCAATCTATTTCTTGACATAAACATATTTTACTGCGTTTTAATTTTTGCAGACAGCTCAGTTAGGCAATGCTTACTCCTATTATACAAAAGGGACTAATCTATCCATGTTGTACTAAGCTATTAATAATTCAACTAATCTAGCTATTAAATTTAATTACAATTCTGTTACATTATTTGAATTTTAAGATTGACTGACATTACTTATATCAATGATAAAATAATATATTAATATCTAGAAATTGGTGTCAAGCCCTGAATTTAACATCGAGAGACATACTATATATAAAGTACTGAAAAAAGTTAGGTGGCAACAGTAACATTTTATGGAGCTTTGCCTTTCTGGTTCCTGTGGTTCATGGGATTTACCTTCAATCTAAGTACTCGATATCTATGCATATGTACAAATGCACATTTACATATATGGAACATATGTCCATGTAAATATATACATATAACATTTTTACATATGGAATATATTTACACACACACACAGATACATGTAAAAATGCATATATATATATATATATATATATATATATATCACTTATTAGGTATATGAGTAGTCTATATTTTTGTATATGTGCAATTCTCTAGTGTACATACAAGGATGAGAGAAGGAATAAGCAAAAAAGCACTGAAAGAAGAAATTGTATGCTTCATTGCTAATGCAAACACAAAAGAAAAGTAATGACCACTGAGCAAAGAAACAGACTTATCTGCTCTTTAAATAATTCATTTCTACCCAATATGCAAACTCAATAGAATGACTCCAGCTGCAGCAGTGCTGAGGATAAAGAATAGCTGCAATGTGAGGCAGGATACCTGGCAAGGGCTAAAAGAAAGGAACATTGGACAATAGGTGTGCTTAACCCCATGAGTGCAAGGTGTGTGTTTAATGCCTTGTTATATCTCATGCAGAGAGTTTATATTTAACACCATTGTGAAATATATTCTTGTTGGCTTGTTTGCATATGATATCAAAATAATCTATTAAACCCTATCATATATTCTTCTAAAATATCATCACAGTAAATAAAAATATTAAAGTATCAGCACCTCCAGCAACTAGACCTGTGTGTAAGTGAAAATAAATGCACGGCGGAGATAGATAACCGGAAACACTAAAAAGAAAAATAAACCTAAGGATTTAACTCTAGTTTATGTAATACGATCTTTTACTGCTTCTACTAGGGATAATTAATTTATAAAATAACAACACGCATTGACTCGTGGCAGTACAGTCGTGATGGCTACCTTTGGCTCTCTAGCTGTTGGGGACTACATGTTCCATGATGCTCAGGCAGCCAAGCAGTCCGCAACACCCAACAGTGGAATATTCCTGCTTTATAGCACTAAGCAAAGAGGTTCCCAGCAGTTAGGTATATATAGATGATTCTATGGTATAAAGTAGCCTTTATGTGCTGCTGACATATGGCTCCATATGTAGTGAAGCGTTGTTAACTTGGGATTGTGTGGATTATTTGTTACACAACTATTACACCTGACTAGGAGACTTTGTCATTGTTAGTTGCTAATGATACACAAACTCGTGCACACATGTATGATATGGTTATTAACAAGGCATACATTTTTTTTTTCTTGCGGATGGAAACAGAAAAACAATCTCAAATAAGAGTGTCTACAAAGCAGTTTTTTCATGACGTTTGTACCTACAAATGCAGTGTTGCCACAAACCCTATGTTTTGAACTGTGAATAAAGAGGTCTGTGAAGCAGCAGCAGCATTCACAGCGAATGGGTATCTCTGCGCTGATCATTAAGCGCACAGCAGACAAAGAAATAGAAGCACAGAGCAGGGCTGGGTTATGCGAGGCAGAGAGGGTATGAAGACACATTCTAGTGCATGTGTCCACTATTTGTGAAAAATACACACACACACAGCAGCCATTTATTAAAACACAATGGAAAATACTATATTACTACACTTTCTCTCTAGTATATGAAGCTCTATCACAGTATGAATGGAGAACGACTCTGATTACTCTCAGTGAGTTAAGAGTGATGGGAATTGTACTCCAAACAGGGTAAGGGGTGCAGTCTTGATTTGTGTAGCTGGGTGAGCATCACAGGCGCACAACCTCTAGAGTGAAATCAGTGGGGTAGCCCACACAAGTCCTACCAGGTTTAAAGTGCAATACAATCTTCTGTACACATTGTAACAATACATTCTGTGGTCACACACGTTTAGTGATAAACCCTGCCCCTCTCCAAGTGATTATCCTACCTTGGTAGTGGCTTGCGAGCTGTGATACTGGCAACGATAATACTCTCCCTCCGTGGAGTGGCCACAGCTTTAAAAGTCCCTTTCCAAAACTTCTCAAAGAGCTGTTTCTCCCCTTGCTGAACACTGGCCATAGTCATCCCGGGAGGGGGGGAATTCCGAGGCAGCTGTTCTCCTCTCAATAACCCACAGCTTGGTGCAAAGCTTCAGGAGCTGTCCAAGTGCTGAAACTGATGAATCCTCTCAGCTGGGCAGTTAGAGCCAAGGATTCTGTATGGGAGGAGTGCTTTCTGTTAAACCTCCTCCCCTTGCATGAGAGTAAAGGACCTGCTCTGGGTACTGTAGTGTGTGCCAAACGAACTGGAGCTGGTGTAAAGGTTCACAGCCTCTACTCTCTGGTATTTACAGATGCAAAGCTATTTGAACTAATGTATACATAATAATAACAATAATAATAACACTGATAAATACTTAAATATAATAATTTAAAAAAAGCAATGTGAAGCTGTAAGCCTCCCCCATTGCCAGACTGAATGGCAAAAAGGGATTAGCAGAGAACCCTGGAGGATGGCTGTGTGTGTCAGTGTGCATGCATGTGTAGAAAAGTCTAGGCTGTTGTTTTGTCTTCTATTGCACTGTGACGTTGAAACAGGGGCTGGTATATTCCGGCCTTTCCCTCCCTTTGACTCAGTTATTCAACCCCTTCCTCCTCCCCCTCCCTTTATATGAAAAAGACAAGTGGTTGCTTCCCAGGCCTAAGACATCTGCATAACAAAGGCCTGCAGGCCAAGCGTGTGCCAGACAATGGCACAGGGTTCAACTTGCAGTGACCTAAAATAAATGAATAAGAGGCAGTGGAAGAAACTCCTCATCCTTTCCTCATATCATTACATTTCTTATCATCAATGTGTGTACTAGGCACACATTTACTGTACATGAATTCAAAGATTTGAACATTTTTTTTATCTGTAAATATAAGAATATCAGATACATTTTAGGGAAATTGAACTGCATATCACTTGTCATTTTTAGTACATTGCCTCTGTTCCTTATAAGTTCATTCTTACATGAAACTGGGTGCTGGTGAGTACTATTAGCTGATGACTCTATTTATCATATTACATCACCTGTCATCATAAGTTCTCAAATACACTATTTAACTCACAGGTAGAGATGTTTTTAAATCTGCTACATTGTAAAATATTTAATGTTTTAAAATCCAGAACCATGTCATGTGAACCTTATTCCAGTCAGTCCACCTGCGGCCCTCCATCTGTTTCTTGACTCCAAATAACACAATTCTCTGCTGTTGTAGAAATCTAGTCATGAAGGAATCATGGGAGCAGTTGGAGGGCCACTTCGGATGCCTATATACTATATAATGATTACACAAATATTCTTTTTATTTAAAATATATTATGCACACACATAGAATGCTTTGTTTGAATGGAATCTAAATAGTGACTCATGTTATGATAAATAAAAACAATGTTGATAATTACAATTGAAAATCATGGTTCATGTCCTGTGCCTGGATTTAAAATAATTTTGCATGATTTCATTTAGCTGGATGCTCCTTCAAACACGTTCAAACAGTGAAGTCTATTTGCTATACAGTGAACTGTTATGAACTCACAAGGGAATAGCAAAAATAAAAGTATTAACAGATGAGTTGGAAAAAGGATTGCCCATGTTTCCAGCTCAGCTACTAATGCCACTTTCACAGTTTATATAATACGTTCAAACCTACTCATACTACACATTTCACACAAAATTATCGTGACCCCTTAAAAACTCTCAAACCTGGTAGGTTTGTATAAAGTTGCACAAAAAAAGACTCACCCATTGTTTTTTTTTTATATATACTATGTAGTAATAACAATGCAGATATAATGTTCCCCTCATACATAAAGGTGACACAATTACTGTATGCACATATTGTGACAGAACCCCCCAGCACTGGGGTTCTTGGAGAGAACTAATGGCTTGCCTCCTCCTTATAGATTATGGGCCCTGGCATTGGGATTTGGGTACAGTGGGTAAGGGTGCACTTTTCATTGACTTTACTCATGCACCCAGATTGGTCCCTCTGTAATTCTGACTCACACTGGATTATGTGCTATGTTTAATATTGTTATTAAGTCTGTTAGTATATTGGTTTATATGTAATGTATAATTCTGTGAGGAGACCACTCTGATTGCAATATGTCACAAGGGAGTAAAAGGACAATAGTTTACCCCCTGTAGTGCAGACAGCTGCTTAAGTGTGATTTAAACCAATTATGATGTGGTCTTCTATATCTGCAGCAATGCTGGTTAATTGCTGTTTGGGTTCTATTATATGTTAATATGTGGGTTGAGTTTTCTGTTAACTGGATTATGTTTGAATATAGACTCTGTTACAGTTCAATAAGTGTGCATTCCTGTTTCAAAGTTACTGGTCCTGTCTGGTGATTTGGAAGCTCCATCTACAACACTGGTTCTGCCTGGAGGCTTGGGGTGGCTGATACAAGGAAGCAGAGTTCTGACGGAGGTACCCAGTCGGGGTACTAGGTTGTCCGTCACAAATATGTATAAAGCCCTAGTATGCCACAGTGAATAATTGTTATAGGTAATGTAAATATAGTATTGTTTTTCTAGATTACTTTATTGCACTACAATTGTGCACCATCCTATTTTGGAAATATCTGTATTTCAAAAATTTAAAATAGTAATAATAAAAATCAAAGCCTGAATAAAAAGTTGCCATATTGGCCTCTTTTCACATACATGTTTAAAGCCAATTCATATAGAATATATAGGTGGAATAAAAAAATATGATAAAAGGGTTCTTGGTAGGAGTCAGGGCCGGCCTTAGGGGTGTGCGACCTGTGCGAGCACACAGCACAACACCCCAGGGGGCGCCTGCCCGCTAGAAAGAAAAAAAAGTTAAAAAAAATAAAAAGCCGATAGAGGCACTGGATTGGGGAGGTCAAAAGATCCCCCCTCACCAGCCCTCTGCTCGGGAGAGACAGAACAAGGGAGGAGGGGGAGAGAGACAGGGGAGGGGGGAGATACAATACAGGGGAGGGGGGAGACAGTACAGGGGAGGGGGGGAGAGACAGTACAGGGGAGGGGGAGAGAGACAGAACAGGGGAGGGGGGGAGAGACAGAACAGAGGAAGGGGAGGAGAGACAGAACAGAGGAAGAGAGAGAACAGGTATGGGGGAGTTAGAGAGAGACAGACATGGCAAGCAGAGGAAAGGGACAAACATGGGAAGGGAAAGAGACACATACATAGGGGGTGAAAGAGACGAGGGGGGCGCCATAGGGGAAGCGCGCACAGGGCGCCAAAACACTTAAGGCTGGCCCTGGTAGGAGTTATATACCAGATTGTCATGACTAAATCTTCGCTTCCTGATCTAACTTAGATAGGATTTAATAAAAGCTCCTCCACAGGCAATAGATTGTAATCTTGTGAGCAGGGTCCGCTACATCAGTCTTGCTCAGTTTATCTAACGTAGTCTTTAATTCCCTTCTGTACCAAGTGCTGCATAAATTGTTGGTTCTATATAGATAAATGGAAATGTAATAGGTTCAAAGGATGGAAATCTGCAGTGAGGTAGGCCTTCATGCTACGCTAACTCACAAACTCAAAAATAGAGACTGTAGTTCTCTTTGTTTTTGTATACATTGAACAAAACATAAACTCTACAAATACATGAAATAGCCAATTACAACGTACATGCATGCAACATAATTTAAATGTAATATGTAGCCGCTATCATTTTTATTATCACTTAAATATAAAGGTGACATACTTACTGTTTGCACGTATGCATAACACAATTACCACAGGCTAAAGACACATCAAACAATTAAGCATTTTGGGTGGAGGCTGCACAGCACTGCTGGCTTGTAAGGCCCAGCAAAGCAGCACAAGGGTAGTGTAATAGGGTATTATTACCTTATTATATTACATTGCTATTTATTTATAGATAGGGCCAACAGTTTACATAGAACTTGGTACAGATCATAGAAGGGAACGATATACCAAGTTAGATGAGCATTGGCAAGACTGATACATGAGGTAGAGAGCCCTGTAAGCAAGCTTACAGTCTAGAGGGCATGGAAGACATGAAGAACATATGAGAGTGAAGAGGACATAGTGAAGGAGGTGGTAGTAAGAGTATATCGGATGTTTGCAGCTAGGCAATTTTGGACAGAAATTAGGGGTGCTACCTGGCCGGCATTTTACTGGCAGGCCGGTAAAAAATTGGCATCAGCCCACTGTTAAGTCTATGGAGACAGTACCAAGGCCGTTATTTTTCAGAAGAAAAGATGGCAACCCTAACAGAAATTAATTATGTGTTGAATGAGTTGTAAGCAGGATGAGTACTAAGCTCACTTTAACCCCTTCCCTCTTGTAGGACGCTCTATGCCATCCTACTTTGAGTGCCTAGAGGCTTGAATGTCCTGAATTTAACAGATCATCGCAGATCCAGTTGAAGGCACGTGCAGCTGGGTCCCCACTGTCAGATGAGGCCACTTTATAACCCGTGTACTCCTTTGTGCTTACTAGCCAGCAATGCAATGCCTAATTTTTTTAGGTAACTTTATACTGGTGGTAATTTTAACATATGTTCATTTTGCACTGTGGTTTTTTGATCTCATGAGTCCTTTAAAAAGCTAACTTGCAACTTTAGGCAATTTAGAGATTTTTTTTCAAATAAGCTGTGTTGCCCTGATTTCTGTAATTCCCATGCTAACATCTCTGTTTACACACATTTAAACATGACTTCATTTACACACTCCATTTAGTCTCATACACTAACATTCAATTTACAAGGTTTTTACAAAAATTAACAATCACTGATGCAAGCAAACTTGATATAATGGATATTCTCCCTGATACACAATCACACACTGAATACCACATATGCATATTCACTCTAGCACTAAAATCCAATTGCTATTATTAAAAAACTGTTTTCTCTAATAAGATGACAGGTCTGATCATCTGACATTATATTCTAAAAATGTAAATTATTAATGAAAGGATTGCTAAAATGAATAGAAATCATAGAATTCTAACTGAGATTAATCTTTGTGATAACTGGTTGAGTCAAAATGTTCACTCATCTTTATAAAGAAACCATCTACCCCCTTGTGGCTTCTTCAGGCTCTTCAATGAATACTTGTTTGATGCTATACTGATTTCATCCTTGGGCTACAATTGTCTAATAGAATTGTGTGTTCAGTCAACTGATGTTACAGAACTTGAAGGTGAAGTTTGTTCTGTTAAAACAAATACTTTGTTTGTATTACATTTGTTGTTACTTAAAATGCAATGCTAATTTACCATTTGTTAAATAAACAAATTGATGCATCTACAATTAAAAAAAGCATTTAAGTAAATATTAGATAAATTACTATTTTGTTATTTGCGTTATAATCTAAGAAATTAACAAAGCCCAATGCAGTAATAATTAGCATAGATTTTCCATTAACTTATAGAGCTGCATTCTAATAAGAAAATTGTCATTACCATTAACAATGGGTTTTTTACTCTCTAAACAGAGCTCAGTTTTGCAAAACTATTTTCACATTTCCTTGTAATGCTCTGGTTTTTAAGTATATCTAGGGAACATTTTCTGATCATGTGTGTTATTAATTCCCTCTGTTACATATTCATGTTTATGTCTCTATATTGTTCCTCTTTGTTTCTTGAATTTGGGTAAATTATTATGACTTGAGCACTGCCAGCTTTCCCCGGTGATTTTTAACGGTTCAACCTGAAATAATGAGACTTGACTGTGTGAGATGATTTCAGTGGCCCTAGTAATTTAATATAAACATGCTGGGTTTTTTTTTAAATAAGACTCAAATGCAGGCCTTTAGTTTGACCAAAACAACAGGGAAACATTGAACACTCTCTCTACAATTATAAAACCATAATACTTGGGCATCACTGACCTCATAATCATTATGCTGTCTGTACCCAAGGACAGAATGATAATTGTCATGGTGAGGGCCCAATTTCGTATCTTGTCTTAATCTGTTCTTCAGTGCTCTTACACCATTTGTTACATATATACCTAACAGAAATCAGTGACATGAAACTCAATTCCAGGATCCTCTCTCGCTCTTGACTTAGCATCCCCTTAGAAGAATTCAGCTGTCAAGTCCAAGACTCCATGGGACATCCTCACTTGGGGTAGAGGGATATAAAAGGAAGATATGAGTAAATCTGTGTGGCATTAATTTACTGAGACTCTTTGCATGCAAAGTAAATAGTTAAATGTATAAAGAGGTGTTAGCGTTTAAAAGTAGAGCTGAATGCTAGCATTAAGTATTGCACAGAATAGTTCCACTTTGAGGGCCTTGTACCTTTGTAGTTCTGACACAGTGATAATTGTCACTTTATTTTCAAGCTAGCTACTGTTCTTTGGAAACAGACAGTTGGATTGGTTCAAATGTTTTTTATAGAAAGTATTTTTATAACATGTGTATTGCATGTGTAATGTGTTAACTGTTGTTTCCACTGACTTTGTTGCATTGTCAAACATCCATAAATAAACTCTGCACTTTCTTGCTTCTTGATTTTATTGTGTTTAAAGAGTGCTTATAGGAACATCAAGTGGGGAAAAATTCAAGCCAACTAAAGCTTTATGGGCTTTGTGCCTGAGCTGGAGCGAAAGCCGTAACACTTTTGTCGACTTAAATTTTTCCCCATTTGATGTTCCTATAAGCACTCTTTAAGCACAATAAATTCAAGAAGCAAGTTTTAAAAAGAATATGGGTTTGAAAAATAAGATTGTGCTCTGCCAGTAGCAATGAATACCATGGAATATTTGGAAATATGTAAGAGATGTGGTATAAATAAAATCTTAAATGTTATGGAGTCCGATAAAATAAAAAATTTCCACAAAATTAAAAGAGGAATATGGTATAACCCCAAATAATTTCTTTACTTTTTAAGAGTTAAGAAACAAAATATCTACATTTAGAAAGAATCTCAAAAAATATAATAGCTATGGATAATTTTCTTGAACTAAATGAAAATAAGAACCTTATAACCAGGTTTATGGAATTAATCTAGCTAAATAAGGAATATATATTACCATCTGCAATAAAAAGAGCTCTGAATAATGGCATAAAACTTTTAAACAATGCTGTGATATGTTATTTAAATCTGAATGAGACACATGATAAGATCACTCATAGATGGTTACTGTCACAGTTATTCTGGGTTTGTGGCTGTTTCCTCTTCAGCCACTAGTGGCCGCTATTGTAGTGTGCCCATTCTCCTCCTGTTGTTAGCTGCCTCGTTATCTTCAGCCCTTCCCCTATTTAAACCTGCAGCTTATGGCAACCAGTGCCTTTGCATTACTTTGGTTGCTGCCTGTGATAGTTTGCTGCCTTGTGCCTTTTGCTTGTGTTCCTAAGTTCTTTAGTTTGATATTTTGTTGCCAAATCCTGCTAAGTTCTGACCATGTCTGTTTGCTGCCTGTCCTGACCTGTTTGCCTGCCTTCACTATGTTTTGTTTGCTGCCAGCCTCGATCCTTGCCTGTTTCACGATTCTCCTGCCTGATCCCTTGGTACCTTGCCTTGATCCTTCACCTATGGTCCTCTCTCCTGTTGGTGTGGTATCCTTGTATTGGTATGAGTGCAAACGTTGTGGGGAAAGAATCCTCCTGCCCAACCATTGGGTGGATTTCCTTCAGGCAGAATGATTCTGGTTTTTTACCTGGTTTCGTTGCAATAACCTATACCTATTTCTTTATAATCTATTCTCCTACAGACCACCTACTGCACATAAATTACCTTTTTTTCTCTCTCTTCTTTCTTGCAGTAGGATTAATACGCACTTACGAGATTTTCACTTGATTAACACCTAATATTTCTGTATTGATGTCTTTGTGTGTTTGATGTAAATGTTTTGTACAATAAAAAAGATTTAAAACTCCGTGGACATCCCCTCTCTGAACCCGATCACTGGGATAATTTTATTATATAAGTACTGTAATCTCCAAAAATATATATTCTAAAATCAGAAAACTTGTTATCACTCATTCTAACTTTGAGAAACCAAATCCAATAATGTTATGGGAACAGGAACTGCATTTCCAAATATCCAATCAAGAATGGTACCTAGCGTGGCAGACTACCAGGAAGGCAGTACACTGCATTAAATTACAGGAACAATATTATAAATTGATATATAGGTGGTATCTGGTACCGGCCCGAGTCGCAAAATATAGGGCAGACATGAGTGACACCTGTTGGCGCTGCCACCTGGAGGTGGGATCTCAATCGCATGTCTGGTGGCATTGTACATCTTTATCATTAATTAAAAATAAAATATTAAAAACCTTACAAGAAGTAATAGGCCCTAACATTACTTTGACACCTCAGCTATTTTTATTCCACACTGGATTCCCCAAGTTAGAAAAGTATAAGAAATATTTTTTGATAAACATTTTTCTTGCTGCGAAACTATGCATAGCCAGAGCATGGGAAAACTCAATGCCACTAGTATGGGCAGAGGTTGTGACCCAGCTAGTATTTCAAGCTGGGTCAGAGAAAGCTCTATATGGCATAAATAGCGAAGTGTATCAGAGAGTATGGATAAACCTCCCAAAGATTAGTGGGCGACACTTGGGTGTTGGAGCTGAGAGAGAGCCTTCCCCCTCCACCACCGCCTGCATCGCAAGGGAGATACTTCCCCTTTCTCCCATTCCTTGACCTCTCCTCTACTTCCTCGCTCTCTCCTCTTCCACCTCTTCGATGCGGACGGGTGGGGGGAGAGAGAGTGACGATAGCTACTATGGTAGCATGGTGGATGGGAGCTGGGGGGGAGAGACGGGAAGGGGATATCTGAAGATTTGTATATTTGGCTCTTATGTTGTGTATTTGTCTTCTGTGTTATATATGATCAAACGCTGAGAGGAATGCATATATATGTATGTATGTACGTTAAATGTATATGTATACGAATATTTTTCTTTTTTCTGTATATATGTGAATGGTGTGTTTTTTGATACAATATATCTAATAAAGAATTCTAAATTAAAAAAAAAAAAAAAAAGATTTAAAACTTAAAACAAAACATAACAAAAAAAACCTATACCTATTTCTGTACAGAGGTTCCAACTTTGTACCAGATCCTTACAGTTATTATAGGCCCGTTTCCTACTCTGAATGTTGCCAGTCCAGTCTCTGCATCCTGTTCTCAGTTGCCTGTCCTGTCTCAGCTGACAGTCTCCACTACCAGTCCTGTCAGTGAATTCCATCCAGTTCATAGTTATGCATTGTGGGGTGCAGACAGATCCCACACCCTGCCCTGCAACGAGGCTCCTCCCTGGTCTGTTATACCAGGTTGTGAAAGTTACCTTGTACCAACTAGATTGGATAAAATGCCATTAGACTTTCCAACCTTTTGTTGTAGATGCTGTGCGACCAAGCGTGACTTTATACAAATATGTATTTGTATGTAATAATTTTTTTTTTAAATATTGGAGAACATTTCCTGTAGATAATGCCCTCCTTCATTTACATTTTCCAACAATGAAGTGAAAGGATAAAAAAAATCTATATCATATCCTCATGCCAATAAAAAATGGCCTCCAGGACTGCCAGGACTGTCCATGGGTGGTCTTAAAGTGACAGTAGTCACTGACCTGTCAATCTCTCAGCCTATGAAAATCGGGTGACCGGTGTTTCAGACGGGCTCTGATAGAATAAAAAGAAAAAAAAAACACACTTTTATAAGAAAATGCACATGAGACAAACCAATAAACAATGGAGAGAGGGCCCTATCTGAAACTTTTTTTCTTTTGAATGCCATCAGATTTCTGCTGTTTGAGGTAAGAATATTTTATCATCTTCACAAGCGTATCATCCTTTGGCGGGTAATCTTATAAGTTAAATTTCCTAATTTATTTTAGTTTTATTACAAAAATTCAAAAAACAACACAAAACACAGACGAAACAGAAACTTGTTCGCCCTTACAGTAAATTTTTTAAAAAGAGAGACCTTAGAATCCTGTTAACCACATGTATATCTGTATATTATAAGGTCCTATTTAGCTATCAAGATTCTTATGATTGTCCACTCGTCTAGTCCTAGTCCCTCTTTTAGTTTATCCCACTAATACTTATTTAGAGCTTTTGCCAGGGGGAAAGGGGTTTTAATTTACAGGCATTCTACATTTGTAGGATTAGGGCCCCGCTGCCATAGGGGTCCAGGACCAGTGAGCACCCAGAGACTTTACTTATATCATCGAATAGGTTTTTTTAGTTAATATTGTGATGTCATCACCCAAAAGTCGGCTTTTATTTTTCTCTTTCTTTTCTTCGATATTATTATTATTATCCCCCTCTTCTTAAGTCAACTGTTCGAGGTTGTAGCCAAGGCTATATTTTTAACCCCTTAAGGACAGATGACGTGCCTGCTCCCCTGCACACATGTGCTTAGAAAGCGAACGATCGTTCGCTTTCTAAGCATCTCCGGTGTTGTTAAAGTCCCTTGCCAGCGAGGCACTTAACAACACCTTGATGCTCCCCAGAACCGATGGTGGTCGCTCTCCTATACAGGCAGCGCTTCCCTTCTAATGGCAAGAGCATCGGAAGTGAAAGTATTTCACTTCCGATGCTCTAGGGGGAGCCAATCGATGCCGGCACAACAGATCTATGTGATCTGTGTGCAGGCATGTATGGTAAGTGCTCTGATGAGCACTTACCATACAGTCAAAGGCAATATTAGCAAATATTGCCTTTGACAAGTATTGATCTGCCTCCCTCACCTTACTAGTTTTAGTAAGGGAGAGAGACAGATCAGATAAAGTAATAAAATAAAATAAAATAATAAAAAAATATTTAATAACATTTTAAACACCAAGGGCTTTTATAAAAGCCATTTAACCCCTTCCCTGCCATTGATCGCTGTGTATGCAGTGATCATACACAGCAGCACATTTTTTGCTGTCTGTGCATTTTTTAGGGGTTAATTTTTTTACTGTAATTCATTAGAGTATAAAAAAAGCTCTTTTAAGAGAGATTAACCCCTTTCTTGCTGTAGATCACTGCCTAAGCAGCGATCTGACGCAAATGCAGCAATCTTGCTGCAGAAACATTTTTTATTTTTTTTTAAACTTTTTTATTACACCCGTCACGTGTTAATTATACCCGCTAGGGGACTACGTTTAACGTAAAAAATTTAAAATAAGAGCTATTAACCCCTTCCTTGCCGTATATCACTTCCTAAGCAGCACATATGGTCACTGCCTAAGCAGTGCATATGGTCACTGCCTAAGCAGCGCATATGGAGCAATCTAGTCGCAGAAGGATTTTTTTTTACTATCAGCATTTTTTTTGTCAGACTCGCTAGGGGTTAATTATACCCACTAGGGGATTACGTGTATTCCTTTTGAAGCTGTCTGAACGCGTGTGTATAGCGATCAGTAACAGCCGATCAGTGGCAAAGGTGGTTTGGTGATTTCTCAGATGAGCATCACCATTCGTCTGGTTCGATCAATATTGGTAAATATTGTTCTGACCCATATGGATCTGCCTCCCTCTCCTCACTTGAGTTTTAGTGAGGGAAAGAGACAGATCTGTATAACATAATTTTTTAATTGTAATAAATTAAATAAAATGTTAAAAAATTGTGAGTCCCAAGGGCTTTTATAAAAGCCATACCCTTTGTATAGTGTAGTGTATTAACCCCTTCCCTGCCACTGATCACTGCACAGCAGAACATTTTTTCTTGTCTGTGCATTTTTAGGGGTTAATTTTTTTGTACAGTACTACAAAGGCTCTTATAAGAGCTATTAAACCCTTCCTTGCTCTACATGTTCAAATTCCAAGTTTGAAAATCAAAAAGCGCACCTCTCAAATGTAGCCTTTCAACACCCAACAAAGCTGACAAAGCTATGCATGAGTGGTATCCCTGTGCTCGGGAGAAGTTGCTGAACATATATTGTGATATTGTTTGTCAGTGACACATACCGAAATATGTGAATTTGTATCTAAAGTACAATGTATGTGGGAAAAAATACACAATAAAATGACTACCACAAACTTTGACAAAGGCTGGTGGTAGAATTAGTGCATGGAAAGTGTTAAAATAACACCATTTAAAATAGCCTAGGGTGTCTACCTTTACAAAATATATACTTTTTTGGGTAAAATACAATGTCCTACTTTAAAAAAAAGTCCCAAATGAAAGATGGGCTCAGGCTGACTACACGTCAATATTGCAAGTTGAAAATGCGCACCTTCACAATGTGGCCCTTTAGCCCCCAAACAACCTATGCATGGGTGGTATCCCTGTACTCAGGAGATGTTGTTGAACACATATTGGGTTATTGTTTGGCAGTGACACATACCAAAATATGTGAATTTATGTCTAAAATACAATATTTGTGAAAAAAAAAACACACAAATTACTACCACAAACTTTGACAAAGGCTGGTGGTAGAATTAGTGCATGGAAAGTGTTAAAATACCACCATTTGAAATAGCGTAGGGTGTCTACTTTTAAAAAATATATGGGTTGATGGGGTAAAATACACTGGCTGGTTTCAAATATGTCCCAAATGGGACATGGGTGCAGGCGGTCTGCATGTAAAAATTTCAATTTGGAAAACCAAAAACTGCACCTACCAAATTTGCCCTTTTACCCCCCAAACAACCCAACAAACCTATGCATGGGTGGTATCCCTGTACTCAAGAGATGTTGCTGAACACTTATTGGGGTGTTATTTGGCAGTGACACATACCACAATCTGTGAATTCATGTCTGAAGTACAAGGTTTGGGAAAAAAAAACACAAAAAAATTACTACCACAAACTTTGACAAAGGCTGGTGGTAGAATTAGTGCATGGAAAGTGTTAAAATTGGTTAAGAGGTTGCACTATCGCCCACCAGCTGATGAAGAAAATTCGAAACGCGTCCTGTGGGGTGTAGCTGTTTTTCGTAGTGCATATCCTAAACTGTTCAATAGACCTGGCCAGGCGAACAGACCCAGTGGGTAAGGGATTTTGTCATTATTAGTTTTTATGTATTATACCATTTATGTACTATTTTTGTAGCCATAGAGGGCTTTTTTATTCTGTTTATTGTTACTTATTCCCAGTGTTTTTTCTATCCATGTGATCACTCATCCATTTTGTGACTCTGGATTGTCATATTGTGTCTTTTTATGTTTATTTATATATATATATATATTCTGTTGCAATAAATTTTGTATATTTTTTATATATCCTATTGTCCTTGCAGTTCATTTTGCCATACTGTGTTTGTGTTTACTATTAGCGCTGTCTCACTTTTATACTGTTAAAATACCACCATTTGAGATAGCCTAAGGTGTCTACTTTTAAAAAATATATGGGTTGATGGGGTAAAATACACTGGCTGGTTTCAAATATGTCCCAAATGGGACATGGGTGCAGGCTGTCTGCATGTAAAAATTTCAAGTTGGAAAACAAAAAACTGCACCTCACAAATTTGGCATTTTAGCCCCCAAACAACCCAACAAACCTATGCATGGGTGGTATCCCTGTACTCAGGAGAAATAGTAGAATCTATTTAGCATGTTTTTTCGTTCGCTATTGTCGATGAGGAGAAGTTGTTTCACATAAAAAAACATTTTTTTTTACCATATATATATTTTTTTTTTAATAATATGATAAGATATGATCAAAAAGATGGCATCCATAGAAATCCCTTCTTGCCCCCAATAAAAACAATATATAATATGTGTGGGTACAGCAAATGATGAAGAAGAAAATTACTGCTAAACACAAACAGCACAGAAATGTTAAAATAGCCATTGTCCAGAAAGGACAAAAATGTTTCAAAGGCTCTGTCCTTAAGGGGTTAATTCATTCATCCCAATTTATGGGGTCTTCTCTCATATCTATAGCTTTTTTTAGTCCTTTTTCCATATTTAACTGGAAAATAAGTTGATTTTTAACTATTCCTAAGCATGGTGTTGAATCCGATTTCCAGTTTCTGGCTATAGTGATTTTAGCAGCTAGAAGACAATGAATTATGAATGTGGATTGACTGTTGTCCATGGCGGGCCAATTTAGGTGTAATAGAGCTGTTTGTGGATCTTTTTGTATTTTGATTCTGGTTACTGTTTCTATTAAGGAGAAAATCTCACTCCAGAGTTTTTTTAAATTGGGGCATTGCCACCATATGTGTAGGAACGTTAATTTATACTGTAATTATCTTAACTCACAACATATGTCCTCTCCCGAGGGAAACATTTTTTTAATTTTTACAGGGGTTATGTACCATCTGTTCATGATTTTGTATTGAGTTTCCAGCAAGGGTAAACTATGGATTGCTTTCCCCACTTTATTCATAATAGTGTACCATTCTGTGAGGGTAATAGATATTCCTAGATCTTTTTCCCATGTTTTTTTTGCTGCTGGAATATCTATTTCTTTACTCAATTCGATAAATTTTCTACATTTAGCTAAGGTTTTCTTTTTAGCGTTCTTATTGAAGATCTGTTCCAATTGGTGGTGTATTTCACCTTTTTCGAGGATGATGTTGTTGACTAGGTAATTTTTCCCCCTTAAGTATGTAAATGTTTCGTTCTCTTGGAGTTGGAATTTATTTTTTGGAGTGGGGAAGGGTATAATTTTCCGTTCAAGTATTAGATATTTAACTTGGGTAATTTTGTTCTCTTTCCATCTTTTCATAGACAAGTTTTCAATTTTACTTTCTATCATCTCTATGGGTAGAAAATTCAGGACTTTATCAGTTAGATTTAGTCTATTTTGATACTCTCCCAGATTGGAATAATTTGTCTTAATATTATATTATTCTTCCATTCTCCTTTCTTTGTACTCCAGATCATCCAGCTTAAGTTCTTTAGTCCACATTGGTCTGCTTGTATTTTGTACCAGCCTTCTGAGAGGTTGTCTTCTATTTGTATTTGTGCAATATGCATCACTACGCTGGCCTCATAATAGCCATTTATTTGAGGGAAACCCATCCCTCCCTTTTTCATTTTGTTTGAAATGGTTTGCTTTTTAATTCTTGGTGTCTTACCTCGCCACACGAAATTTGTAAATGCCGTTTGTAGCATCTGAATCTAGCTTTTGGAAAATTTGAGGGGGATCATGCGGAAAAGATAGATCCATTTTGGTAAGACATATGCTGTTAAGGTATTTACTCTTCCCCACCAGGAAATCTCCTCATTGCGCCAATTTTTGAGGTCCATATTTGTTTGTTTTAGAAGCGATATAAAGTTTATTTCTGCTATCCTCTGCACATTCTTTGTTTTCTTAATACCCAAGTATTGAAAAATGTTGGGATTATTAAAGTTATATTTTTTGCTGAATCGTTTCCTTATCTCTTTTAGTAATATTATTAAATTGTACAATAGTTTTTGTCAGATTTAACTTATAGTAAGAATGGATACTATAATTTTTGATTTCTTCTAATAGGCAATCAACTGTCTGAAACTTTTAAATCTAGAGGTATGGGGAAAATGAGGTACTGAAGAGCATAGCTGGTGTGCTAAGTGAATATGAGAAATTACTAATGATAGTGTTAAATTGTTGAGAGATGATAACCGGAGGCTCTATGCTAGTCTATTCCAAATAAAGGAGGCAGCCCAAAAGTAGTCCTCCCTGTGTAAAAGGGATAATGTGATGAGGGTGGAGGAGAGTCAAAATCTGTTGGAGGAGCATAGAGGTCTTGTCAGTGAGTGTTTTATGATGACATTAGAGATGTAAGGGATCTCAGTCTATAGACAAAGATGAGGAACAATGAAGTAAAATTAACCAGGCAGCAGCATTCATGCTCATAGGAATTATTTCAATCTTAAGTGAACAGATGAAGTTGAATGGAAATGTCATTCACATCCTTATTTACCCTTTAATCAAAATATCCATCTGTAACATGAATGACAATAAACTTTACCACTACTCACATTATCTCAGTACACAGTTCATTGATTACAAACACTGTACCAAAAAAAAAAAAAGATTCACGCATAAATACTTTGAGTGTACTTCTAAACTGCCATACCAACATAGTGAGTTCACTATAAAGTTTTTTTTACCAAGACCTAATGCTGAGAATACTGCAGTAAAGAAAAAAAACAGAAAAGAAGGAGATTCCTGCGAAAGCTCCACTTCTTTCTATCTTTTAGCTTACCTAGACCAATCTGAACTAAACCCCATACTGACCTCTAATGGACATTCCAATCTTAGTCAAAAACCTTATTTAGACCCATTGCAAGTTAAAGGGACACTACTACTTACATAAGATGTAACTAGATAATAGACATGTGCAAAACTAAAATTTTCGTTTCGTTTTCGTCCATTCGGACGAAAATGTTATTTATTTAGTCTAAAACGAATTTCGTTCATTACTGCATTCGTTTCAGACGAAATTCGTTCATTATTTTCGTTTCGTTTTGTTTTATTCGTTCGTTTTATAGAATACAATGTAATACTATTGGCTTTCTATAAACCGAACGAGAGCCCCATTCATAAGAAATTCTTATGAATGGGGCTCTCGTTCGGTTCATAGAAAGGCAATAGTATTACTTGTATTCTATAAGCCGAAAGTCTATAAACCGAACGACTTTCGGTTTATAGACTTTAGGCTTATGGAATACATGTAATCCTATTGCTATTCTATAAACCGAACGACTTTCGGTTTATAGAATAGCCATAGGTTTACATGTATTACATAAGCCGAAAGTCTATAAACCGAAAGTCGTTCGGTTTATAGGCTGTCGGCATTTAACTAATAAGAGACAGAGTCTCCATTCATAAAATTATGAATTGAGACTTTGTCTCCGTGTAGTAAAATGCCGACAGCCTATAAACCGAACGTTTATGATGATCTCTGATGTTTCATTGTATCGATTATGAGGCTCACCGTCATTAGCAGGCACATACTCCAAGACCTGAGGAGTGGTTATTAATTGATTAATTGATTCTTCAGGTTTTGACACAGAGTATAGATATTTTTTAAGAAAGTATGTAGCCGTCTTAACATCTTTAAAAGTAATCTTTACAAAGATAATATTAGCCGGTCTAATAGTTTTTATCCATACCGATTCACCTTTTGTTACTCTGATCTGGTATGCCTTTGAGCACATCCCTGTGGATTTGTCTGTTAGTGTTCCTTGAGCTTCTATTATATTTATTTTGGGGTTTTATCTAATAGTTTTGGATAAGTACTTATATTCCCTTTTAAAATTTAGTGAACAACAGACCGTGTTTTAGCTTTAGTGCAAACCTTTTGTGATGCTTCTTTGATATAAATTTATAGCGTTTTTGTTCCATTAGAGCTCACACTCTTTGTTTGACTAAGAACCCGGTACAAATTGGCTTGACTCCAAAATAATCGCTACCAATTTTAGTTGAACACTTTTAATAGTTTTATTGTATTTTTTAACGTGGCATGGTAATAATACCTTGCTTCCAGAAACTTTCTGGTATAAATGTCAATTTGTTGAGGTTTTCTGGGAAAAACAACAAGAGGTATTTATACAATGTATTATATATAAACAAATCACACACAACTCACTAAAAAAGCAACTTTAAGGATCATAGTGACTTTATTTTTTTCCATTAATTTCAGGTGCTCTAATTTGAATGAGTCTGATATAAATGTTACGTAACTACCTACCAGTTTTAACTCTATACAACAAGTGAGTTAAGATAATTACAGTATATCAATTGTTAAGTAATTATATGAATTTTGTTATTCATTTATTTTGTAATTTCATATTTCTACATTTATATATACTTTTATTGTGTAGGATTTTTGAAGTATCATCTGCTTTGGTAGTATTTACTCTTGCTACGTTTAACATGTTTTTTCAGTACTTTTTAGCACAATATTATAGGAGGCTTTCTACTAAGTTCTGTTCTCTCGCCCCTTCTAATCATTTAAAGCTGGCTACGATGTGAGTCCACAGTTTTAGGCTCACATATCACCCAGTCACAATAATTCCGATTATACTTTCTCTAGATCTCTCTGTAATGCTCTAATGCCCTCGCAGTAATTTGTTTTTCATATTAGTTCTGGGATCAGTTCTAAGTTGCATTTTGGTATTTGTATTAATTTAAACTGTTCTTTCTTACAATTTATTAGTAGGTAAGGATTATATATACATAAGCTCGCTCTCGTTGCAAGACACACTATTCCATCCCTATATACCCATTTATTTATATTGGGTGGGTGTGTCATCACTTATAAAAAAAAATATATATTTTTATAACTTAAGCTCTACTTGCCACTTATTGTCTCACCTTGTTTTTAACTGGCAACTTTATTTATTTATTTATTTTTTTAAATTGTAGCAGAGCCCTTTACCCTTCCTAACCTTCCCTCCCCTTCTTTCCATTCATGACCCAAAATATTATAGTCCTTATTAAGTACTTACCCCAGTTCTTATAAATTAATATGTCGTCCCCTGTATCATTATTATCGCTTAATGTACATGGCCTTAACTCTCCGCAAAAGAGGAGAACCCTTCTAAGACACCTTAAAAAACGTAATACTGATATTGCTTTTATCCAGGAGACACACTTTGCCTCCACTAAACCCCCTAGTTTAATAGACAGAACTTATACTCGTTGCTATACAGCTAATTTTTTAACCAAAAAAATTGGGAGTAGCTATTTTACTATGGAAAAATTGTCCATACACTGTTACTTTCTCTCATGCAGACCCTAAGGGTAGATACATTTTTTTATCTGGGAATTTAGGTTTGCTCACAATAGCCCTTCTCAACGTATACGCACCTTCTATCCCTAGCGTTATCTTTTGGCGCAAACTCTCTGATTTCTTAGACAAACATCCTTATGATAAATTAATATTTGGGGGAGACATGAACGCTACTCCGTCCCCAGAATTGGACAGGTCTTATATCAGTCCTACAGGGTCAACTCATCCTGCTGATAAACATCTTCTGGATTTCATAAACAATCACAATCTCTTAGACATCTGGAGGCTACAGCATCCCTCACGTAAGGACTATACCTTCTTCTCACATCCTCATCATAGCTATTCAAGAATAGATCTATTTTGTGTGTCTCATGCCTGTCTCCCACTCATTCAATCCACAGAAATACACTCAATTACTTGGTCTGACCATGCTGATATTTCATTAATTTTTACAAATAAGGAATTCTCCAAACACTGGGCATGGAAATGTAATGATACTCTCTTACATAATAAAGAGGTCTTATTATCGTGTAAACAGCAACTAAAAGATTATTTTAATTTGAATGAGGGAACAGTTGATAATCCTGTTACGCTTTGGGCAGCTCACAAGACGGTAATAGGGGGTCACTTAACTAGCATTAGTACACGACTTAAGAAAGATTCAGCAAAACTTCATCAACAACTACAAACTGATCTTTACAAATTAGAAACTTTGCACAAAGCCAATCCAACAGCGCCCATTCTTTCTCAGCTTAATAATGTTAGGAGCCAAATTAAACAACTCACGCTCAAAGATACAGCTAAATCACTTAAATTTACCAAACAATACTACTATGAAAATGCAAACAAAGCAGATAAGTTACTAGCCTCTATGTTGAAGTCACAATTGTCGTCTAGGTTAATTTCTACAATTAACACTGGTTTAGGGACTGTGGTAACCAACCCACAAGACATTGCTAAAGAGTTTCATGATTATTTTACGAGTCTTTACAATCATTCGCCTGAAGAAACTTTTTTTAACAAAAAACATATTGATGAAGTCTCTAAATACCTAGATCAAATTCAGCTACCTTCTCTTACACAAGAGGATATTGGTCTTCTGGGTTGCCCGATAACTGAATTGGAAATTGAATCGGCTGTCGGAACCCTGAAGACCAATAAGGCCCCTGGACCAGATGGCTTTACAGCTCTTTATTACAAAACCCTGAAAGAAATTCTAATTCCACAACTACTTCCAGTGTACAACAGTCTCTTGATGGGGAACTACCTAACTGATGACATGCAAGAAGCTAACATTACTCTCATTCACAAACCAGGTAAACCAAAGGAATATACAACCAACTACAGACCAATAGCACTTTTAAATATAGACTACAAACTTTTTACAAAAATTCTTGCCAACCGTCTTAATACTATATTACCTAAGCTAATTCACCCGGATCAGGTGGGCTTCATCCCTGGTAGGCAGGCATTGGATAACACCAGGAGGTGCATAGATCTTCTGTGGAGGCTTTCCAGACCTTTTATCAGGCCCTATACAATCTCCCTGACACACCAAATCAGGAACTAATTGACTCTTACTTTAGGAATTTAACGCTGCCCAAGCTAAACTTAGACCAATTAAAAACTCTCAATAGTCCATTTGTATCCGAGGAGGTAAATTACTGTATAGATAAATTGAAGCTTAACAAGACCCCTGGTCCCAATGGATTTAATAACCTGTTCTTTAAAGTGTTCAAAAAAGATCTATTGGTGAACCTAACTGAGATGTTCAATTCGTTACCCAATAACGATCCTATACCAGAAGAATTATTGAGAGCAAACATCATTACCATACCAAAAGAGGGAAAGGATTTGGAGCTGGTAACCAGCTACCGACCCATCTCCCTTCTGAATACAGATATTAAACTGTATTCAGCAGTATTAGCAGAAAGGATAAAAAAATTATTACCATCAATAATCCATCGGGACCAGACAGGTTTCATACCGGGAAGATCCTCTGCGGATAACGTTAGACGATTAATTGACACACTGGACTACTCTAGAGCAAAGGATATCCCCCTCCTGACCCTGTCGTTGGATGCCGAAAAGGCTTTCGACAGGGTCAGGTGGGGTTTTATGAGAACTTCACTAGAGATCTTTGGCTTCGAGGGAAGAATGTTAAACTCTATCCTGGCATTATATACGTCCCCATCCGCAAGAGTACTGGGAGGCGGTTTTTCCACTGAGTGGTTTAACCTACATAACGGAACCAGACAAGGCTGTCCTTTATCCCCACTTTTATACCTTATCACGATGGAACCAATGGCAGCAGCCATAAGACAGAACCGAGAGATATCAGGGCTAAAGATAGGAAGTGAGGAGTTAAAAATCAACCTCTATGCGGATGACACTATAGTGACTATGGAGAACCCTGATAAATCCTTGGTAGGCTTAATGAATGAAATAGATAGATACTCAATGGTATCTGGGTACAAATTAAATCATGATAAAACCATTGCCCTGCCAAATAACATATCGGTAGAATTAGAGAACAAATTAAAAACTAAATTCAGATTTGTCTGGGCGGATAATTTGAAATACCTGGGCATAAGTATCTGGGCAGATCCAATAAAAATAATGGAGGAAAACTTCCTCCCTTTGCTAAAGTCTACTACCAAACAACTAAGCGACTGGAAGAACCTATGTTTTTCCTGGTGGGGACGAATAAATGTGGTCAAGACCTATATTCTACCAAAATGGCTCTACCTTTTCAGGATGCTCCCAATAGAAACCCCAGTCAGTTGGCTCACTATGATACAACGGGCTCTTAGGAACTTTGTGTGGCAAAACAAAAAACCAAGACTAAAATTAAACTGTTTAAAAAAGAAAGATCTCACAGGGAGGATTGGGAATGCCAGACATAATACAATACCATGACTCAAGCCTTTTAGCCCATGCAGTCACCTCCCAGTTAAATATATCTAGTAACGAGGCTTGGTATAATATCGAAGCAGTTTTGGGCGGAGAATCAGAGCTGGTCAAACTTTTCTGGTACACTGGGGAAAAGAGTAAAGAAAAAGATCAAACCAAAGGTAGAGGGATAGTTTTAGACAATATTCTACACGTGTGGAGAAGACACAGGAAAAGACTTGGGTTTGACAACTATGTAATTCACGAGCTCCCACTGACATTGCTGGAAAGTAATATAGATTATATAAATCTGAAAGCCTGGCATGAATGTGGTGTGAAATCCCTGGGAGAAATTTGGGGGAATACGGGAATTATTCCCTTCCAGGAACTGCAGGATAGATTTCCAGAATTGAAAGGTGAAACTTTTAATTACCTAAGGATGAAGGGTTATTTGTCAAAACATCTGCACAAGACGAAATCAGATAAAGTGAATCTTTTTAGGAAAATCCTAAAAGATAACAACCAGAAAAATCTATTAAAAAGAATAAAAGATATGCTAGATCTGGATAATGCAGATTGTGACTTCTCGGCTTTTTCTAAGTGGGAACGTGATATAGGTATTATTATACCAAAGGAAGATTTGATAAAATCCCTTTTCTTGACATATAAATCAGTGAGGTGTCTAAGTTTGGTGGAATCACATTATAAAATTCTAAACAGGATGTATCTGGTGCCATCCCGCCTGGCGGTGATGGGGCGGGGGGCACCGGATACATGCTGGAGATGTAATAAGGATAGAGGGGACATGCTACATACATGGTGGGCATGTCAACCCCTTAAATTGATGTGGCAGGAAATGTTGGGGAAGCTTCTATATATGACTAAAATTCCGTTGTTAAATAAGCCGGAGATACTTCTCTTGCACTTAAATCTACCAGGTACTAAGGAATGGGAGAAGGCATTTACTTTACATTTTTTTTAACCGCAATAAAAGTATCAATAGGTAGACTATGGAAATCACCACAAGTCCCGAGTTGGGTGGAGATTAAGAAACAACTAGAATATCAATTTAAGATGGAGAATTTCACTTTATCAAACAAAAGACCTAAAAAAGGTGGAAAAATGGGATAAATGCCTAGAACTCCTAACTCGGGACTTGAGATGAAACATAGTAGACGCGTTTGAACTGTAGACCACTGATCCACATGAAATATGGTAAAATAAAAGGTGAACAGCGGCTAGATGGCTTTTGTGTCCCCCCGTTTTTTTCTCCCCTCGATCTCCATGGAAGTAAATGTTCTAGTAGTATGTCTTGTTAAATGTTTTGTAGATTTGAATGTCCTTTATGTATTTTTATATGAGAATGAAGATTGTCACTATTTTGTTAATTTGTAATGTAAGAAATCAGATTATGATAATCTTCAGGTCAAGGAGACTAAGCATAGTGAAAATGCACAAGGATGAGTTGAAAATACACGACTTCACGGTTATTGTTCACTTGATTATTTTCGTGTTCTCGATTCTGAGTGCAAAAAAAAAAGATCTTCTGTGGATGGCAGATGAGTCTCGAACGCCTTCTCTGTTTCTTTCTTTGGATGCAGAGAAGGCGTTTGACCGAGTAAATTGGGCTTTCTTAAGACTGGTCATAGAAAAAATGAATTTTCCACAACAATTCTTAAATTGTCTGGCGGCAATTTACCATAAACCTTCTTCTAAAATATGTATACCTGGGGCTACACCCTTAAGACTGTATAATTTTACTGGAACTAGACAGGGCTGCCCTCTTTCACCCCTCTTATTTGCTATTTCTTTGGAACCCCTTCTGCATTCTATACGACAGAACACAAACATTAATGGATTCACAGTAGCCAATAATCGATACATAGTAGCTGCCTATGCAGATGATATTATACTCTCTATTACTGACCCACTTCAATCCATTCCACACATTTTTAAAGAATTACAAATTTATTCTAAAGTCTCTGGTTTTCAAGTTAACCCAGAAAAGTCCAGGGGACTTCCGATTCATTTAGCTGCTCAAACTCGTCAGACTATACAGTCCACCTTCTTAATACCATTATCTGACCAACCATTGACTTACTTGGGTATACAACTCTCATCTGACCACACTAAATTGTATCAACTCAACTACACTCCCCTCCTGCACAAACTTAAATCAGATCTGGATAAATGGAATCCCCTTTTAATCTCTTGGATTGGACGATTAACTACAATTAAAATGAACCTCCTACCTCGGTTGCTGTACCTTTTCCAGGCATTGCCAATCCCACTAGTCACCAAAGATTTCTCGGTACTGCAAAAATCAGTTAATCGTTTTATCTGGCAAGGTAAGAAATCTAGAATTAACATCTCTACGTTGTACAAATCCAAATCTTCTGGGGGATTAGGCCTTCCTGATTTCTCAAAATACTATCTAGCTGCCCAGATTGCACAAGTTTCAGCCTGGCATTCCCCTGTTGCTACAATTCGATGGGCTGACTTGGAGAATGATTTATTTAGTCCAGATGTCTTAAACCATTATATTTGGTTACCTAAAAATCACAGACCTATTTTACGGACGCGATGTCCGATGATACTTAATTCCCTTAGAGTTTGGGACAAATATGCCATTAAAATTAATTTAACAACAGCACAATCATCTCTTCAGCCTATTTGTCGCAATAGAAATTTTCCGCCTGGTATGGATTACGTTTAGTTCAGAAATTTTGATCAAGGGGGGATCTCAAGAATCTGTAATTTATTTCATAATAATTCTGTTATATTATTTGATGATCTTAAAAAGACTTTACCTTTACGCTCGCCTGATTATTTCCGATATTTACAACTTACCGAGACCTTGCCCTCACTTACTCTTCAATTAATTCAGCCAAAATCAAACAGACATGGTTTGAAAAGCTTTGTTTGAATGATCCTAGACAAAAGGGTCTGATCTCTCAATTATACCAAAATTTTCTTGACTTAAATTCAAATTTTTCTCCATCCTATATAAAGGCTTGGGAACGTGATTTGGGTCATCCAGTGGACTCAGACGATTGGTCTGACATATGGGAAGCCACCTCTAAAATTTCCATCTGTACTACTCATAAAGAGCAGGCTTATAAAACTCTGATGAGATGGTACCGGCCCCCCACTACTGTGGCAAAAATGTACACTTCAGCCTTTCCTCTTTGTTGGAAAGATTGTGGACAATTGGGTACCTACTTTCACTGTTGGTGGCCCTGTCAATATCTGCAAGCCTTTTGGGGGCAAATTCACAAACTCCTCATCCATGTTATAGCTAAGCCAATACCATTTGAACCTGAGCTGTTCCTACTGTCCAAACCTGCTGACATATGCACCAAACATGAAAATGTACTGATTACTAAAATTACTTTGGCAGCTCGTAGAGCTATAGCACAATTGTGGAATCAACCCAACATGCCTACGTTAACGGAAGTTAAAAACATGATTATTGAGGTAAAAAACATGGACCTCTTAACTGCATATGTACATGATACTCCAGCCAGATTCCAAAAAATTTGGTCATTATGGACCTTGGCCCTCCCTTAAATCTTTATAGTTTACTAAATTACATAACATAATATTAACTTTCGAAACTTATAATCGTTCCTCCACCCTTGGGTCCCCCTATTATATTATTATATCAATACCCCCTTATCCTTACCCATTCCCGTTAATACTTTTCTGATTCACCTTCCTTTTTATCTTCCTTTCCCAGGGTAATATATGTCTTTTTTTTTTTTTTTCCTCTCCCTTTTTGTTATTTTTATTTTACTAGTTTTTGTTTTTTACCCTAAGTGTTGTATGTTCTCTCTTATCTACTTTCCTATCATATTTCCCATAACCTTGTCTGTCCTGGTTGATTTAACAAATTGATGAGTAGCAGACAACGAGCTTATGTTATTTTTATTTTTTCTTAATTAATTATAAAAATATTGATTGAAGAACTATTTCTACTGTCCTATTAATGTTTTTAATGCGTGTTTTTGTATTTATGTTACCATTTGTTGATGGTGTACTATTGTTGTCTTGAACTTATGTACTGTCCTTTTAATATTTTCTGTATGTGTTCTTGTATTGTCATGTAATGGTATCATTTGTATATTGTATACTATTGAAATCTTGGACTTATGTATTAATGGTTTCTTCAAATAAAGAATGTTAAAAAAAAAAGCAATTTACATGTGAATATATACTAGACATGTGCATTCGTTTTCGGACGAATGCATTTTCGTCCGAAAATAGCATTTTCGTCCATTCGCCCTAAAAACGAAGAACGAAAATGCTAAGCTAACGAAAGCCAAATGAACGAATGGTTAATAAACGAAAATCATTTGTTCATTCGTCCATTCGTAGTACTATTGCATTCTATAAGCCGAAATAGAGTCGGTTTATAGAATACAATAGCATTTAACTATACGGAGACAGAGTCTCCATTCATAAAATTATGAATGGAGACTTTGTCTCCGTGTAGTTAAATGCCCACAGCCTATAAACCGAACGTTCGGTTTATAGGCTGTGGGCATTTAACTATACGGAGACAGAGTCTCCATTCATAAAATTATGAATGGAGACTTTGTCTCCGTGTAGTAAAATGCCCACAGCCTATAAACCGAACATTCGGTTTATAGGCTGTCGGCTTATGGAATACATGTATTCCTATTGCTATTCTATAAACCGAACTTTCGGTTTATAGAATAGCCATAGGATTACATGTATTACATAAGCCGAAAGTCTATAAACCGATCGTTCGGTTTATAGGCTTTCTGAATTTTACTACACAGAGACAAAGTCTCCATTCATAATTTTATGAATGGAGACTCTGTCTCTGTATAGTTAAATGCCGACAGCCTATAAACCGAACGACTTTCGGTTTATAGACTTTCGGCTTATGTAATACATGTAATCCTATGGCTATTCTATAAACCGAAAGTCGTTCGGTTTATAGAATAGCAATAGCATTACATGTATTCTATAAACCGAACGTCGTTCGTTTTAAAGACTTTCGGCTTATAGAATACTATTGGCTTTCTATAAACCGAACTAGAGTCGAGTCCCCATTCATAAGAAATTCTTATGAATGAGGAGGGACTCTAGTTAGGTTTATAGAATGCCAATAGTATTCTATAAGCCGAAAGTCTTTAAAACGAACGACGTTCGGTTTATAGAATACATGTAATGCTATTGCTGTTCTATAAGCCGAAAGTCTTTCGGCTTATAGAACAGCAATAGCATTACATGTATTCTATAAACCGAACGTCGTTTGTTTTAAAGACTTTCGGCTTATAGAATACATGCAATGCTATTGGCTTTCTATAAACCGAAAGAGTCCCCATTCATACGAATAGGTCAATTGACCTATTCGTATGAATGGGAACTCAATTTCGGTTTATAGGAAGCCAATAGCATTACATGCATTCCATAAACCGAAAGTCATTCATGTTATTGGTATTGTATAAACCGACTCTATTTCGGTTTAGAATGCCAATAGCATGAATGGACGAATGAACGAATGATTTTCGTTTATTAACCATTCGTTCATTCGGATTTTGTTAGTTAAAATTTTCGTTATTCGTTTTTCGGACGAATGGACGAAAATGCTATTTTCGTCCGAAAATGCATTCGTCCGAAAACGAATGCACATGTCTACTAGATAACCTGGTAATTTAAAACAAACACATACCTAAATCATATGCCTCTGTTTTTTTATATTACATGATTGAATTAATTGCATATAAAAGAAAAAATTAAATTAAATGTTTATCTCCTGGATTCATTTTGTGAATATTTCCCATTATGCAACATCGTCCAAAATCTTTCCAGCTAGTCTCATTTTACAACTGTGCCAAAGCCTGCATGACGATGTCATAAGATACTCCCCTGCTCTCTTACCGGCTGCTGTGTATCACAGTGGGCTGCTGTGTATCACAGTGGGCTGCTGTGTATCACTGTGGGCTGCTGTGTATCACAGTGGGCTGCTGTGTACAACTTTTGTTTTACCTGCCTTCCAACACAAAGAGAGGAGATTAACCTGATCAAATTGGATCATAACTCTGCCCCCTTGTGATATAATAGTTACATTACCCTCCCATTCAAAGCAAGTTTATCAGAATTCTCACTTATAGACTGCATTCTGTGTCCCCACCCCCAAACTGACCTACTAGTGCTGTAAAGTCTCTGGGGGGGTTGCACCCAAAAACACTATATTTCACAAAACGGTGGTGCCCAGTCACACTTGTTTAGTTACATATTTTATTAAATAGTCACATAACAAAAACAAAGAACATATCTGAAATCAACAATACAAAATAAAAAAAATAAAACCTTTACATTTTTTTAATACCCTTTAAGTATCCCTCCTGCCAGTCTGCTTCCAGGATTTAGTTTCCTGTGTTGCAATCTATAATAAGTGCAAAATCATTTGAAGCATTATTTAATGAGAATTCCTGTGTTAAAAAAACTGGCATTTTTTTTAGCTTTCCTGACATTCAATATGCAATTTGAAAATTGGCTAGATGTTTTCAAATCAACAAAATAAACAAACAAAAAAATGCATTAAATAGGTAATTGCTTGTGGTCTTCTCTACTTGCATCGTGAAAGGAGTTTAAGAATGTGTGAGGTAGGCACAAGGCTATCCTAGATATAAGATAGGGAACCTGGTACTAATAAAAGTATTTATAAAATTGGACAGACTAGATGGACTGAATGGTTCTTATCTGCCGACACATTCTATGTTTCCATGTTTCTATCTTAATTTCTATTGTCAGCTTAAACATTTTTCTTTTTCTTTATCATTATAAGTTAGCTAAACAGAGCATCTTGTTTCTGGTTTCCACAAATAACCACCGTGATCCTAAATAGCAGCAGGAAGCCTTGAAATTCTTATTCATTTTGATGAATCATCCTGAATCAGAATGTATGTGTTTTTTTCATACGTCATCAACAATGAAGAACACTTCCATTATGGTCGTTGAGGACTAATCATCACCTTAAATTGTTCCATCCATAAGTGATTTTGATAAATAATAAAACAACACTATGTTAATTGGTGCACTCAGCATGGAGTTTAATTATGTTTAAAACATTATCGTACACTTGTGCAGATAATTATATCGTCTTTCATTTAATAAATTCCAGAAAATGATTATGAGTAAACAAATAATTGTTTTCAAACATAGTAGCAGAGCAATTCTTTTGCACAACATGAGTGGCAATTTATGGAGCAAGTTGGCTTCTGAACTAAATGTAGTTATGTATAATTACATTTATTTTATTTATCCCACAGTGGTGTGCTTTGTGAGAAAGAAGAGAAGGTGCACTATTAAAAGCTGTACTCAAAATATGTATTACAAACAAAACAAGTTGTAGAGTTGTAAAAACCAAACTTTTTGAATATGTTTTACAAATTCTGTTTTTGAAGTATTTGAAACTAAGACCCAGGCCAACAGTGTTTTTAATTAATACAATGGCAGGAGCATAAGAATAAAGCAAAGGTGAAATATCTTGGTATTGGGGATTAACAATTATTCATAATAAATTAATATTTGTGTAATAATGTTACACTAAGATTCTCACAGACTCACATACTATACAAAAAAACAAAATTTACTTTGTAATGCAACATCTTTTTTTTTTTACTAGCTGATTATAAAAAATAAAAGGCTGCAGTTGATGTATTTCTTACTATAGATTACAAGTAGAAACACAGAATGTGTCGGGAGATAAGAACCATTTGGTTCATCTAGTCTGCCCAGTTTTCTAAATATTTTGATTAGTCCCCGGTTCCATATCTTATATCTAGTACAGCCTTGTGCCTATCCCAGACATCCGTAAACTCCTTCACTGTATTTACCTCTACCACTTGCGCTGGAAGGCTATTCCATACATCCACTACCCTCTAAGTAAAGTAATGCTTCCTGATATTACTTTTAAATCTTTGCCCCTCTAATTTAGTGTCCTCTAGTTGTGGTAGTTTTTCTTTTTTCAAATATATCCTCCTCCTTTACTGTGATAAAAACATATAATACAACATGTTTACTATAATGTTTCAAATCACATTGTTTTTTGCAATACTTATTTCATTCTTTTGTAGCTTTGGGTTATATCCTCTGACCCATCTGCTTCTTCCCATTCTTTCACTTCCATTAGCAGTAACGCACATTGATTTTAATCTATATATTTGTTCTTTCATTCTCGGAGAGTGCATACTGAACTTTGTATTTAGGCAACAAAAATGTAAAAATAGCCTACAATGCTTCTGTATTTTTATCACTCAACATTTCATCCAATTCTATAGATGCACTTAACTGATTAAAATGTGACATTTTAAAATGCAGTCTTTTGGTTGATATTGTATAATATTGTTTATGGAATTGAACCTCAAATAAATAATGTAACTTTCACAAATGTTCCCAGCTCAAATGTTGAATGGGATTTCTGTATTCTTTCATATTTTAAATGCCCACAAAGACATTTTGACTAATGGATTTGTGTTTAACGGTGCCCAAGAAACTGTATCCCTTGGCTGTAGTACAAGTCAAATGTTTCCAGTCCAATGTCAGTGTAATTAAACTTTTCCATAAAGAAACGCTCTTTGCCAGAAATACGCACCGTTACAAAGCGGATTTGTCCACATACAGTAGTTAAATGTCTCATTTAAATTCTCAATGTGATTTATAACATTGTGATTTTTTTTCATCTCATTTTATAATTTCACCTTTACTGTACCTTTTAAACATAAACATAATTTATGGACAGAATTGAGGCAGATTTCAATTACTGTTCATCTGTTCAGCTTATACTGAAAACGTAACTCTTCAAAGTAAGGAATTATTATTATTAGTACATAATGAGTCAACATATTCTCTAGTGTTAGGAGAATACTGTAATTTTTAAGTCCAAGAAGCGACCCAATTATTTGGTCTAGTACTACAGCAGTCCATTGGACATACTGAGGCTAACCAAAAAGTTGCCAGTTCAGGAGCTATGATAAAGCATGCAAATGTGGCTACACTAGTGGTGTAATGAACCCATATCTGGATCTGGTGTGTCTAATTTAACTATGGAAAGCTGGCTTCAGGGTGTCTTTCACAGCCCCTGACAGAAGAGGCCATGTGAAATTTATTCTGGCTGGAATACATCTTTCAGGGATTACATCTGCCAGAAGTGCAGGATTAAGTGGAAGTTTGTTTGTGCACAGTATGGATACTGGAATGAATCATGGCTCTACTTGCTGTCGAGGAATAAGACAAAGATGTTTTCCCCTATCCTCCAAGTATTAACAGATCTGACATCAAACTGGGGTAAAACTAGATGAAAATATGGGTGGATAAAACACACTTTTCAAAGAATGATACATTATACAATAAAGTGCAGATTTCAGGAGGGTCTTGGGCCTGCAGGACAAGTAAGTAACCCAAGTGGGGTATAAACACAGCTATATCTTTTCTGATACCATGGCAGATAGTCATAAGTGGACTATATCAATTATATAGGATACAGAGGGTACTGGGTGGACAGTGAGGGTAAAACTATAAGAACTATTGCTATAATAACCTAATCTAAAGGGGACTGCAGGTAAAAAAAGCCCAGATTATCGTAAAGACCGAAGAGTGATTCAAGACTGGATTGATAAATTGTTATTCCTGGTTTCAAACTAGATTAAGCAGCGATTGAATAGCTTAATATGTAAATGGAACTATAAGAGGAAGTCTATGTGTGGAGTTTGAAGTTAATAAAGCTATATTTAACTGTTGGAAAGATGAGATACAGACATCTGTTCTTATCCTGTAGGCCTGAATGGATCTGGCTTTTGAATAGTAACGTACCTAAATTGAATTTCTGATTAAAACTGTATATTGAAGAGCATTAATGACTACTTTAATCGTGGTATTATAGAAGATGAATAATCCGGGCTAGATTAAGATGGAATGATTTCTGGGCAGATATAAATGGCTTGTTAAGGCCAAATTATCCATAAGTTACCAGCAAACCATATATTCCTGGAGGACATAGGGACTTATCTATATGCTTGCCTAAGCATCCTAATTGGGACATAAATGCTGTCCTATCTCCCTTTACCACTGTACAGAAATCCATATGTAAACTGATTATCATGAATTGAGGGTTCAAGTCCAAGAATCCCGGATGTTATAACTTTAATCGTAGTGAACAGCACCCAAGGTCCAGCCTTGTATAGAGGCTGGAAAGCGACCAGAGACAATATTATTAATGTTTCTAACTCTGATTCTAAACCAGACAAAGTTATTTTAATGTATGCCTGGTCTAAACTAAAAAACATACATTTCTTGCTTCATCATATACTGACGAGTGCATGACATATTAAGCTGGTTCTTTTTATTTTTAAAATATATTTATTAATCAGTTTTTGTATAAAAGACAATACATAACATATAAATATGTAGGACCAATTATTAAATAAGTACATATATGTTATGTTTTCAAATAAGACACAACTTTTGCAAGCAGAGATTAAGAGAATTTCTGAAAAAAATTATATATATATATATATATATATATATCTTTAATTATTTTGTTTTTATTTTACTAGACTACAAAGGGCTTGATTTAGCCTTTTATTCACCCAAACTGTCAAATTCTACAAATATATTCAAAGATGTTACCAAAAACAGAAAAAAATACTTTGAGGAGTTCCTAGTCCAAAACATTCCCCTTTCCATCAGGGCCAGGTGTCTTTTGTTTTGACTGTTTATTAATCACCATCGAAAATTTATTTATTAATGGGAACATTTAACTGACCCATTGATAATCCAATATCTGTAGCCAATTTGATCTGCATAGGTACCAAGTAAAATCCTCAGAAGAACCTTTAAATTGACGATTATATTGTTTGTTTTTAAATTCCTTAAACGCTATGCATATTTCTTTTGGTGTCATTACAGTCTTATCAGATTCTATTATCTTATTGATTCTGCTTTCAGATCTTCCTATTTGAGAGTATGTTACTTACAAGGTTTCTGCTATAATAATATTTCATTATTAACTTATTTATACTCTTGTTAATCATATTCAATTCAGTCATATTTATTTCTCTACATACATTATCTAATGTGTCTCTATTCTCTTGTAAGCAGTTTTGCATGGATGAAAAGAGGAGTATAGTTTTGACAGCGGAAGCCCCCTTGCTTTATTTGCTAAATGCATTAAATTGATAAAGGGGTATGCATCACTGATTTGTATTTGCACCAAATAGTTATGGTCTCCAGTTCCTCTGATTTATATTCTCAAAAAAGTATTTTGTAAGTTTGGTTATTATTTCTATATTGTTTTAATTATATCATGAGGGATCCAAGCATCAAGTTGTCCTTCTATTATTTGAAGAAACAAACTGGTTCGACTAGGCATTATCTTGAAGCCTAAGAAGAGGTTATTCAAAATTTTGGAAAAAAATATCCAGACCTAGAACAAAAGCTCGGAAGATGCGGAAGACAGATTGTAATAGAATAACTTAAGACTGAGAGACATTCAGGAATCGGTCACAAAGGATAATCTGGAAAGCACTTATGAGCAAATGGACTGTGGCAGATTAATGACAAAATAATTCTGGCGTGTTAATGGTAAAATAGCACTGGCATATTAATAGCAAAATTATACTGGCATATTAATGGCAAAATAGCACTGGCATATTAATGGCAAAATAATACTGGCATATTAATAGCTAAAATAACACTGACATAATTATGGCAAAATAACAATGGCAAACTAATGGGCTGTGGCATATAAATGGCAAAATAATACTGGCATATTAATGGGCAAATTGGCTGTGTCATGTTAATAGCAAAATAACATTGGCATATTAATAGAAAAACGGTGGCATATTTTAATAGGCAAACTGACTGTTGCATATGTTAATGACAAAGTGACTGTGGCATGTTAATTGGTAGCTAACAGTGGCTTATTTTAATTGGCAAAGTGAAGCTATGGCATGTTATGTGGGGTAAATTGACACTGTGGCATGCCAAATTGTGTGGGTGCAATATGAGTGCAAGCTAAGCGCTGTGGGTGAAATATAGGTGCTTGACAAGTGCTGTGGGTACTGTATGCTGCTGTGTTAAGTCCTTTAGGTGCAATGTGGGTGCAGAAAAAGGGAATAAAAACCAGAAATGCAATTTTTCAATAACATTTTTATTACATACATGTAATATCACATTCAATAGTTGAATGTGATATGAAAATGTTGCATATAATATTAAACAGTTTACATTTACATACAGTTTTTTACAATGCGACTTTAGAAAAATTGGTTCGTGGGGGCCCAGTGCTAAAGACTTTGCCCAGGGCCCACTAGGGTCTTAAAGCGGCCCGTGATGGGGTTACCCTACAAAATAATTATTATTAGGAATGCTGGGCTTAGGGATCAAGGATAAAGAACTCTCTAACTTATCTGAAGCCATTGGTAAGGCAGATTTACCACCTCTTATCTGGCATAAAATTGTGTGATTCACACAGAAAATCTAAAAAAGAGTCTCTAATTCTGTTTCAGATGCAAGAAAGGCAGCAAATAAATAAAGCATTGAGTTTAAAAGACAAAATTTTGAAATCTAATTACGTAAGAACAATAGAAGGTCATGTGGAGAACCTTTCTTTAAGACATTGGCAGGGGTTTGATACGATTACTATTGCCGATATAGTAACTAATAATAAGACACTTCCTTTCCAACAGCTTGACATAATATTAGGTTTGGACGAGAAATATATGCATTTAAGAGTTAAGCATTTCTTACAAAACCACCTATCCATGGAGGGAACACTGGATAAGCACATGGTAGCTGTCTTTTCGCACAAAAGGGTAGTTAGAATTGTCTCCAATTGGCAATTATTGGTAAATTGCTGTGCAAAAGAGACTGTTCTATCTGCTCCTGGGAAAAAGGATAACCTTATTATTTTAATCTCTGAAGAGTGGAATTACTCTCTAGTTCAGGTTACAAAGTCTGTCCAGTGTTTAAATGTAGTGGAAATCATTTTAACCCCTTAGTGTCAGGACATTTTTACCTTGACTTTCCCTTGGTGACAATGGCTGTTTTCACATTTCTGTGGTGTTTGTGTTTAGCTATCATTTTCTTATTTCTCACATAATGTACCCACACAAATTATGTGTTTTTATCGCCACAAGAAGGGCTTTCATACATACATACATTTTTGTATTTTATATTTTATGTCATTGTATGTATTGTCTTTTTTTGAAAATCAATAAAGAAGATTCATAAGTAAAAAAAAAAAGTAGAAAGTAAAAAGAACTGTTTAGCTTAACAGAAATTAAATCAAAATAAGTAAAGAGGAATGGGGAGAAGGAAAGAAGAGAATATACTGTTTTAGGATCTTTAACATGCATTTATATATAACTTTGTTTGTGTTATAAATTCAGTATATGCAAATAATTTGTTTAGTAGGATGGGTGTTGTTGAAGAAACAATCCCTTTAAGATAATGACCGGGTCCAGGTAGCATGAGGCCCTGAGTGCCAGATTTCAGGAGTTACATTGCAGGGATGGAGGGACAGGGCCTGGTGCAGGGTAACTGCACTCCCTGGAAGCTTGAGGTCCAAGGTTTGGTCAGCCACATTCCAGGGCCCTGGGGTTGCAGCTGCTGTATCTAATGTAGCCAAGACTGTTGCTGAAGAACAGGCATTGAACACAACAATAAGGGGGGGGGCAGATATGGGGAAGAGGGGGAGAGAGAACAGATATGGGGGAGGAGGGGAAGAGAGATAACCTGATATGGGGAGGAGGTGGAGCAAGAACAGATAAAGGGAGAGGGAAAGAGATATGGGGAGGGGAAGGAGAGCTAATCAACATGAGGGGGAGGAGAGAGAACAGATATGGGGGGAGAGAACAGATATGGGAAAGGAGAAAGATAACAGATTTAGGGAGGAGGAAAGAGAACAGATATGGGGGGAGGATGAGAGACAGAAAGAAATGGGGGATTGGGAGAGGAGAGAGTTACATGGGAAGGGACAGGGATATAAAATGGGGGGATGGAGAGAGACATACATGGCAAGGAAGAGAGACATACATGGAGGTAGAGGAGATAGACAAACATGAAGGTAGTGTAACCACTGTTGGGATTGAACCCTGGACCTCTATGTTTCTGGTTCCTATACTTGTTCTGCTCGCCACCAGAGGGCTTGGATTTCAGAATTGCTATGTGTCTGTCTGTACCTCTTGCCCATACTTAATTAAGCTCAGGTGTTCCCTGTCCTTCTTTATTGCCTTATTTAAACCCCCTCTTCCCAGCACTCTTTGCTGGAACATTTTGCCTGCCTGACCTTTGATTGTGATATTGTTGTGTCCCTGACCTACTGGTATTTACTTGGCATGTACCCTGACTACTCCATCCTTCTCCAGTCCTGACCTTTTGGCTTGTGACCCTGACTACGTTTTCTGATTTGCCCATTTGTTCCTGTTTGTCAAGATGCCCAAAAGAAGGCTTAAAACCCTGATTGTGGCCACTCAAAGCCTGGGGCTCCACCCCTGGGAAAGAGTGGTCACCAAGCACATGGTATCACACCTGCTCCGGCCCCTGCACCTGGACTCCAGCCGGAACTGGCATCCATGCCGGTGACAGGTAGAGACGAGGGGGGCGCCATGGGGTTGCTCACACAAGGTACTGGACCACTTAAGTCCTTCCCTGCCTGATCTGAATCCATATCAGAACCGATTGGGCTAAAATGGTGCAGGCCCTTTTATTTATTTACTGGATATTTGGCAACAATTGCAAATTATACACAAATCTTTTCACTAAAAAAAATTATAATTAATATTATATAGCAACAATTATATTAGAGCATGAAAAAAAATCAAGGTGAAATAGAAGCAGTTAGGTAGTTAGAATGTTTAATTATTGTATAAAGGAACTGTGTTTAAATAATGATATGTTTTATTCTTTTTTCAGGTATAAAGAATGTACATGGAAATGGAAGATAATTATAATGCTGCTGAAAATTAGAATGTAGTTACATTTTGAAAACTTGCCAAAATTTTCCAGGTACATTTAAATCTTTGCACTAAAGAAATACTATTAATGATTAGTATTATAAAATGAAATTATATGAGGGGAAATAGAGGGAGTTGGGTTGTAAAAAAATGTAGAATTACTGTACATAGTAATTGTGGTCAATGTAAAGTCATGTATTTTTTTTTCTGTTTCTTTCTTTTTCTTTCTTCTTTGAGTAATTTCTTCTATCTCTTCTTCCTCTTATGGATTAATATTTGCCTATTACCTTGTCTTTGGTTGGAAACTATTTTCTGTTGGAACTTGATGACGAAATTCGTATAAAAAAGTACCCATATCCACTTAATGGTGGACCATTAGTGGGCTATAGAGCACAATGCCTGTTCATAAGAGTGGTCTTGAAGTCCAGGCATTAATTATAAAATGCAATTTTTTTGGTGCGTTCAGGGAATTGGTGATCTGAAGGCACATGGTTGTATTTTTGTATATTTGTGTGTGTTCTGGGTGGAGTAGGTCTCAGTGTAAACATTCAGGTTGATGATGGTTAGGTTAATGTCACTAAATATACAGGGATTGAACACCCAGTACAAAAGGTCTGTGCTGCAAAAAACTTTATGCATAGAATGAATTGGGTCACTTTTCTTTAGGAGACTCACTAGAGGATTGGGGATAAGCATGTTTTTTTTTTAATTTATAAACAACTAGATAACCTGGTGATTCTAAACAATCACATATGTAAATCATATGCCACTGTTTTTTTTTTGTTGATAGGATTGAATAAATTGCATACCAAAGGAAAAATAGAATTAGGTTTTTATCTTCTTGCTCCATTTTGTGAACATTTCCATGATGCAACATAGTCCACAATCTTCCAGCCAGTCTCACTTTACAACTGTTGCCAAAGCCTGCATGATGATGTCATAAAATACTCCCCTGCTCTCTTACCGGCTCCTGTGAATCATAGGGGGCAGGACTAGGTTGCTGTGTACAACTGCCTTCCAACACAAAGAGATGAGATTAATCTGATTAAACAGGATCATAACTCTGCCCCCTTGTGATGTAATAGTTACATTACCCTTCCATTCAGTACAAGTCTATGATTTGAATTCAGACTTATAGACTGCATTCTGTGTCCCTAGCCAAAAAGTTTGAAATTTGTGCTGTAAAGTGACTAAGGGGTTTCACCCAAAAACACAATTTCACAAAATGGCAGTGCCCGGTCACACTAAAGTCCCACTTGTGTGCTTACTGATATATACTGCAGAGGAAAGTGCATAAAGACAGTGAATAATATATCCTGTAATTTAAAAAAACATTGGTTTAAATGCATGCTTTTCCAGATACCACCCAGGGCGTCAATAGTCAACATTCAAGTTATCATTAGCTCTTTTTTACAGCAGACTATTGCCTTATTTTATGACGTAGGCATGAGTGTTTTAACAAGTGGTTCCAGCTTTTCTCTCATTGTGGTGATGATGTAAAAATGTGCAATACACATTGCCCAGCAAATAGAACATTGCCCAGTAATACCATTTATTACATGGGAATAAGTGAGTGGATTTAATGTATGGGGAATCTGGAGGCACAGATGTCTTACCCCTGTAAGGGGTTTGCAAGGATGAGCTACTTCCTCTTTTTGTATGTAGAGCTCTGAACTACCAAATGTTAAATAGAACACACTCCAAATAATAAAATAATAAAACATTATTTATAATGTAGTACACACATTTTTACATTTTATTTTTTTACTTTTGAAAGGAAATGTACATATCTTTATTTCAGAAATAATCTTAATCCTGTCAGCAATACTTATTTTTTTGCTATTTATATAATTAAATGCTCCACCAAGAACTTCGGACATTTCCAACAGCAGCACTAGAGCATTTTATTGTGTTAATTTTTGAGCACCCTGTGTACTTCAATCTAATTTGGTATTATTATATCTGTTTTCTAGGAGATAAAGCTGGTTTACTTATCAAATTGCAGTCTGCAGGTAAGGATGCTGGTGAAGGTGGTAACTAGGGTTTATCTCTCTGTCCCTGTGGTAGAGGATGCATGAGAAATGGAGGGAGATGTTGCATTTTATAGGCTGAAATTCATACACCTTCCGTGAATGTACATACTGGGCTTATACTGGGAAATGGAGGAATTATTTTTTTTAAAAATATTACTTTAACTCACTTTAAATAATGAGTATTTTGTTTTTCACATTGCCCATATGTTCCTTATTTGTATATAATAAGTAAGTAACATAGATGGTGTAAAGAGGTGATAGGAATTAACACCAATGTCAATAAATGTATCGTCTTATAACATTCACTGTGTGATATAGTAGTGACAGAACGATCGACCAAACATATTACTTATGGATGCAATCATGAAAAAATACATTGTTTACTTTACTATGATTAGACACTGGGCAATCTATTTCTTAACTGATTTACCAGAACATTAACAATTCTAATTATACAATAATAAATATTTATACATGTTAAATATTCTGCTTCCAGTAGTTCTGTTTGTAAAGGGAACCATCAGTAATCCATATCCTTCCAGGACCAGACCTCATTAAACGTGAATAAGATTAAAGTCTGAAGTGCAATGCTCCACAAGCCACTGTAGCGATTAAAGGGTTATATTCCTGTTGAAACAACTGCACAACAAATCCACTAGGATTTTATTTCTTACCATTGTAAGACTTTAATCTAAGCTTTTGCCATCTGCTCTGCTGACTGGTTGGGAACGTTTTTTAAATAGGAACATATTTACATCTACTATGGGGGACACATCCAATAGTTTGCAGTGAACTGTGTCTTCTGTGCCATGACAGAGGCATTTTTCCTGATTAGTAAACTACAAGCTTTATCCAACAAAGCATCTTAGTGTCTATTTGATAATACTCTACAGAAGCCATTGCTGAGCATATTATAACTAGGCTGGCACAATTATACTAAATCTGACAATTTGAATTAACATAGGGCCAGGTTACTCTACACAGAACCCAAACACAAGAACAATACATGAAGTCATTATTTTTTTTATAAATAAAATAAACAATACACTCGTTGCACATCGGACAATCAATGTTTTGGAGACTGTATGTTGCCTCTTCTTTGCATAATGATTTGCATAATGATTCTTGTTCAATTTAATGATGCAAACTGCATAATATTGGCTAATTGGGGACTAGACATGTGCATTCGTTTTCGGACGAATGCATTTTCGGACGAAAATAGCATTTTCGTTCATTCGTCCGAAAAATTAACAAAAGCTGAATGAACGAATGATTAATAAACGAAAATCATTCGTCCATTTGTGCTATTGGCATTCTATAACCGAAATAGAGTCGGTTTATAGAATACCAATAGCATTACATGCATTCCATAAACCGAAACTCTTTCGGTTTATAGAATAACAATAGCATTACATACATTCCATAAACCGACATAATGAACGACTTTCGGTTTATGGAATGTATGTAATGCTATTGGTATTCTATAAACCGAAATAGAGTTATAATAGGTCAATTTGTATGAATGGGGACTCTATTTCGGTTAATAGAATACCAAAAGCATTACATGCATTCCATAAACCGAAAGTCTATAAACCGAAAGAGAGGTTAAAATAAGTCAATTCATACAAATGAATAAAACGTAATGAAAGAAATTTGTTTTGGATGAAATAAATAACATTTTTGTCCGAATGGACTAAAACGAAACAAATATTTTAGTTTTGCACATGTCTATTGGGGACATCACTCCTTGAGTGTACAGCTTCAAGAGGAACATAGTTATAATGTCTGGTTTATTTAATGCGAGACATACAATGTAACAAAACCATGAGAAATGCCACTAAAATCCTGAGTTTTGTTATTCTATTCATTTGTAGTAGGTGTCATTACATGCATTGTAAATTGCACATAGGCATTAAACTACCTTTAATCTGCTGTATTTCTGTTACCATATTATTCATCTATTAATATTGACACTGATAGGTTTTTTTAAAATTCTCTATAGCTAACAAATCTACAACCATCATATTTATTTCTTGCACACATATGAACTTGATCTTTAACAGCCAGGACTTGATCTCTTATTTATTTATGATAATAAATTTTTGTCAATTATTAGTGATATCCAGTTATATCCATAGAAAAAAATGTCCAGTCATAACACAATATTGATAATTTAACTCAGAAGGTAATGCATACTACACATGCATAAACATGGCCTTCAGTCTGATTGGGTAAATCAAGTGATGTACAAACACAAATACTCACAGAGGCCTCTAGTGGCAGTGAGTGGTAAATACTATATACTAAATATACTGCATATACCATAATTCTCCTATCAGGTGCACAGAACACTGGGTCTATTTTGAGCAAACTTCTGTTGAAAAGTTAGCTATATGTGCATGCCCTAGTCTACCAAACATTTTCTAAACTATATATTTTACTAATGCTAATGGAAACAACTTCTATGGTAACTTAAATGTATATTTTACTATTCCAAGTTATGGAAACAACATTTTGGATCAATAGGCCAAAGGTCAATCTGTGTAAACCAATTCATGCTTTATTGGCACACTTCAATTTCTTTATTAGATCTGGACTGTGTTATGGGGATATCTGTACTGCATTTGTACTCTGTATCCATTAACACTAGTGGGCCTAAAGTAACTATGATAGTGTTTTATGCTTTTCATCATTGATGTGTCCATCACACAACTGCAAATAAGTTGCAAATGTGTGGTCTCTACAAGAGGTGATCAATGCCAGAAGTAGCATTCTAAGCTGAGATGTGACAAATAGTCTGAAATTCAGAAACGTGAAGATGAAAGAGCAAGAAAAATGTGTAATAATAGAGTGTGGAATCTGATTGTACATTCAACACATGACAAGCCTCTGAAAAAGCTTTAGGTCATGTTAGGCTGTCTGTGCAAAGCACAGTTTCAAAAGAGCTGAGCTGCAGAAATTTCTCATAATATGTATTTTCATACCAGTGGGATCAAAGATCTGTTGCTGTGAAAGAAATATTTCAGGTTTGCATACAAACATTTTAAAAGCAGTTGAGATCAAAAGAAATACACAAAATATTACACAGGCCCCTGATGAGTTCTTCCTCTTTTTTAAAACTTTAAAGAAAGGAAAAACGCTTAATTAAAGTCACAGTTACAATCTGAAAATAAATACTTGAATTCAAGATACTTTGCTCGTTCTTATGTATACCTGTTTGAAATTGACATGATTTTTATGAACTTTAAAATAAGACTTTTTATCCCAGGGACTGAGTTATATTTGCAGAATGTCATGATGATTATACTGATCTGCATTGTTCACCTCTGGTTAGGTAACCAGTGGGCTAAAGTAAAGAGACAGATATATGTATCTTATTTTATACATTTGTTTCCAATTTTGCCAACGCAGTGGATAGATCATTTTTCATGATTTGTTATTCTCTACATTCATAGCAAAATCAATGTTTAGGTTGGCAGCATCGTTTTAAACAGATAATCTATTGAAATGTAAAGGGTCAGTGACTTATAAAATGAAGGATGGTTGCTTCATCTCAGTTAGATTGAGCAGAATGTTTTGCTATCTCTTGTTAAAGGGACACCCCCACCAAAAAATATGTCTTTTGTTTTTGTTATATTTTTGAAATATTTAACTAAACAAATGTGATTGGGCTACACCATGTTGTGAAATATAGTGTTTTGTGGTGCCACACCCCCAGAGACTTTACAGCACTAATGTGTCACTTTGGGGCTGTGGAGACAGAATGCAGTCTATAAGTCAGAATTCTGATCATAGACTTGCATTGAATGGGAGGGCTATGTAACTATTACATCAGAAAGGGGTGGAGTTATGATCCTGTTTGATCAGGTCAATCTCCTCTCTTTGAGTTGGAAGGCAGGTAAACAAAACTTACTTTTACATGCAATTATTTCAAACATAGAAGAAAAAAACAGTGGCATATGTCTCATGTGTGTGTTTTAAATGCACAGGTAATCTAGTTACATCTTAAGTAAGTGGTAGTGTCCCTTTAAGTTTCCCAGCTGACAGGAATAAGGTAGGAGGCTGCTTTGGATCCAAAGCAGCCTATGAGAATAGCTGCCAGCATGTAGTGTTGTGGAACCCTACATTTAAACTCAGGACATATATATACATCCTCATGGTCCTCAACGACCATGAGGACCATGCTTTCCAGGACGTATATATACGTCCATCTGCGTTAAGGTTAACCAAAAATAGTGAATAAGAACTGGTGTGATGATATCAAAAGACATTTTTTAAAAGGCTGCTAAAATAAGAGAATACAATTCAGTGCAAATGAATTAAATATGATATATATATGTTTTAAATGTGTCTGTGGTGTCTTCTGTTTATGACATAACCTTGCAGTTAAATTGAAGATTATGCTAGCTTTAGTGTACTTATAATCTTAATTTTAGTAATGACAGGAGGCGACTATTTTGCATAATCTCTCTTTACTAACTCCATAGCAGCAAAGAAAAAACGTTTGTAACAAGAACCAATCAAAATGCAATAATAGGTATAGTGTCCCATGTGATCAGGCTCCTCCCCCTCTTTCAGCTAGCGACATCCCAGACGGAACAGTTCCAAAAACGATGAACAGTAATCCACATTGATGCCAACGGGCAATATCCACCAAACGAATAACAAAGAACTTCAGGAAACGCGAGGCAATTCAGACATGTCATCCTTGGAGGAAAAGGAGTCCCATCTGAAATTAAACTGAAACGAGAGTGTGGGAGAGTTAGGAACACATCTTGAAACTAAACAAAGCAAGGAATAAACCTTGTTGACGTAAATGATAAAGCAATCATGGCAATCTAAATTGATAACTACATACTTATTAGAGTAAGCAAAACTATCAACATAGAAATGTAAAATCTAAACGTTATGACAATATATAGAATTTCCATATATAGAAAACACCATCTGATTAAGTGAGAAAGTAAATGAAAGGCAAATGAAAGACAGAAAAGCAAAAGTTAAAGCAAGAGGTTAGCGAAACCAAAGTTTCAGAGACCCATATAGAAATAGCACAAACCCATGGGAGGGAAGGGTGGGAAAATAGTCGCCTCCTGTCATTACTAAAATTAAGATTATAAGTACACTAAAGCTAGCATAATCTTCAATTTTACCACATGACAGGAGGCTTCCTATTTTGCATTTTTAACGCTGATGAATAAAAGAAAAAGCCGCGTTAGAGACCGGTCTAAAGTAGAAGGTTCGAAACGTGGATTCACGAGACCAATCTGCCGAACGGAGGATATCTGACAACGATGCCCCGGCCGTGAAAACCGACGAGGCAGCTGCACCGCGAACAGAATGAGCTCCAAACGAAGCTTCCACTCCTGCCAGGGACAAGAGCCAACGAACCCATCTGGCGAGGGTAGTAACCGAAACTGGGCTATGGGGTTTCACGTAAGAGACTAGGAGCTGTCCCGAGTGAGAAATTCTGAGAGGGGCTGTAGCCTCCACATAACTCCGAAGGGTAGAGACCACGCATAGCTGAGGGTCCGCGGGAAAGAAAGGGTAGAATATGGATGCAGAATTAGACTTCGTGCGACGAGATATCTGAAAAGTGACCCCGTCCGGGGAGACCGAAAAAGCTCCGACGTCGAAAGCCCGTACGTCCGAAACACGACGAAAGGAGACCAGACAAAGCAGAATGGTGAATTTTGCTGAAAGTTGACGGAGAGATAGCCTGTCGTTGGGAGGCCAGTCTCTTAAAAAACGAAGTACAACTTCCACGTCCCATAAATGTGAGTATTTGGGTCCCGGGGGGCGACGCAAACGGATGCCTCTGAGGAGTCGACATACCAGAGGATCCTTACCCGCAGGAATACCCTGGAGTGGCACGTGTGCTGCCGAAATCGCCGAGCGGACTACATTAATGGCCCGATAAGAACGGCCAGAGGAGAACAGGGACGATAAGAAGTTCAAAATAGATGCCCTAGGGGCTGTAAAGGGATCGAGATCCCGTTCCATGCACCAAGCGGACCAGGAAGCCCATGCAGAGAGGTAACAACGTCTCGTCCCTGGTGCCCAGGAATCCCATAGAAGGTCCCTAGCAGTCTGCGATAGTCCGCTGACCTGCCAGGCACCCCGGAAAGAGTCCAGGCCACCAGGGTTAATCGATCGTCCAGAAGCAGAGGGTGAGGGTTCCCTTTCGGATCCGTGAGGAGAGTTGGATATGATGGAAGCAGGAGTGGATCCGCATGGGACCATGCTAGGAGGTCCGGGAACCACGGTTGACTCCTCCATAGGGGAGTGATGAGCAGTAGAGATATCTGATGAGTTTTTAGATAATGGAGTGTCCTTGCTATCATAGCAAAGGGGGGAAATGCATATGCCCCCGTTTGTGGCCATGTTTGCAGGAAGGCGTCTACTGCTCTGCATTCCGGATCTGGGAGCCAGCTGAAAAAATCCGGCGTCTGTCTGTTGCTGCGAGAGGCAAATAGGTCCAAAAGAAAGGGGCCTCTCTGGTCTGAGAGGGTTTTGAATATCCGAGGATCCAGCATCCAGTCGCTGCCATCTCGCCAGTGTCGGGAGAACCAGTCCGCTGTGAGATTCGTTTCTCCCGGTAGGTACTCCGCCTTGAGGGAGATGTTGCGAGGTAAGCAAAATTCGAAGATTTCCTTCGTGATTTCTGACAGAAGCCTGGATCGAGCTCCGCCTAAGCGGTTGATATAACGGACTGCTGAGATGTTGTCCATCCTGAGAAGGATGCAACAATCGGTCCTGTCTCTCGCTAGGCTGCGTATGGCGAAGGAGCCCGCCAGGAGTTCCAGGCAGTTGATGTGGAGGTTGAGTTCCCGAGACGTCCAAGCGCCTCCTGTTGAGTTGTTTTCGCTCGTTGCGCCCCAGCCCCATAAGCTGGCGTCCGATTCTAAGATGAAATCCGGGTTGGCACCGAAAATGGCCCGGCCGTTCCATGCTTGCATACTGTCCAACCACCATTGCAGTTCCTCTCTGACCTCCTCCGTCACCGGAACCGGTTGGTCGAAGGTCGGGTTCTGGCGAAGGAATGATGTTTTGAGGCGTTGCATCGCCCGGTAGTGGAGAGGTCCTGGGAAGATGGCTTGAATGGATGCGGAGAGGAGGCCCACTATTCGAGCGAGTCTTCGGAGTGGAATGGTGTGGCAGCGTATGCTTCTGCGCAATTCCTTGCGTATGGCTGAGATCTTTGATGCCGGTAGGCGAAGTGTGCTTGTCCTGGAATCTATCTCGAAACCCAGAAATTGTATTGTTCGCGAGGGAATTAATGCTGACTTCTGGCGGTTGACTACGAATCCCAGAGATTCCAAGAAAACCACCGTGTATTGAGTGTGTTGTATCAGTCTGAGCTCTTCGGAGCAGAACAGTAGGAGATCGTCCAGGTAAATAATGCATCGAAAACCTCTTTCTCGAAGATGAGAAACCACTGGTTTGAGTAGCTTGGTGAAGCACCAAGGGGCCGAACTGAGGCCGAAAGGAAGGCACGTGAACTGCCATGGAGAGTCTAGCCACATGAACCTGAGGAAACGTCGACAAGAGAGGTGAACAGGTACTGAAAGGTAAGCGTCCTTGAGATCCAGTCTGGTGAACCAGTCCCCCTCTTCTAAAAGGTCCCTCAAAAGGTGGATTCCTTCCATCTTGAAGTGGCGGTAAACCACGTGGGCATTGAGTTTTCGTAGATTTATAACCGGACGAAAATCCCCAGTCTTCTTCTTCACCAGGAAGATGTTGCTAAAAAATCCCTTTGGGAACTCTGGAGCGGGTTCGATCGCGCCTTTTATGCGGAGTTCCCGTAGTTCGTTGTCGATGAGAAGAGAATCGTCTGCGGAGCAACTGATGGGTCTGGGGGGTTCCGATTGGAAAGGAGCTCCGGTGAGGTCTATGATGTAGCCCCGTACGGTTTGTAGAATCCACGCATCCGTGGAAATGTTTGTCCAAGCCTGAAAGAAATGGGAAATACGACCTGCAATACCGAAATGAGTTTGAATTAAATGGTAGCTTACCTGCCGAGAAGCGTGCTCTGCCACGACTTCGAGTTCCGCGACCTCTATCGGATCCCCTGGAATAGGAGAAAGACTGTCTGTGGCCTGATTCTGGATAGAATGGTTGGAGTCTGGAGGAATGGGCACCTGATGGCCAGAAACGGCTGGCCGCACGACCCCTGAAGCGACCAGCCCGTCCAAAAACTCCTCTCGTAGGGTTACCTCTAAAGACCTTCCTTAATGAGGTTTGAGCCTTGTTTAAAGAAGTGAAGACATTTACATGTCTGTTTAGTTCTTTTAGAAATGCATCGCCAAATAATTTGCCCTGTGCCATAGGTCCAAGCTCTTTGGTGCCCAAATCCACCAACTTTCCGTCAATACGGAGTAAAGCTGCTTTACGCCTCTCCGAAGAGAGAGCCACATTCGTGTTTCCGACCAAACAGAAACATCGTTGTGCCCATTCACGGATGTCGTGAGCCCATTCTCTAATCGTGCTAGTATCAAACTCTTCAGCTCTCATAAAGGCGTCGTCCGCCAAATACAAAATACGAGATAGGGGGCCAATCGAGTCCAAAAGTTTATCCTGGACCCCTCTAAATCCTTTTTCCACCCCTCTGCGGGGGTCACGCCCGCCCCTTGTCATAAAGGTGGACATGACTTGGTCGAACTCCGGGGTCTGGGCAACATTGTCAGGAAGAGAAGGGCGAGGGCATTCTGACCTCAGTCTGTTACGCACTGCCTTGTCAAGGGGTTTGCGTAACCAAAGATGCATAAATTTAGCCAAATGCTCTGGGGGTGTCCAGTCCCCAGATCTAGGGTGACGAATGTTCCTTGGATCGAAAAGCTTCTGACCCGTCGGGTCTAGGATGGCGTCCTCTTCTTCTAAAGGGGAAACTAAGTCCCCAGTGATCTGAGTTTCCCCCAGAAAGGTTTCTATACCATCAGGGGGGTGAGATTTTGAATCTGATCCCCATGCATCGTCATCAGAACTTGCGTTCCATTCATCTAAAGTGGCCATAGTATAGTGTGGCCCCTCATCCTCCTCTGAGGAATAGTCCTGCTGTGGGATAGGTCTAGCAGCTGGAGCAGGCTTATGTCTTTTAGCAGGTGTCTTGCCCTTGCTTGTAGAGGGTTGCATTTTCTCACCCTTCCAATGACGTTTGTCATGGTGGATTTCACCTTTAGCATGGTATTCTGATTTATCAGAATCTGAGTCATGACGTATAGATTTTGAGGGTAGGGTCTGATCGGTTGAGACCGTCATAATTTTAGCCAGAGCCTTTTCCATGGAGGCCGATACGGCTGCATTAATCATAGCCTGGAAGTCCACAGGGGAATTCTGGGAATCTTCCATGATAAAATATTATAGAGCATATGGCACAGGGTATAACAGTGTAAAAGACAGAGCTGTAGGTTTATAAACAGTACCAGCAGTACCAGTAAAAATAAATAACCCCAGCAGGGTATGATAGCCTGGATAAAATATCTCAGCAAAGTACCAACAGTACTTTATGATCTATAAAAAATAACCCCAGCAGGGTATCAGTACTTTATGACATATAATATTAAATATGACATATAATAAAAAACCCCAGCAGGGTAAAACGGCTGTATTTGGGATTTTTAACCTGGGTTACAACCAGGGATAGAGGTTGTGAAGAATCCTCTAGTCAGCAGCAATATCAGGTGCTTCACACCAACAATGCATAGGGTGATGAGCCCTGAATGCAGACTACAGCTGTCAGAAAATACAGTAAAATAGAAAAATATCACCTGAGAGACCAACAGGACTGATAGCAGTGGGAATAGCCGACCAAACACTGAAAACTAGCGTGTGGAAAACGCGGGTGCTCTAAAATGGCGGCCGCGAATCTCGCGATAGACGAGATCCAAGATGGCGGCCGCCATGATAGAATCGCGAGGAGACGCGAAAATGGCTTTAGAACGGGTATTTCTGTGGAGAAGTTCCCCAGAGAGGTTGGCCAGCTGGAGAGAGTCCAAAAGGACCTTCAGGTACAATAAAAGATAAAATAAACAGTGCCTAACTGCATAAAGGAGTTAGGTGTAGCGCACATATGACAGAGATAAACTCTGAAGTAAAAAACAAAGAAAAAACCAGCAAATATCAATGCAATAAATTAGCAAAACATGAACAGTCATATAAAATTAATGATAATCAATAGTCATAAATACAAATAATCGTCATATATAAATAAGAAATAAGAAGAGCCAAAAAATCTGACCTGTCTGCTGATGGAGCAGCAAAGAAAGAGGGGGAGGAGCCTGATCACATGGGACACTATACCTATTATTGCATTTTGATTGGTTCTTGTTACAAACGTTTTTTCTTTGCTGCTATGGAGTTAGTAAAGAGAGATTATGCAAAATAGGAAGCCTCCTGTCATGTGGTAAAATTGTAAATTACGCATTTCCCATTTAAAACTAGTTAATTTACATATCAATACACAGGTGATGTCATAACCAGGAGACACCACAGATACTTTTAAAATGTATATTTATCTTGATAAAATTCAAAGCAAATGAATTAAATAACACAAGTTATAGATAACAGATAATCTTCAGCATTTTTATTCTCTACACTCAATGTTTAGCTTATATTATTTTATGCATTTGTTTCCAAGTTTGCTAACACAATGGATGGATCATTTGTTATTCTCTCCATTCACTGTATTTGTAATGTTTAGGTTGACAGAGTCCCGTGAATGCGTTTATTATACTATTTCTGTCTTAATTGGACCCCTAGTGTGTCATTTTATTTCAGCACCTGAATTCATTTGTTTTTTTTCAAGATCATTGCCAATTTTTTCAAAAATGGAAACATTTAAATTTTTTGCTTAATTAGTTTTGCCTTTCTTTGTTTCCTAAGCCAAATTCCACACATCCCAACATTGCTGGACCATTTTCAGTGATAACTATTTATGTCATTTGTAAGCCATTTAGAATAAGATAGTTATAATTTATGTAATTGATCTATGATACACTCAGACACCTAGAAAATGAGGAGGAAAATGCACTGTACCTCCTAAATATGGACACTTGACGGTATGAGATACCATCTGAGAGTTTCATGATATTCTAACATACTAATTATACAAATTAATTAGATACAAAGATCTGGGGCAAAGCTGGCCTTTGGGGAATGTAAAAAAGTTCGTAACATACCATAAAAATAAATAAAATAGATTAGCGACGCAGTTTTATGATATTTACAAATATATATTTTTTTGTTGGTGAACAGGAAAAGAGTGGCATTATACTCCTTTTACCCACACAGCATATTTAGGAGTTTTTAGGACAAAGCCTGAAAGTTTAGACATTCTTAAACCCACATTCTTACTTGCTAAGAGCATGTTACAGGGATAGGTGATGAGATTCCTGGACTAGAAGCCAAGTGTGCATCAGGCATTCTAAATATTAATTGTTTTCAAATTATTGTTCCATTCCTTCAAGCACTCTATATATGTAGTCAGCACTAGTTTCCTAACACACATTTTAACATTCAATAGTGTTATTGTGTGAATGTTGACTCACACAATAACAATTGTTATTGGGTAGTTATTGAATAGTTATTATTTTTTTATTGTTGGCAACTGTGCTTTAAAGAGATATAATATAACTTTTTTTTAAATTGGTGTGTATTTACCAATACTGTAGTTCTTTAAAATGTTTCAATAGGTTTTCAGCCATATCATGACTAGTTACTATGGGAACATCGTGTGCCTGAGGCCTAGTCACAACAGCGTTGGAAAGGGCATGCATGATCACAGTCTTTAGATATAAATATAGCCTCTAGAAATGCCTTTTTTCTGGATAGACAGAAATAATTCCAGAAGAGGCATTATTATCATCAACTCACTTGTCAGACATGCAGGGAGTGAAATGAGGACAATGGCTCATTCAAATGACCTTCTGCTAGTTATTTTCTAGAATATTGAAACATAGGGATTATTTTATATTATTTCAATGCAGGAGCTCAGACCATGTGATTTAGTTATAATAGAATATTAAGTTAATCATATTACAGTTATGGTAAATATTGATGTGCAACTAAAAAAGTGTGTGTATATATATATATATATATATATATATAAATTCACTCAAAATATTAAAGATGTGTTCATCTGAAGTTACATATCTGCCCAATGAGTATATGGAGATAAATGTGTACCATTGTTGCTCTATCTCTATCCATTTTGAGGTAGTAATAATGTAGTCACTGACAATGACAAATAATACCAAGAACCATTTTGATATGTCATAATATTAACTAAGGACTATAGGCACATTGGTCAGTAAAGTTGGACATGATAGCTGCTTCCAATTCTGAATTTAGAAGCACTAATTATTTGGTACCTTCTGAAACCTGGGATTCTGGGCTGGCCTATTGATCTTGAAACCCTGATTGTTATGCAACTATTTACCATAAAGATGTAATTACATACTATTAAGTACACAACCCAATGTAACCTATTCTATTTATAACTGAAGGTATTCCATAACCATGCGGTTGTCATAACAACCTTTGCAATGTAAATCATATCCTAAGACCTCATGAGTGTTTAGTTATTTGCTCTCCATAGCTGAATAGCTATCCCAAGTTTTAATGCAATATTTGTTCCTTTTCCTCCCTACACAGTCTGTGTATCCAAATTATGTTGCAGATTCTCTTCTCCGTCCAGTGTTTTTGCTGTTATTATTGTTTCTTCTAATTTACTAGATGGAGGGCTAATCTGTCTTTGTGCCTCCTTTGGCAGAAGAGATTTAGGGGATGTCTGCTACCTCTTATCTACTCAGCAAATACACTGATTATTCTCCAACAAACAATAGTCAGTTACTGAGAACATTTTCCAAGTCCTATTTCTTTATTAGCCTATGGTCACTGCTGCTCTCATGTACAGTGCTTTTAAAACCTGATGTTTCAGAATTAGCAAGAGACCTGAAGACTTTTTCTTTCTGTAAATAACATTTTCATAGAAAAATATGGTTTATTTCTGTATTTTCTCACTCAAACAATTTTGAAGCCCTATTGAAGTCTGAAACTGTAAAAAGAAATGGGACTGAATTAAATTCAAAGAAATTGAGCCATCTGTATAATGGCTGTTGACATAAAGAGAGCAAAGTCGACTCATTTCAAAAAAACAAATTGCTCTGTTCTTGTAATATCGCTATTTCTTCACCCTTTATTTGCCCTTAGAACTTCAGGGTACTTCTAGCATCTTGATCAGCATAAGATGTCAAAACATATTCTATAGCTGTTACAGTTTATAGAGTTTATAGAAATAAACTGTCTAAAGTTGCTATTTCTCATTGTCCACCGTGGTATATGTATAGACCTGTGAATGCATTGCTGATTGAACCCATAGTACCCTTGCTGGGACCTCCGTCAGAGTCTTCTTATTCAGGACAAACTATTTAGTTTATTAAAGACTAACATATGGTATGATATTTGCATATTGCTTATTTAATAACAGCTCTGGTAGTAGGCATTAGTAAAATGATTGGTATGGAAAGGGCATTAACATATGTTTTTTCATAGTCTAGACCAGTGGTTCTTAAACCTGTCCTCAAGGTCCCCCTATGGTCAAGGATTTAGGGATTACCCGTAACCATTAGTGAACCATACCAGGAGTTATACATATTCTTATTAACTACTGGGTAATCCCTAAATCTTTGACTATTGGGGGTTGTTGAGGACAGGTTTAAGAAGCACTGGTCTAGATCACAGTATTGCATTACCCAGCTAGATACATAGATGAAAAACCAGGGTAGGAAATGTGCAAACTAAGACATTCATCTTTCTGAGATTGATAAAATGAGTAACATGAAGTTGGGTAATAGTAACTTCACCTGAATGTTGGGCGATAGTTTTATCCCCAGGATATAGTTGTAAAAGAGTGAATGTGTCCTTCCTGACAAAATGCTTAGTTATTATTATAAAAAATAGTAGAGCTCCTTATAGTACTATATTGGTAAATATATGTGATTTAGAAAGAACAGCTAGGTAAGTAAGGCTACTTTCACTGGCTGATTCAGATGCTATGGCAGCTGTTTTCATAAAATGAAGATAAGGGCTGTTTTTAAAAAGGGGTTTAGGAGGCTAGGCCTACAAGCTACAAGGCCTACAAGGCCTGCAAGCTAATGGTCCAAAAATACACCCAAGTGACATTTACTACAGGATAGACATTATGGGACCAATATTAAATTTTAGGGTATGTGAATGCATAGGTTAGAATGTAATAAAATATGGATTTAGTATTTATTGGGGTGTTTACACTATGTTGGGGGAATTTGTAATATCTTGGTTTAGAGGTAAATTTGATAATAGTAGTCTGAAATTCCTTATTTAATGTTCGTCCATTCGTGCTATTGGCATTCTAAACCGAAATAGAGTCGGTTTATACAATACCAATAGCATTGTACTACATTCCATAAACCGACATGAATGACTTTCGGTTTATGGAATGCATGTAATGCTATTGGCTTCCTATAAACCGAAATTGAGTTTCCATTCATACGAATAGGTCAATTGACCTATTCGTATGAACGGGGACTCTTTCGGTTTATAGAAAGCCAATAGCATTGCATGTATTCTATAAGCCGAAAGTCTTTAAAACGAACGATGTTCGGTTTATAGAATACATGTAATGCTATTGCTGTTCTATAAGCCGAAAGTCTATAAACCGAACGTCGTTCGGTTTATAGACTTTCGGCTTATAGAACAGCAATAGCATTACATGTATTCTATAAACCGAACGTCGTTCGTTTTAAAGACTTTCGGCTTATAGAATACTATTGGCATTCTATAAACCTAACTAGAGTCCCTCCTCATTCATAAGAATTTCTTATGAATGGGGACTCGACTCTAGTTCGGTTTATAGAAAGCCAATAGTATTCTATAAGCCGAAAGTCTATAAACCGAAAGACGTTCGGATTATAGAATACATGTAATGCTATTGCTGTTCTATAAGCCGAAAGTCTACAAACCGAACGACGTTCGGTTTATAGACTTTCGGTTTATGGAATGTATAATGTAATGCTATTTGCAATGGCATTACTATAAACCGAAATAGAGTCGGTTTATAGAATGCCATTGCCAATTCCATAAACCGAATTTCGTTTATTATGTCGGTTTATGTAATGGCTATTTTGCTATTGGTATTCCATAAACCAACTCTATTTCGGTTTATAGAATTGCCAATAGCATGAAATGATTTGAATTTAGTATTAAAAAATAAATTGAAAAAAGTGGAGAGTTTTAACCCCTTTGTGACGCATGGTTCTTGCGTCCCAAATGATGTAAGCACCAAAACGTCACGATTTGTTCCTGGCCACTGATCACAAGGTGATCGTTAGCCAGGAACACTATGGCAGAGACCCAATCAGGGTCTTAATAGACCCTGTGGGTCCCTGCCCAAAAATTGCAAGCCCTTCGGACGTCACGCACGATTTAGAGAAATGTAGCTGGTGCTCGTTTTGAGCACCAGCTAAATTTCCCCTGTCAGACTGAGGCCATTTAAAATGGCCTCATCTGACAGGTGGGATCCCGCTGCAAGTGCCTGCAGCATGATCCGAGCCGCGATATGAGCTGTTTAACACAGGACGTACTATGCCGTCCTAACGACTTTAAGGGACTTAAAATCAGGACGGCATAGAACGTCCCAACGTCACAAATGGGTTAACGTTTGCTCTGGTCATAATCACAGCACAGGCTTGTAGGAGTTAACTGTAATTACATTAATACATGAAAAGAATATAAGTAATATAGTAAAAATTTACAAAATAAAATTTATTTTGAAAAAACTAAATGAGGTCCATAAACTTGGAAGGAAACGGATCACAGTAAAAAGAAACTGTGATCAGCAAGGGAAGTGTTAATACCCCTTTTATAATCAAGGTCGTCTTATAATCTGACCTCAAATTGAGGTCAGACTATAAGACTGGGATCCAGGTCCCCAGCAGAGCTGCAGGGGACCTGGATCCCCCTCTCTAACAGCACGGATGTCTGCGCGATGAGCCCAGATCTCCCCTGCTGCCGCCCGGCATGACCGCCGGGACTTCTATGATGAAGCTGGGTACTTCCGGCTTCCTCATAAAAGTCCTGGCGGTCGTTCCGCGCGGCAGCAGGGGAGGTCTCGCTCATCGCGCAGACATCCTCCGCTGCCTCGCTAGCCACCAGGGAGAATCGGGCAGCTGGGGGATGTCTGCACGAATCGTGCAGACAACCTCCATGCTGCCCGACACTTCCGTCTATTATGTATAGTGCATACATCCCCCGGCTGCCCCCACTAGCCACCAGGGAGCAAGAAACAGGTGAGGGGGGGACAGAATAACAAGGGGGGGGGGCAGAGAGAAACAAGGGGAGGGAAGGGGGGAAGAGACAGACACAAGGGGAGCGAGGGGGGAGCCAAAGGCAGGGTGAGAGAGAGACAACACTAAGGGGGGGAGAGCGACAAATCTGGGGGCAAGGGAAAGAGAGAGGCAGCATTGTCACATAAAAGGAAATAAAAACAAGAATTTTTTTATATCATAATTTTTTATTAAAAAAGCAATTTACATGTGAATATATACTAGACATGTGCATTCGTTTTCGGACTAATGCATTTTCGTCCGAAAATAGCATTTTTGTCCATTCGCCCTAAAAACGAAGAACGAAAATGCTAAGCTAACGAAAGCCGAATGAACGAATGGTTAATAAACGAAAATCATTCGTTCATTCGTCCATTCGTAGTACTATTGCATTATATAAGCCGAAATAGAGTCAGTTTATAGAATACAATAGCATTTAACTATACGGAGACAGAGTCTCCATTCATAAAATTATGAATGGAGACTTTGTCTCCGTATAGTTAAATGCCCACAGCCTATAAACCGAACATTCGGTTTATAGGCTGTGGGCATTTAACTATACGGAGACAGAGTCTCCATTCATAAAATTATAAATGGAGACTTTGTCTCCGTATAGTTAAAAGCCGGCATTTAACTATACGGAGACAGAGTCTCCATTCATAAAATTATGAATGGAGACTTTGTCTCCGTGTAGTAAAATGCCCAGAGCCTATAAACCGAACGTTCGGTTTATAGGCTGTCGGCTTATGGAATACATGTATTCCTATTGCTATTCTATAAACCGAACGTTCGGTTTATAGAATAGCCATAGGATTACATGTATTACATAAGCCGAAAGTCTATAAACCGATCGTTCGGTTTATAGGCTTTCGGCATTTTACTACACGGAGACAAAGTCTCCATTCATAATTTTATGAATGGAGACTCTGTCTCTGTATAGTTAAATGCCGACAGCCTATAAACCGAACGACTTTCGGTTTATAGACTTTTGGCTTATGTAATACATGTAATCCTATGGCTATTCTATAAACCGAAAGTAGTTCGGTTTATAGAATAGCAATAGGATTACATGTATTCCATAAGCCGAAAGTCTATAAACCGAAAGTCGTTCGGCTTATAGAATACAAGTAATACTATTGCCTTTCTATGAACCGAACGAGAGCCCCATTCATAAGAATTTCTTATGAATAGGGCTCTCGTTCGGTTTATAGAAAGCCAATAGTATTACATTGTATTCTATAAAACGAACGAATAATAATGAACGAATTTCGTCTGAAACGAATGCATTAATGAACGAAATTCGTTTTAGACGAAATAAATAACATTTTCGTCCGAATGGACGAAAACGAAACGAAAATATTAGTTTTGCACATGTCTAATGGACATAGCCTTGCAGAATGTGCCCATAATTGCATCATTTTGTTTATTTCCATTACTTACTTAAATATTATTTTTTGCAAATGAATACATGCACATGGTCTTAACAGTGATCTGCAGTGAACTGAAAAATTAATTAAAAAAAATAAGACCAACATAGCTATATTGGAAACAAAAGCATGTGGGAGAATTTGTCCAATTCAACTACATATGAATAATTATGAATATTATAAAAAGTCTCTTGATACATTAGAACTATTTGTTTTAGCTTTCATTTTTTTTAACTGATGAAGGTTAAATATTAGTAACTGATTTAAGTGCAAGGCCTTAGTAACCATTCCATAATGCTTCATACTCCCCACAATGCGAAACGAGAATTGTAATTCCATGTAACACTTCAATCCCACTCTTAATATAATATTCAAAGTGGCTTAATGTGCATGAAGCTACCCATTGCTGGATGTTGCTTAGCAACATTGATAAAGCAAACAATATGGAAAATCTGAACAATTTCATATTCTTTCAGACTAGTTCACTTGCCACATTGTATTTTGAGTATAAGGTGAATTCATTTTATCTCTGTTGGCAATGACCAATTAATAAGCATGCAAACACAACAAAACTGCAACAACTAGTACATTGATTTTTATATAAGCACCACAAATAAAATGTTCTGATTACCTTGGAAGAAAGCTCGATGGATGTTTTAACAAACACTTGAAATGTTGCTTTTACACATCCCCCTCTTTGGCAATTTATTGGTTGAGCACTTTTATGTCCCCTGCCACTATGAACCATATTTCCCTTCCTCGGCTAATTAAAATTTGGCATAACTGTGAATAAAGCATTTCCTTCAAGTGATTCTATGCCCTTTCCTATTACACGGCATATCCCAAAATGTCAAATAAATACGTTCTATATTTACGAAAAATAATAGTAAAAAAATTCACAATCAAGCAGTCATGCCCAAAAAAATGTAAGGCAGAATGCTGAATACACACAATGTTTATTTGAGTTTGGTATTCGATTGAAGGCATGTGATTTTGTGGGTAATATTAAAGGTGTTGATGATTGAACCCCAACATGTGCATACACTATGCAATATGTGCATACACTAATATGAATTAATAGGTGATTAGAACAAAAAGGTGTACATTAAGTCAGCGCAGTTGATACAGTAAAATAGTTGTAGATAGGAGACTACTAAACTACTGGATGGTTTGTCTTGAGTTGTATTTGTTTCTTCTCTCTAGCTCTTGGAAGACAACTTTGCAGATACTACTGTAATGCCCTGTGTATACATACAGTATATATAGCTGTGTAACAATTTTGTATACAATCTAATGCTCTGCTCCATGCTCAAACTATAGTTCAAGTATACTTTGAGACAAACTGAAAGGAGAATACCTGCTAATTAATTGTTGTAGATGCAATGATTAATGGATTGCACCAAAATGGGAACTGGCTATTATATATAGTGCATTTTGTCTGTTTTCCTCAAATTCTGATTGTCAATTTGGGGCATTTTGGTTCATTCATATTTTGAGGCACTAGGGCTGTAAAAGCATAGGATTTCCCCTATTCTAATAGACCCAAATTGATCCCAAATGCAGAGATTATTTCTGAAGTACACAGGCATTTCAGTTCTCCAAACATTATTTTGAGAATGTGTAACATAGACCCAGTAACATAGTAGAGATTTATTTTAAAAAGAGCGACCACTTTGAGCACTGCACAGCACTTGCAAGTGGTGCAGAGACAAAGCTGGTATGGTAGACAGTATATGTAATATATATATATATATAGTATAAACAGATAAATGAACCAATATACAGGTTGTCTCTTCAGAGCTTAGGCTGTGTTTGAGTCAGGAGTGTTTAATTGGGCAGTAATACTTTCACTAGTGGTTTTAAAAAATGAGACACACAAAGTTCTTGGTTACAACTCTCTTGTTTTTGGGAAGACACGTTAAGAAACAATGAACAAGTGACAACATAAACAACTTGCTGAAAAAAGGTACTTATCCGCTTTGGCTGTGCATGATGGGATTTGTCCTCCTTGTTGTTGTTGTTTGAGGCAAAACTTTTTCACAAGGTGTAAATAAAGGATGTCGGTCACTCCACTGATAGAGTTGAAAAAATCTTTAATATTTTCATCTGTAAAAAACATACATTCCAAAACACGACTGTGCAAGTGAGAAAATCAAAAAATAAATGTGCAATCTTTGTTTAAAAACAATGATAAACCAGTATACTCCGGACATACCTTTACGTTGAGAATGGCGTCTAGTTTATAATTGTTTTTAAACAAAGATGCATTGGCTATCTCTGTTCTTCTTGTAGGAGAAATTCACAATGGTCCCTTAATGGTCCTTATAATGCATAATTAATATTGTGAAATGAAATGTTCATCTTACATGCAACTCACTTTTAGTGAATAGCTTCATATGATTAATTTCTCAGACTAGATTTAAAACACTAAAATGACATTCATTAAACAACCTTATAAAACAGAGCACATGCATATTGTTAGTTCTGGGAACGTTGGCAAAATAATTATGCACACAAGCCAAATGAAAATACTATTCTCACATTGTCCTTATCTAACCTGTAGTATTTAGCTATGACATAGTATTGTGACAAGGATTAAATATATCACAATAGACAGACACTGTTGGCAGAAATCTTACCAAGTATTCCAAATGATCCTGAAATTAGGCTTATTTTAATTGACAGGATAAATACTAATTAACAGATTACTTGTGTTGAATATAATGTTTGGTCTGATAGCTCTCTGGCTGACTTTCAAATATCCATGAAAGATATTAAGAAAAATGGCATTAATTAGAAATGTGACATGTTGTTTAATTGTGTCAGATTTGGCCCTTTTCAGATGGCTGTCATCTTCACTCTAGAATCCAACCCTCTTGGTTTAAAGGGATAACCTTGCAGCGTGGCTGTGTTTGGCTTGCATTAAACACAGTCTTATTCTGCTTGTAAAAGAGTTAAGATCTTTGTCTCCCAGTCCATGAAATTGCTTATTTTCCCTGTGAAATTTCTCATCTTCCTCCTTTGATTTGCCGCAAGATGTGTATCACAACGTTCCTCAGAATATGTTTTGTACGCTTTGGCTTGGGGACATAATATTACTTCTGTAGGAACATGTTTAACTAATTCCTTTCCATGTTCAATAGAATAACCTAGAAATTGCAGTAAAAGTGTCCCCATGACCATCCATTTTAAAAACTGTGTAGAACCCATCTTCTGTAGGACATGGTAATAGACCAAACTTTGAGTTTTTTTTGTTTTTTTTTATCTTGGTGCTTAGTTCTATATGTATTAATACTAGCAGTGAGTTACCTGGTCACCAATTTCTATCACTCTCTTAACAATATATATAGTGAACTAAAATTATTGTGAAAATCTATGTGGCAATGTTTAAAACAAAACCATGTATTATTACAGAGAGCTAAGCTGCAGCTTGTACCAACTGAACCATTGTGTCCTGCTGCTATCAATCAAGCTTAACTGTTTGCATATTTCAAAAGGTAACTAAAAAACTGAGCAACATTGGAAAATTATACATAGGACCAGCAGAAATAAAATATAACTACTCTTCCCCCAGCTCATTCCAGTCTTTAGAAGACTTTTCCTATTTTAGTTTCTTTTTGTGGTTATTTTAGAGCATCACATGATTATTTATAATGTTTGCTTTGAAACATTGCTCGGAATATTATGAAGAATACCTTCCTATGCAATGTGCAGACAACTGATGACTGTCATTTTCAATCTGATATTATTAAAACATCAGTAAAATTATCTTAAACCATTATTTGTGTGTGAATTTTTTCATGCTTTTGCCACTTTGTCAGTTTTTGTAGCATTACTTTGTTACATTTACCCTACATTAATGTTATGAAATCCATGGCTTTTACTTCTTTATACATTATCTGTTTAATTAGTCTATATTTGCAATATATATATATCAGTTTGGTGCAATAGTATATTTTTTCATTTAATATAAGGGAAGTATCTCTTCCAATTTTTCCCATTTTTTTTTTAGAGAAAACTCCCTGATGTTGGAGGAGGGGGACATTTTTGACAGGTTTGTTAATTTTTCTCCTTCCCCATTTGTGTATAAATTGAGGGTGTGTTTTGAGCCTACATGTCCATTGAGATGAAACATGTCAGGTTGTCTGATTGCACCAGACCGATTTTGTGAATCTTCCTGATACACCATTGCTATACTTTCAACAAAGTTGGAAAAAGATTTCAATTTTTACTTCAAGTACAGCGACTGTCAGGTGAACATCATCCAAGGTGACACAGTGAGCAGCCAAACTCTTTCATTACCATATCATTTTCCACACTGGCTTTCTCATACGAACTGGATCTCTGAGGCTGTAGTACTGCACCACAGATCATTAAATTGCACATGTGTAGAGATTCACGTGGATCAAATGCTTCTTTGAACCATGGATTTTCCACAGACACAAATTATACAGATCATCCCACTCTAAAAAAAACTTCCACCTCCATCTAACTGTTTGTGGGCAAGCAGAGAGCTATCCTCACCTGTTCTTTTTAAGTTCCTGGACAGCTGCCCCTTCTGCCCACCAGGATCTAGACATACAGATAATATAGAAAAACATTATTTTTAGTCAGACTGCTAGTGTATAACACACAATAAGACAAAACAACTTGCCTTTTGAAATTTTTGCTGGGGTATACTCCAAGTAATCTCATGAAAAATCTTGGCAGTAATCAATCTTAACAGTAAGTCTCAAATGTTCCTAAAACTGACCCTGTCACTCAAGTGAATTAGTCCGTTACTGAAAGCAAATGTAATCTATTAAAGTAACCCCCAATAGTGCAGGCTGATGTAATCTCTAGTGACCGTACCCTAAGACAAGTAGAGTGAAGAAGGACAGTTTATGAATCTGATCGAAGTATAAGATATTGCATATACATGCAAAAAAAATAATTCATCATTTAAACAGGCTGAATACAAGAACTCCTTGAATTCCAAATATATATAGATTTATTCATATGCATGCAGTAATGGGCTTCAGTTGGATAACACTGGTTTGCATGATCATATTACTAAAAAATTTTTTTTTTTAAATTCTGAAAATATGGTCTTTACCATTTTGAAACATCTGGTTATGAACTAGAGGCATAAAAACTCTTTTATGGTGTAGCTTTTTCCTTATTATTTTTCAGGCTTTTCATTTCTGATACAGTAAGGGATTCATGAGTTGATCCCCTGTCCATGCAATTTTAGGTACGTGCATTAGGGAAGCCAATTATGTACCCGGAGTGAACTTCCAATGAGGGTCATGAATGTATGGGTAACTCTGATATCCAAAACAGTGATACTCTTTGGCACCAACTAATCTATATTCCTGCAAAACAGGCAGATTCAGTCCCCCATAATTATTGGTCTATTGCAATGTAAACAATGATACTCTGCTTTTTTAATTTTTCCAAATAAACTGTAGTAACAATTTGTTATGCTTATTAATATCACTCTTTTTGAACATGATAGGAAGCATGTGTAAGGGATAAAGCATCCTAGGGAAGGTGATCATTTTGTACAGATTTCAGTAAATGATAAGTTAAAATTTTCCCGGTTCCTGAAGTCCTCCTCCATATTATTCATAAGCAGAAATACATTAAACTACTAGAGCTAAGAAAGATTTGATTAAATCTGTAACCTCAAATATGTTAGGGTCAGAAGTTTATTAGAAAAGGAACATTTTACCCCAATCCTGCTTAGCGAATGGAAATATGGGGAGTGCCTCTGTTTTTTGTTTGTTCACTTCAAACCCTGAGATCTTTTGAAACTGATCGGGCATTTCCAACAATTTTAGCTATCGATTGTTTGTGGTTGGTTAAAAACAAGAATAACTAGTCCTTAAAAGTGACTGTTTAAAGTTTCCCTTCACCCACAGAGATGCCCTTAATGTTAGAGAAGGACTCCAGGATCCTAATCAGAGGTTCTACTGCTGGGTGAAATAACAGTGGAGACAAAGGGCATCCATACCCTTAACCCAAACCAAACCAATCAGCGTTAAGATAATTTACTGAGACCTGTGCCGCAGATCAAAAAAGGCTCTGAATAAAAAGTAGTCCAAAATGGTGATATTTGAAAAAACTGACTAGGTAGCCACTTACCACATGTACCCCAGATTTAATATTGGGAGGTTATCTTGACCTGAAAGCAAAAATTATTTTTGATTCATCTCACTCCACGTCACAACACCAAATGGTTTTTACACAACTCTTTTTATTGATCACTTGGGATTGGTAAAATCATGGAGACACTGTCATCTTGTATATAGACAATATTCTTTTTTTTCTCCTAAATCTGAATGCGGCCAAAATATGCAGAAATGCACTGAACCATTATATCCAATGGAAGATTTTGAACACACATTGCAGAAATACTGAAGAGAATCTATATAGAAAGCAGAATCAAAAATGCAAATATTTGCAACAAAATTATACTTTCTGACTACACTCAGTCAATCATTTACAAGAACACAGTACAAGCTGGGAGATATCCTTATTTGAATGGAATATATAATTGTTGCACAACTTCAGCTCCACAATATGTTTTGATATCAAAATGTGTTCAATTAGAGAATGCAAATGGGCAAGCAACTATCACAACAGCGCTGTCAACCTGCAGGACAACCAAGCCCCGTCCCAATACTTACCCACTCAGGACTCGGCCCTCCATGAACATCTCCAGCCTCGATCATGGCTCCAGCCATGAGACACTTTCTTCTGCTGCTTGTTCCCGTTGGCTGTCAATCAGCTAGACGGAACATGCGTCCCTGCCATATTCGCGCATGCGCAATAGTTTTTTTGCCTCTTGCCCTCATGTGAATTAATGGGCTAGCATATACATCCTTGGCTACTGCTCCCCAGCAAGTTTATTGGCCAGGTCAAGTATAAAACACTATTTAAACCCTCAGTTGCAGCTGGTACCTAGCCTGTGAGCCTTTTACTAGCATATTTGTTGTTTGTTTGTTTGCTGCCAGCCTCGACCTCTGCTTGCCTAACTATTCTAGTTGCCTGCTCCTGTTGTACCTTTGCCATTGATTGGTGCTGCCTTGTTCCGGTGATCCTGTTTCATCTGGGGTTACGCCAGGAGGAAGCCTACTAACAGGCGAAACGCGTAGCGTGACCACCATTGTTGCTTTTATACTGACTTTTTATCCTGCTTTTAACTCATTGTATGCTGTTTTACTACTTGCTGTTTTTGCACATCCAGACTGTAAGAGCTGAGAGAATTTTTGCTATGGAGATTCCTTATGCTGTTCTACCTGCTTCTGAGATGTAAGATACTACTATAATACATTAAATTTTGTAAGTCTTTTACACTCAATATATGCCTTTGGTCTTTTCCTCAATATATATGTGAACGTCTGACTGAAAGAAAGGAAGACTCCACAAGTCTATAGAAGAGCTTTGATCATCTGCTGGTTTTGTGAGTGGAATCATCTACCTCCAAATACCACACTAATATATAACAGAATTATGCTATGATCTATGTGCTTTTTTCTGTTTTTTTTTTCTTATATATACACTGTATACATACTGAGGATCATCTGCAAGGTGTACAGCAACACCATCATTCCTCAGGCAAATATTACATTTATTTTTATTTGCACTAACGGTTCACTTAGCGCACCTACCACTCCTATTTTTTGGGTCATTTTGTCTGTTCATCTGGGGTTATGCTTTGGTGTATTAGTAATTAACAGAGTGCAAAAGACCTGGGAGAAATAAGCCGGCGGCACAACCATAAGGTGGATTTCCTTCAGGCAGAAGGTAATACCCTGTACCTACTCTGTATAAAGATTCCACCTCCTCAAAACCGTTACAGAAACTTTACTTTTGATGAAAATGCAGCATTAATTAAGGAACTGTCCACCGCCAGAAGATGATAAATACTCCTGGGGATAGTATCACCATGAGTATCAACAGTTGGAATGCAGGACTGATCAATAGCTGTTGTCAAGAAACTGTAGTTCGTACGTACGTACATCATACATCTATTACCTAAGTGAACACAACTTGTCCAATATCTGCATCATGGCACTCATAACTCATCATGCCCTACTGTCATATCACAGGTAGTTAGATATCATGAGACAGGTGCTATAGAAGATGGAAAGGGCAAGACTGACAGGCATGGCACAGCAACACCCATCTGACCTCAGTGAGTATGAACTGGAACTCTGCAACCTCATGCCTCCAGCTACTACCCGTGGATCTAAAGAGACCAGCATAGACTGATATGTTACACTAATATGCTGAAATGTTCAGCAAAGGTACAATTGCAAAGTAGATGTTTAGATACTTTAGTAAGGTCTTAATCTGTATTATCAATAAAAAAAATAAAATAAAGAAGTAAGGTAGAATACAAATGTTGCATAATAACAAACATACTAGACATCACAGGAAATAAATCTCCTGTCTTTCAGATAGATCTGATTGTGGAGCATTCAGATGCTTAAGATCAGCTGGACACATCAGGAGCTGTCCATGGTAGGCTAGAGAATGACACAGAACGAGCACCTGCAAAAGATTCAACAAGATTCAACAAACCACATATCATATAGTCTCTATTTGAGGCTATACTCAGGGCCAGCCCTTCCATGGGGCAGACTGGGGCAGGCACTCTGGCAGGGGCTGCACTTTGCTGCTCAGAGCAGCGTTTTTTCTTTCTTCCTTCCCATGTCCAAAGAGCTTCAGTCTGGGACAATGCAAGTCCAGGATTGAAAGCTCTAATAGAAGGTGGTCTCAGCCAATCAGGTGAGACCTCTCAACTCTCCTGATTGACTGAGAGTCCTGATTGGCTCAGTCCCTCCTTCACATGGATCTCAAAGCTAGAGATGGACAAGGTAAGGCAAGACTTGACAGCGTGTGTGTGTGTGTTAGTGTGAGTGAGAGAGAGTGCGTGTAAGTGACAGACTTTCTGTGTATGAATGTGTGTAATGGTTAAAGGGGTTAACTCCTCTGACACTGCCTATATCTGTCTAGCCACCTGGGGGTTAACTCATCTGACACTGCCTATATCTATCTGGATTTTGTTATAGGTCACTTGTCATATATAATGTTTTAGGGAATTGCACAGCCTATAATTATAATGAGGTTTTACCATTACTTTCTTTTCACCATATGTCACAACTCTGAGGAGGATCAGCGATGCAGAACCTGGTGTCAAAGGAAACTGAGGACTTAAGAGGTAGTAGAGATGGATTTCACTCTGACCAACATGCACCCTTATGGTTGAGCTGCAGATGGAGAAGGCCAGAGACTTGTGCGGCACCAAGAACTACCTCCAGAACCTCAGTAACCCTAATAATACAAACAACTGTAGAAGCAGGTCGGGATAACAGCCGGTCAGAAGGGTAGGACAAGGCAGGATTAACGATGAACAGGCCAAGTCAGAATCCAGGGAATCAATCAGGAACAAATAAGGAACAAGGACAAAACACGGGAAGCAGGATAAACAGGAACAAGCCGAGGTCAGGAATATAGAAGTCAGAATGGTCAAAACAAGCAGGAGTCAAAATACCAGAAATAAAGAATACCGAATAACAATACCACAAATAGGCACAAGGCACTATCACAGGCAAAGGTTCAATGCAGACTGAGCCTTTAAATATCCCTCCTAAGCATGTCTCCGCCTCTGGGATGAAAGCGAAGCTTGGAAGCAAACAAGGAAGTAGCTTTAAAAACTAAGATGAAAACGAGGCTTGGAGGCAAAATAGAAAGTAGCTTTGAAAACTAAAGATGGCGCCGCCGTATGGAAGGGACTTCCATATGGCAATAGCTAAGCCACTGGCAGCGTGTAGTGTGGAGGAGTGTGTGCTGCACTGCTTAAGCGCATGTGCACATTCTCTGAAACCGCAGTAGCGGATATTTGCGGACAGAACCTCGAGGTAAGTATTACACCTTAAGGGTGAGCTCTTTTTTTTAAAAAAAATTGTATAATGTATATAAAAAGTGCTTTAGTGGGCATACAAAAATAAAATATGTTTTTCTATGAGCTCATCCACAAGGTGAAAAGAAAGTATAACATAACTTGTTCAACTGTTGTACATTAAGTTTAAATGCATGCAGTGTGTGTGTATGTGTGTGACAGAGACATAGTGTGTGTGTGTGAACAAGAGACAGTGTGTATGTGTGTGCGAACGAGAGACAGGATGTGTGTGTGCAAGTGAGATATGGTGTCTGTGTGTATGAGCGAAAGACTGTGTGTGTGTGTGGGCAAGAGACGACATGTGTGAGAGACCATCTGCCACAGGCTCTAGCCCCAGATCATTTGGAGACCTAGAAATGCCCCTGCTGAGAAGCCACCTATAATGTGGTCCCCTTTAGCTGCAACCTTCAAACTACACAATTAGTAATCTTTCTCTGGCTACAGAGTATCCATGGCACTTACACTGTATATTTAAATAAATGCTTGTTATGTTAGTACCTTTTAATACAATGACACAGATATGACTGATTTAAGATGTTATGAGAAAAATTGCTCAGTGAAATGTTTGTAATATAAATCACAGACCTATTTTTGGGAATAGTAGTTTAACAAATTATTACAGTGCCCCTGCAAGCGATAGGGTCACTGCTTGTAGTTTGTTAATGTTTGATGCCTGTATTTTATAACACAATAGCACTGTTATGACAAACCTGAGAAATTATGGGTAAAATTGCACTGTAACGTGCTTAAAAAGCAAATCACTAACCAACAGAATGTGTTCAGATATTGTATACAGTCTGTTGCAGCATGAAACCTCTTCCATATAGCATGACGATACTCTCATATCAGGCCTTGGCTATTGTACATAGGATGGCACAGTAAAATATTTATATCATAGATATCAAAATACAGTTGGTAAATGGAGTTTATTCAGTTAGACTGCATCATTTGTTACAGTATACTGACATGTTTAATGCAGGTGCCAGGGATGTGCTAGCTAAGTTTCTCTATAAGCCCCAAATACCACTAGTTAGTCTTAATATCCAGCAGGCCACTTTGTGTTACAGGATCCTGGGACTTCCACTCCTCCAGCTTGTGACTTGGAATTACGTTTTGGTTGGTGGATATTAGTGCTGCCTGGGAAGTTCCAGTCCCGTGGTCTGCCATGTGTTGTTAGGTTGTGGCATCGCTGCGTCACACACCATGTCAATGACAGGGGTGGCTAGACCTCTAAACATTATAAAACACTTCACCCACCAGTATCATTCAGTATGAATAAATGTCTTGTATAGATGCCACCAATAATTTATATGCATTGATGTCAATGCAAGGGGGATCAATGGTCACTTTACCAACCACCTGTCAAAATGTGGGCTACTCAGATTGCCACTCATTTTGTGACTATCACAGCCAGGCAGCCAAATATCTAGGTGTTATTGCCCATGAGCCCATCACACATCAGAGTTCACACTACATTTTCCAGTAAGGTGTGAGCAGTGAAGGCCTAAGATGACTGACAGTTGTCTGTCTATTTTGGCAGTAGGGGACTTCCAATTACCTTGGCTTTTCACCATGTAAGCTTAGGGGACATGACTTGTTACTTGCCCAGGCTGATCCTGCAGGACTGTACTGTTAACTGGACATGTTGACAAACAATTCAGCCACTGTGTAAATAATTAGGCCCCTCATTATATGCTTCAGTGAGGTAAACTTAAATAAGACATAAGAGGGCCAACAGTCTTGGCTGGAATGGGGCAGTGATGTGGCTGCGATCCAGCCAGTTTCAAACTACTGCCCGAAGATTGTCAGCTGCTTCGTACACCATCAAATCAGTGATCAATCATATATGAATGAGGCAAAGTTGGATAAGATACATGTGCCCAGATGTAGGACAGCAAAGTGTTGTGATAAAAGTTGCTAAGGACACCAAAAAGAGCTGTTCCCATGGCTCTAGAGAGGATGTGACAAGATGAAAGAATGATGGTGCAAGACATTAATACAGTGTCCAAGGCAGGTAGACTTAATACATAAATAATTTAATTTGTACAGTAAATACAAAAAATACAATATATAACAAAGTAAAGTGAATAATGTATACATTTTTAGCTTTAATTTAGTATATTATATATTGTATCCTATGTATTTACTGCATACATTGTTCAATTAAATTTCTTATGTATTAAGCCTCTCTGCCTTGCACATTATATTATTGTCTCTCTTTATTAAGCACTTGCACCATCACTCAAATCAAATAGGAATGAGACTAAAAAGTCTGTGCCCTCTGGCCAAATGGGAGTCAATTTGGCCACAGAGTATGTGTTCAGGGCAAGGGAGTCAGTAAGACACAGTCTTCGTGTGAAAGATAGCAGGGAAGTACCAAGCCTTGCACAGGTTTTCAGCCTCGAGACCCATTGCATCCATCATTTGTGATGCTACAGAAGGCTTTGTTTTGCCTTGAAAGGGTTCGTTATGGCAGGACGGGAGACTCACTCTATGCCACTTTGCACATTCACTGTGCTGGCCTCCTGGTAAGTTGCAGTGAGATGGTCACAAAATAAACATCTGTGTCTGCTCTGTGACCTAGGGTGATTGTGAGATACAGTTTTGGATGGCTGAAGTTAAATGTGGCCATCTTTTAGGCCTGCCTCCCAGGAGTCATTCACTAAGCACCATTATGGGTTTTTTCATACGAACATAAAATGTGCTTATGAATCAAAAGTTTAACAGCTAGAGATCATAAAACACATAAGTATGAATATAATAAATACTTTTGCTGCATTTAATATATGTTGCCTCTGATTTACACTACATTTATCTTGATAGATCTGCTCCCAAATTCTTTCTGCTGACCCTCCATCCCTAGAGAGTCCAGCTTCTTTTCAATCATTTCTCAACTGGCTTTTTCCTTCTTGTAAACTGCTTTCTCACCTTGAAGTTAGGATTTATGAACCATGTTCGAAATGTCACTGGATTGCAGATTTTCACTATAGAAATTTCTTTAGAGGAGGGAATTGCTTAGCAACTAGTACAATTTTCACTGCTGCCAGCAACTTCTCAACAAGCCAACCTGCAGAAAATATTTGTCTTACCTTGTGCTTTTTAAAAGAAGAAAATATTATCTTTAATAGTGAGTCTTCTTAAATTCCTTAGATGCAAGTGAAAGGTCAGGGTAGATACATAGCTTGTGTACTTAGGAATGAATATAGCTCCATAGCTTGTGTACTTTGGAATGTATATGTATTAACCCCTTCATGACGCAAGGTGCTTGTGTCCCAAACGACACAAGCACCAAAACGTCACAAATTGTTCCTGGCCACCGATCACAAGCTGATCGGTGGCCAGGAACAGTCTGGCAGAGACCCAATCGGGGTCTTAATAGACCCTGTGGGTCCCTGCCAAAAGATCGCGAGACCTCCGGACGTCACGTGTGACGTCACGGAGGCGTGCCCGAACCCGGAAGTTCGGGCACGGAGCGATTTAGAAAAATGTAGCCGGTGCTCGCTTTGAGCACCGGCTACATTTTCCCTGTCGGACTGAAGCCACTCAAAGTGGCCTCAGATGACAGGTGGGATCCCGCTGCAAGTGCCTGCAGCGGGATCGGAAAACAGCTCATTGCGGGGAGCCGCGATGAGCTGTTTAGTACAGGACGTTCTATGCCGTCCTAACGACTTTAAGGCACTTAAAGTCAGGACGGCATAGAACGTCCTAACGTCACGAAGGGGTTAATCATTCCACAGACCTGAGTACAAACGAATATAGTACTCCAAGCTACCTAATAAGTGTGTTAAAAGTTGGTCTGTGATAAGATTAGAGGAGAATCCAATATAGTTTTTACAGCCTGTGCTGGAAGCAATATCACACAAACAAAAATCAGTGGCGTACCTACCATTGGTGCAGGGGTCGCAGCTGCGACCGGGCCCGTCACTCCAGTGCCCCTGCAAAAAATGGACAATTTTGTCTGTGGCATATTAATGGGAAAATTGTCTGTGGCACATTAATAGGCAGGCTAATAGTGGCATATTAATGGGTAATTGGCTGTGGCATATTTATGGGCAGGCTAATAGTGGCATATTTATGGACAGGCTAATAGTGGCATATTAATGGGAAATTGTCTGTGGCATATTTGTGGGCAGGCAAATAGTGGCATATTAATGGAAAATTGGCTGTGGCACATGGGCAGTCTGGCTGTGGCATTTTTATGGGCAGGCTAATAGTTGCATATTGATGGGAAATTGCTTGTGGCATATTAATGAGCAGGCTAATAATGGCATAATAATGGGGGGAAATGGCTGTGGCATATTAATTGGCAATCTGAATGTCTGGCTGTGGTATATTAATTGTCAGGCTAATCGTGGCATAATGGGCAAATCGGCTGTGGCCAAAGTGATACTGTGGCATGTTCTGTGGGGCAAAATAACATGTACTATGGGGGAAAGTGCCTTATGCTTTGATATATATATATATATATATATATATATATATATATATATATATATATACATATATATATATATAAAAGACATTACATAAATACTCATATAATAAGAAGATTTAAACAAACATATATAAATAGGATATAAATATATACATAATGAACATATAAATAAATATTAGCTATAAGTCTACATACATACATACATACATATATATATATATATATATATATATATATATAACACATAACATGAAGAAATAGGATGTCAGTACAAACCCAAACCAGACATAGGAAGAAGATAAAAATGGGAAACAGGAAAGGTAACTTGTAGAGAGTTGCGTCATATAGAGAGATAAGAGTACGCGGGGGAAGTCATAGAATCTTGCCATGATTGCCAAGTGTCTTGGAACCTGCTGAAATGACCACGACCTCCAAGTACTAGTTCCTCCATTTGGAGAGTATCATTTTATCTAGCAATCCACTCAGGAATGGCCGGGGGATGGGGGTCTTTCCAATGAAGGAAAATATAAGTGCTTTTGCCTCGTTCAGCATGTGGAAACATAAAGAATGTTTATATTTACTGAGGGGCATCGGATTTAGATGGAACAATGCGACAGCAGGGGTACGTGCTAGAGGGACACCAGTTACCCGTTTTATCTTGGCTGGGAGAACTTACACCATAACATGTATCTTTAAACATCACTGTAGGGTTTATTCAGGTACCTCCGATTTATGTAGCGAAAAATTGATCCCAGAATGCCAAGCTGATTTTGAGCGTGTCGGTTATTTAAATGGCCCTGGAAATCAGGCCATTCATATATCATTCCGAAATACCTCGGAATTTCGCTGAACTATGCTAATTATAGTAGAATGAAGACAGATTTGATCAGTGTCTGAAAGCCAAACTACATCCGAATAGAGCTGAACTGAAGTGGTAGGGTCAAACTCCTCATTATATTCTATGACAGGTGAGGTTTCAGGAGAGATGGCCATACAATGGGTCCGAGTGGGTCCATTGCCCCACGCTGTCCTCTCTGCTGTCCAGCTTTTTTACATGTATTTTTTCCCCGTGCATGCAGTCTTACAGTGGTACTTTAGCCTTCTTAAATGTACACTAAGCACAGCGCGAGCGGTGAAATCTGTACATCAGCTCAGACTAACTGCTCCCCTGCTGGTCAGCCCCGGGTGTCACCTGACCTCCCAACATATAAACTGCATGCATGACTATATGAATGTAATTGGTTATGTATTGGCATGCATACATTATCACATACACATTTTGTGTATGAGATTCGGTGTGTGTACGTGCTTGCATATAGATACAGATCTGTAATTGTTTCTGTGTAAATGGGATGGACAGATGATGATTGATAGGGTAAAAATATAATGTTCTCCTGTTATATTTCAGATACTAGAATAACAAGAGACATGTTAATAGTAAATTATACAGGGCAGCTGTTACTGCCATATATAAGGGGTGCAGTCCTCCAGAGCGAGCTGACCTCCTAGACTTTCAGGAGGAACTTCTCCAGGTCATAGGGACTGAAACCTTCATGGGGTGGACGTTGTCTTTGATATGGACACACCTGGTCCTAAGTATTTAACACCCATTAATGTGTTATGTTTGTCAATTAACACTGTTTTCTCACTTTACTTTTAGCACCAGGCACCATGGCCCCTCAACCAACAGCCCTTGAGGCCCTTGGGTGTGGAGAGGCAGAAGAACATCTGATAACTGCTCCTTAGTCTTCACCAGGTCAGACTGCTGGCCTTGGTGTCAAACTCACCTGTTCACCTGCTTACTGGAAGTCAAACAATTAGACTAAAAAATGTCACTGTGAAATGTTCTGGCACCATCTGTCTGAACTCAAAACCATACATTCATGCTATTAAAATCTTCAATAGGGTTATCTACACCCCCTCATGGTATAAAACACCATCTACTAAAATACTACCTGTAGAACACGATCTACTTACATTTCTGTACATCTGCATATACAGAAATGTGGACATAGATTTATGACATCTATGTACTTGTGCACTACAGTGACAGGAATGTTGAAACTATCATAGGTTCAATCACAGTGGGCAATAAGTTTAACATAGGCTTTTATTATGTAACTTTAAACTAACAATTACTAAATAGGTAAAATAAATGCAAAAAAAAGTTAACATTTCCAAAAAGGTATTTCATTTCTATGATCAATGACAATGTTCATTAGTTCAGGATTCATATAATGCTGCATGTTAAATGAAAACAAAGGTGATCACGACAACCTGTTTTTCTCCAATGATGGCATCCTTGTCTGCTTTCCATGCCCTGGGGTCATCTTATATTCAAGCAAATACAGTATATACATACACATATACATACATATTTATACATGATATTCCTTCACTAATTGACAAACGTGATACACTTGTGTTTTAATAAATGGAATTCATATTGACAGGTTATTTGATATGGAAATTGCTATATGCCCAAATATATTTTACAAATATATTCCAATCATGATTTTTTTAAACAAATATACATAACATATGTAGCAATCTCAACAAAATTGCTAGAGAAATCAAGTGGCCGAACTTTGGCAATTATTTCCAAATTCTACCCTAGATCGGATCTAATCTATGTTCACAGAATCTACGTGCCCGATATTGTCAGAAATTATGATTATAGACTGATCTGATCCATATTGAATATCCAAAAGAAATAATTTGTGAACTTTGCCTATATTGTCCGATCTGGACAAATTTCGGACCAGATCACAGTATAAACATCCCCTATGTTGTTTTTACTTGTGTCAAACCTGTCATTTAACCATAAAAGCCTGTTATTTACCCACTCTAGGCTGGACCACCTTTGAAAGCATGCCCTTTGGACACTTTTCTGAAATGGAACATCAACACCAAGGTGATCACTAGGACCATCACATGCCTTAAGGGACAAATGGAGAACTGACAAAAAAGAGATATCCCTGTAATGGTGTATTGGTGACACCCAGAAGGAGGGACCCTTGTTGCAAGATCACCTCTTGGGAAGTACTTTGTGGTGTTCACACTGACAAATATGTACCAGAAGGTTGAGCTCAGGATAATGTTTTTCCATGGGCTTGTGCAGCACAAGTATGACCTACAGTTAACCAGGAATGGGTTGCTGAAGAACACTGAGCAGCACAGAAGACCAGACAGACTGGAAACAGGTCAAAGGTCGTGATAGGCTGAGATCAAGCCGAGTTGAGGAACAAGCCGGGAGTGAGGCAGGCGGAGATTAAACAGAGTCAAATACAAGCCGGGGATCAATACCAGAAGACAGACGAAAAATTAAAATAGCCCAAAAAATAGAGAGAAACTCTTTGCACAGGCAACTAGAAAACAATTGAACAGGTGAATAAATATAGGTTGTAATTAGCATAGACCAAAAGAGGAGGGGAGGCGTGTAACAGGAGGGAGGTACTGAAGAAAAGAAAAAGGATCGAGAACACTAAAATATATATGCATATATATATATATATATAACAATAGAAGAGGTTCCAAAGTGATAGAAAGAAAGTAAAAACGAAAATAAAACAAAAAACTAAACTATTGGGAGTCTGTATAGAGAGCAAACGGACTACAAAAAGATGGCCGCTGTAGACAAAAAATTTGATGTTTAGAATCCTGGGTCATATGGCTCCATGTGAGGGAACTGTGTTTTCTCACATGGAGCAAAGAGGGCTCAGTAAGATACTTTGTTTGTATTCTTTCATTGAAGCATTTCCATTTAAAATGCTGACAGTTGATGACATTTTTCGATTAAACACAACTTTTTTTTTGCCGACAGTTGTAATACAAATAAATGATTTAACTGTTGCATATAGTTCATGTATATAGAAGGTTATACAAAAAATCTGCACAGCTGAAATTATTTATCATGAATAAATTTAGAGTTGTTATCATTTTTAATCGGGTTCAGAGAAGGATAAAAGTCACTATACAGGCAGACATGTGCATTTAGGATATTGTTTGCACTGAATCACGTGTACATTCAGCCATTAAAAAGAAGCACTTATTCTTTTTTCCTTATGTGCGAGTACAAACAAAGAGCACAGAGTGAAGTCTGCTCCTCCTGTAAATAGGGATTCTCTAGTGCACAATGTCTCTCCTGTGCAGGATAAAGCAGTAAAAATCTCAGGAAGACATTTCCCCTCTGAGACAAACATTCTGTCAGCCTCCCTCTTTCCAAATATTTTCTGTCTATGTCACATCAGTTTATATTTTACACAATATTGATTGCTCGCCGCTCTGGGGTATATGTGTATGTGTGTGTCATTTTCTCTCTCCTCTGGTTCTCCTTTCTTGGCATGTTTGTTTTCCATTTGCAAAGGGAAAAGAGACAGAAAGACTCAGTCACAGCATTGACACGCTCCACTGACTCTCAGAAAGAAACTGCTGTCAGCTACAGTATATTTTAACTCCTTCTGTGATTGAGGGAACCTATTGAGTGTTTGATGGGTTAAATTTATAGGCCAACCCAACCATGTACTTTATCTTGTTTCAAGGTGTTCAATACTCCTTTTGCCATAGTTGTTTAGGTCCCGAGAGCAAGAAATTTAATTAATCCTATCTCCAGTGAACCAGACTGCCTTTTAATATGTTTTGGTCCCCTGCTATACCCTCAAGGTACAAATATGCAGCAAAAAGAGGCAGTGTTTTAAAACCTTTAAACCCCTATTCAGCCCTAAAACATCCTGATCAATTAATATAGTCATTTGACCATTTACAAATGTGTGTGAGCAATGTAGAGCACTTTTGTTAATACTTTTTTGTATTTACTTTTTCATCAGGTGTTGTGCTATAATCCCACAGAGATTTGATTGTTTATTTATAGTAGGAAGAGGGAAGTGCTCATGCCATTGTACAGAGCACTGGTGAGACCTCACTTGGAGTATTGTACGCAGTACTGGAGACCGTATCTCAAGAAGGATATTGATACTTTGGAGAGAGTTCAGAGAAGTGCTACTAAACTGGTTCATGGGTTAAAGGATAAAACTTACCAGGAAAGGTTAAAGCATCTTAACATGTATAGCTTGGAGGAAAGACGTAACAGGGGGGATATGATAGAAACATTTAAATACATAAAGGGAATCAACACAGTAAAGGAAGAGAGTATATTTAAAAGAAGAAAAACTACCACAACTAGAGGACATAGTCTTAAATTAGAGGGGCAACGATTTAAAAGTAATATCAGGAAGTATTACTTTACTGAGAGGGTAGTGGATGTATGGAATAGCCTGCCAGCAGAAGTGGTAGAGGTAAACACAGTCAAGGATTTTAAGCATGCGTGGGATAGACACAAGGCTATCCTAGCTATAAGACCGGGAACGGGGGACTAATAAAAGTACTCAAAAAAAAAATAATAATTGGGCAGACTAGATGGACTGTATGGTTCTTATCTGCCGACACATTCTATGTTTCTATGTTTCTATATTTTTAAATGAACACCCACCAGTAAAGGTATGATGAAGCTTTATTTACCACTCACCTGGTTGTATGGGTGTCACCTGTTGATGTCCTCCCTCTTCCCCTGTTGATGTCTCTTCATGTGCACATCTAATGTCTGCATCTTTGTTTAGATTGCAGCAGTGATGTGCATATTATCAGAGTATAATCAATTATTGTAAATGTGTAACTATCTGTATAACCCATAATGGTAAGAAACTCACACAAGTAGGTATTTTTAAAATGGCACATGTGTAAAACAAATGGAAGGCTTCAAAAAAATTCAAAACCAGAAACATTTATTAAAATGCAAATTAGGTTGTGAATTCATTAATATCATTTTTTTCCAAAACTTACCACCAAAATATACCAAAAATACAAATACTAATTACACAAACAAATACAAGATCACCTGCAAGAACCTGCAAGAGAAGATCATTAGACGATTACCAATAGATGAAGTATAATATAATATATAAAGAAATATATGAAAAGACAATAACATTAAAAATAATAGTAAATGAAATTCTATATAAAATATTGATGCCTAGATAGTATCTGAATATGAAAGAAAAAATGTTCCTGTAAATGTATAGATACATTTTTAATGCAATGATACCAATACTTCATCAAAATAACCCCAATCAGTTAGTTTCAGATTTATCGATGATATCCTGATGTCATGTGATTTCTCAGTTGTAGAGTTGACTGGGTTTATGAATGTTATTAATGGTAACAACTTAGATTTGGGGCTTACATGTTATAATCAGCAAGACTTGAACATATTTGGACTTGAAAATGATCACAGTTGATGACAGATTAGAAAAAGATTTCTATCACAAAAAAACTTTGACTAATTCATTGTTGAGAGCTGCCAGACATCATGCTCATTCTTCAATTGAAGGCATACCCATAGGACACTTCCTCCAGGTTAGGAGAAACTTAATCAGAAATTTAAGGCACAAGCCAATGATTTTATGGAACGTTTCAGAGAGAAGGTTTATGGTAAAATTTGTATTACTAAGGGTTGTCTAAAAGTGAGGGAAAGACTTGTTTTAAAATGATTGTATATGTAATGTCTTTTTTTGTATGTTTATAATAAAAAAAAATGAGGGACAACTTACTTTTTGGTATCAAGCCAACAAAAGTGGTTGAAGAAATTTTGATATTTATAACAGGATTTAATGAGCAGTGGTGAGATATCAGACACATTTTGGACAGACATTGGAAGATATTGCAACTTGATTCAGGTATTGTTCAGAATATAGGTGGTCCCTCCCAAATGATGTCTAGGAGATCTACCGGTGAGAAATCATTCTGAAGATCAAAAGCAAATACAGATTGGCTTACTCAGGAAAGCACTGTTGGATGAATACTTTCCTTGTCGACATTATAGGGCATGTAGAGTAATACGCAAAATCAGAAAACCCCAGAATTCCATAAGTAAAAGGTTTACAGATAAAGGGTTGTATCATCTGTAACACTGTAGGTGATAGTGTGATAAATATTATGTAGGAAACAGATTCTGCGGGTTAAAGAATATCAGAAATAATGAAGAGAACAGCCAAATTGTGATGTTTGTGACATTTCTTTTCAAATACAATAATATTGTTTTCACATGCACTTTTCTGCCTCCTACAGGTACTATATACAGAGATTGATTTAACAACTTGGACATTTGTCGTTTCAGATATTATAACTCTTTATAGTCAAATCTGGATTCTGCATTAGGTTTAAGTGATTTTCTGCGTTTTTTTGCTAATTAGGATATTACTACTTTATGCTGTGGATGCGCAGCTTTACTGATTGGGATTATTCCGATGAAGTATTGGTATTACTGCATGAAGATTTTATCTATACATTTTATCTATACATTTATGGGGACAGGGGGTTTTGCCTGCATTTCAACTGTGTTAACATGCACTGTGATCCCTTTTCAAAGGGTATTTCTCATCTTCTGGCCACTGTGGCATGTTATTAAGTAAATCTATGGAGGAGGCAGCTCTAGGAAAAGAGGGAGGTGTTAAAGATTGTTAATGTCTGTAGTTTTCAATTTTTATTTGTTTTTTTACTTTCAAACTGTAGGCCAAAGTAGCCGAGTTCTCCAATGCAACTGAATGGGAGACTTTTCCAACTCGGCTACTTTGGCCTTAAGTTTGAAATTCCCATCTCAATTCCATGCAGTTCTCTCGTTATTGAGTAGACCCTTTATTGACCCTTTAAGACAAATGGTACATGCATGCTTTGCCAGTGTAACTCGTTGAATGGAGTAATATACCATAACATGCTCTGAGTAATGGATCAATGCACAAACCCAAGGTAAACCCAAGGTAAAAATTTATCAATTTCTCAATATTAGATAATGTATTACTCCACTGAGCCAGGGATACTCCCAAGGCATGCATCCAATACTCAGAGCATGTTACTGTCACTGTGCGTAACTCAGTTTAGCCACTTACCCCAGTACCAGATGCACTCACAGGACTTGCCCCAGCACCCAGCCATGACTTATGACTTAACCCAGCATTTAGATTGCACTCACAGGGCTTGCCCCAGCACCCAGACAGGACTTACTCCAGCACTTAGAGTGCACGCACAGGACTTAGCCAAGCACCCAGGATTTACCCCAGCATTGATATTACACTCAGAGGACTATCCCCACTACCCACCCATGCACTTAGATTGCACTCACAGGACTTGCCCTAGCACTCAGCACATACCTCAGCATTAAGATGGCAATCAAAGGACTTGCCCCAGCACCCTGGATATACTCGAGCATTGAGATTGAACTCACATGACTTGCCTCAGCACCTAGGACTTACTCCAGCACAGAGATTGCACTCACAGGACTTGCCCTGGCAACCAGGATGTACCCAGTATTGACATTGCATTCTAAGGACTTACCCAGCACCCAGGACTTACCCCAGCATTGAGATTGCACTCACAAGACTTTCCCAAGCACCCACCCCAGCATTGAGATTGCACTCACAGGACTTACAAACCGGATTTGTTTCCTCATATCCTGGTAGGACAGTCAGGCCCTGCTAAAGCATGTTACTTATAGTCACTTTGTATTACTCAATTCAACCTGGGATACTGCCTAGTGCCAAGACAGCATTGATTAGATTTTTTTTATATATATTTTAAATACTATTAATTAAATATTTTTTAACATATAGCATACATATGAAAGTAGTTTTATCATAATGGTTGTGAAATCTATGTATGTTTTTAATTTACTTAATACTTTAAAATAATATATAACTTTCACATCCATAATTATCAAAATACTTAGGAATACATTCTACAAAATTGAAAAATACAGACATGCAGATTTTTTATTCAGACTCAAAGCAAGAGCAGCATAGTGCTTCTGCTGTGCTATGCTGACCCCAATATTTGTTTTTGGAATAAATCATCCATTCATTCAAATCTAACCCAACCCCTAAATATGCCTGATGGTGTTGTTTCTTGGCAACAGTGGTATTTACAATATATATATATATATATATATATATATATATATATATATATATATATATATATATATATATATATATATATATTGTGATGACAACAGGGATGCTAAACAACTAGACAGTCACACCTTACTTATATCAAACAGATATTGCAGATTTGAACACAATAAAATCTAGCTACTAACTTAAAATTTGCAAATTCAGAAGATGACTGAATGCATGTACTTTCATACCAAATTTTCTCATGTGGAAGTCACACAATGAAAAACACTATGGTTACATTTGGACATATTAACATATCTTCTACTGGGTATACATGGCTTGCACACCAATCCTAGACATAAAAATACAGAGAGAAAGAAATATGTGTGCAGCTGAAACTATAAAATTTGGGGTCAGCACTTCTATTACTGAGGCATGTATTTCTCGCAGAAAATTTCAGTCCAGATCTCTATCAAAAGTGTGAATACAGATTAATAAGCAGCCTCTGGTGCCAGTGTTAAACAACAGAAAGCTCAGGGCTGCATCATCAGTTTTCTCAGCCAGTACTTGAAAGTGATAATGGCAGCAAAAAAGGGGGTAAATAAATGAATAAAAAATGTTTCTATAAATTAGGATGCTTAGAATTAGTATGCAAAAATCAAATATTATAACAAAAGATGTTGGCACTGTTTGTCACGTGAAAAAAAAAAAATATTGGCAACTGGGGTTCCCAATCAGTCTCCCGCACCAGTATTGACAGGCCTGACTCTGCTTAGCATCTGAGGTTGGATGGGATCAGGTTCACTCAGACCAGTATGGCTGTAGGAGTAGTGACACCTGAACATGGGCACTAAGGGTTCTATGTCACCTGAAACTCGTTCATGACACTGTAGTATAAGAAGGAGCACAAAACATGCTGAAGATTTATAGGTAAGTTGTTTAATTCAGCAAATGAGACCAGGATAAAAGATAAGCATCGGGGAAACTCTTTTATATGGCAAATTTTTATTTTTCGGACTGAATCCCTCTTTAAATGCTCCGGCTTTAATTGGTCTTTTAAGTTGTGGGGCCCTGTCATTGAACAGTTGAACTAGATAAGTGTAGAAAAAGAGTAGAGAAGAACATAATGTTAGGGTTGCCACCTTTTCAACCAAAAAATACCGGCCTTGCTGGGGTCTCCATAGACTTAACATTGACTTCAAGCCAAATTTTTACCGGCCTGCCAGTAAAATACTGGCTGGGTGGAAAGAACATTCATAGGACTAGAGCTGCCGAAATAACCTGCTCGAAGGTGCTGCAGAAATGATCTGCTCCGAACACGATCGTCCCTCCCTTCCCTAGTAGTGCTGCAGGAACTAGATATCCCATAAGTGCTTGATGCTCCCAGCACAATACTCCCTCCGCTAGCAGTACTACAAGAACTACATTTCTCATGAGCGCTTGGTTCAAACCTATGGTGTCCGGCAGGGTGGAACAATGGGTCTCTGGGGGTGAGTATCTGATACTTTTTTCAGATTTTGGGTAATTTCTGATAATGGATCTTTTGGATATGGGATATTAAACCTGTAAATTAATTCATTGGCTCATATCTACTTTTTTTCTGAAATTTTGGGGCGGGACTCATAACTTTTACATGCTGCTCTTCAGAATGTAGAATTTATATTTGTTCAGAGGGAAATCAATGAACTAATCAAGCTAGGTGACAGACAATTTAATGATGTTCTATGGACCTTCCCAGACTTGCCACGGACACTTTGCCTAATCCTGGTTGTATGTGTCCAGAACAAAAGTGTCTGTCCTGGAAATCCTAGCTGTACACTGGTGGAATAAACCCTTGCAAATGTGTGCTTTGCAAGGCTCATGAGCAATACATAGATGCACACACTGAAAGCATAGTTATCATTTGGAATTGTGAGCTAAACACCAGAAATCCTATATATATATATATATGCTTTATATCTTGCTTAAAGAATCACATTATGTTTAAAAGAATAAAAATGATTATTTTTCATTTTTGCTGACAGTACTGAACACACCTAGTCAGTATTGGACTTAGGACTAGCTTGACTTGATTAAATGTGATAAAACCATAAAACTCCCTCTAATCAATAATGACTAATATAAAGATACATTTATAAAGAGACACTCATCAGCAATAATTAAAGTCACATATATTCTGTACTTGAGACCCTAATAAAAGAATTGAATAACATAGTAATAAAAACCTGTGGTCAGATCGTGCGGAATAAGCATGATTTGACCAGATGACCTAATGTCTTAAAACATCACCTGAGCATATATTACTTTTATGATTAATGTTTAACTAATTGATTTAAAATGTATAAATACTGAAGTGTGTAATATGCAAATCAGACTTGACTGAAAGAGGCTTTCCCACCTCACGGTCGACTCTCCTTGATTGCGCAATAAAGACAGCTTTCCTGCTTCTGGCTACTCCGTCTCTGTCTCATAATTGACTCCGTGAAACAGAGGGTGAACCCTATTGGTAACAGAATTGGCGACTTCTGGCGGGACTCCTATTTTTCCTGATTGCATGATACATACTGGACCGGTGAAACAGAGGTGAGAACTGCCGGCTTGTGGATCCGTTGTGTCCAACCTCATATCTGCTGTCACCGATCCTGTGTGACTCTGCACCTCGGGTAACGGAGCCTAAAGGACCAGCGGAAGTAGGAAAGGCAACAGACAGTAATCTGACTGACGCAACCTGCTCTTCAAACTGCCAGGTAATATGAACTTTCGTTACTTATTTAGTGCATAAGTGTAAAGCGAGTTCAGGGAACTTTGGAGACTTATAATTAAGTTTATAGGTGTCGGATCAAGTTCAGGGAACTTTGGAGACTTATAATTAAGTTTATAGGTGTCGGATCAAGTTCAGGGGACGCAAGAGGTTGGTGCACTTCAGCATTCTTGCAGGAAAGTCCAGGTATCTAATGGGGGCCAGTCACAGCAAAGCATCAGAATGTACCCCGTTGCAGTGTATACTTGATAACTGGAGTTTAGTTACCGGGTACTCAAGGGAATGAGACAGGTTCTGGAGAAGGGAGGGACTATTGTTGACAGAGAGGAGTATCAAGGTGTGGAGGATGTATTCCCTGATAAGGACCCTAAGTGGGATCTTAATAACTATGAAAAACTGTTGTTTTTGAAAGGTTATAGAAATATTGTTTTTAAAGCATTACAAGAGTGTGGTAAACATCTCATATATTTCTCAAAAGCATATATGAAACAAGACAGGAGAAGGATTAGAATCCAGCTGCATTTTGGTATAGATTGGAGGAAACTGACAGGGTGCAAGTAAGTTTGGATCCCGATGAAAATAAGAATCCAAGGTTTTTGATGACTCTTATTGTGGGAGAAAGTTACACATGTATACATGGAACATTCTATAAGACTGAAGATAAGATGGCAAATATGTGCGGGAAGCAGTAGAGATGGCGCAGAAAGTGTTTAGGTACCGGGAGGCAGAAAGGAGTTAGACAGAAAGATAGAGCACAGAGTGCAGTGACTGGTGATTTGACATCAGTTAGGGGAGAGAATGAGAAGGTTGAAATAAATGAATACTTTTACGCTAAAACATTTGGTATAAATATATAATTTTATTCTGACATTATTTCTACACACATCTCACTATACTGTTTTGGTTTATCACAAAGACACAAGTTTTGAAAGTTATTATTTGTTTATGCTATCCTCTCACCGCATATTAATTATTTATTTTGGGTTAATTGATTCAGTTCTGTTATTTTCTATCTGACAAGCGATAATTAGGTTGTTGCTCCAAACTGATTGACCAGCTTAAGTATATGTTTTGGTAGCACTATCATTTATAACATTTGTAAGCATGCATGACCCAAGTGTATGTCCCAAGCATAGAAAGGAAGGGACAGGTGTCACATCAGGGAAGGAAGAGATATGAGCAAGTTTAACGAGCTGGAATAAATGTATGTTTTCTCGAGTGAAGAGGGAAATCTACCCCATATCAGAGGAGGGTAAAAGAGGAGGGTAATAGCAAAATGCCAGTGTTTATTTCCTCTCAAGAAGAAAGTGAGGAAAGTTAAACATGTTTCTTGTAAATTCAGGAGCTATTTATTCTGTGGTACCAAATATCACTGGAAATGTCATTTGAGTAAAAAGACCACCACAATCATTGGTATAGGTGGCATTCCATCTAAAACATACTTTATAGAGCCCTTAAGTGTTGAAATTGATTGCATGAAAGTAAAACATGAATTTGTACTCTCTAAAAAGAATGTTGGTTGGTTTGTTTTGGGAAGAGAGATCCTTGCTAAACTATGTACTAAGATTTATTTTACAGACAAGCAATCACCCTTCCCACCTGTCTGCTACTGCAATATCACATGGCACTGATTGGAAAACACACTGACTCAAAGTTGCAAAGTATCCCACCTGAAGTGCTGCAGCAGACCCTTCCAAGTACATAGGTGGATGATAGCCATGTACATCTCCAGTTCACATCTAGCAGTATTCTTGTTTTACAATTGCTAAGAAAGAGTCAGCTACTGTTTGCATTTCAATGGGCAATTCTGACGATGGAGTTAAACAGCTCACCTGGATTCAATTTACAGAATCTCCTTCTGTCTTGTGGGGTCAGTTGAGCAAGGACTTGGCTCAGTGGGGGCATACATCTGACTCACTGCTAATCCAGTATGATTTGTTGCTGGCAAGCCCCACAAAAGACCACAACATCAGAGACTTTATTTCATTACTTAACCATCTACATCAATGTGGATATAAGGTGGCAAGAGAAAAGACTATCATGGCTCAAACTAAAGTGGAATTCCTTGGATATATAATTTCCAGAGGTGCCCGACAATTGGCACCGAAAAGAACTAAAGCCATTTGTGGGATAAAACCTCCCTACAACTGAAAGGGAACTTCAACCATTCCGGGGGATGATAGGATTTTGCCGCCTGTGGATTTTGGACTTTGGAACTCTAACCAAAAGACTGTATGAGAAATTAACCCTTGCACAACCATAAAAATTGATATGAGAGCAAGATGAAATAAAAGACTTTACACAAATCAAAGAGACTCTTATGAAAGCCCCAGCTCATGCCTTACCTGACTTTAACAAACCTTTTCAGCTCTACACTCATGAGAGGCAAGGGGTCGCATCAGCAGTCCTCACTAAACCTTTTGGAGGATCTCAAAGACCAGTGGCCTACTTCTCTAAACAACTCGACCTTGTCGTAAGAGGATGGCCAGCGTGCATCAGACCATTGGCAGCAGTGGTTCTTACTATCAAAGACTTAAACAAGTTAACCCTTGGACAACCACTCAAGGTCCTTACAAATCATGCCGTCTGTCAGCTGATAGATGGAGGAGCTGCCAGATTCCTTACTCCTGCACGACTTGGACAGTACGAGGCAATTCTCCTCGGAAGTACAAATCTTACGTTTGAGGTCTGTAATACCTTGAACCCAGCCACATTACTCCCCGACTCCACACAACATGAAAGACATGATTGCATCGAAATCATGGAACAGGCAACAATGCCAAGACCAGATTTGAAAGACAGTCCGATACACAATGCTGATTATGAACTTTATGTGGATGGCTCCAGTCGTGTGGTAGAAGGGAAATGGAAGACTGGGTATGCCGTTGTTACTCAGAGTGGAGTGATTGAAGCAGGACCCCTCCCTCCTTGCACAGGGAGCTGAACTGACAGCGTTAACTGCAGCCCTGCAATTCAGCAGAAATAAAAGAGTAAACATTTACACAGACTCAAAGTATGCCTTTGGAGTAGTACATGCCTTTGGTGTACTTTGGAAGGAAAGAGGATTTCTGACAGCGGCAGGAGCAAAGATACAGAATGGCAGACAAGTTAATGAATTGCTTGACGCTGTCCTACTACCAACGGAAGTTACAGTGATACACTACTGGGCACATCTCAAAGGAGAGTCTGACATAATCCAAGGAAACAAGATGGCGGATCGGAAAGCAAAAGAAGCAGCTATGCAACCAATAGCTACTGAAGCTGGCATGTTACCTGCAGATCTTGATCTACCCAAAGAACCCATTTATACAGAAGAAGACAAGAAGATAGCAGCAAAACAATATGATGTTTTTAAGGAAGGAAAGATGTGGATTCACCATTTGAGAGTTAACGCAGCACTTTTGGACATTTCCCAACAGGAAGAGACTGTTTAAAGATCCTGGACAGCAGAAAGCAGCAAAGGACTTACAACTTCTCTTCAAAAGGGACAACATGAACAACAAAATAGGTGTTTTGATGGGCACAATAATCCCTGACCACCTGCCAGCGGAGGAAAGCCGAGATGCTGATGACAGATCTCGTGAAGATAATAATGATTACCAATCACCCACTATTTTCTAACAAATACACATGTTTAGATGACACTTGGTACATATTTGTTGCTGCATTAGTGGCTTCTTCAGTTGGAATTTCAATAATTATTGGTGTGCCCTGCTATTCAGTTATATGTGGAGGTCATGAAAATAAAAGGTTAATAATATGGGGGAGGGATATATCCCAGGCTAAAAGAATTTTCAGTTTGGGAAGAAAAGTATACTTTATTAAACTTTCTTACGCTTCCTATGTGCAAAGAAAGAAAAATGGTACCTGTTGGTTATGTGCATACACACCACACACATCAGTATTTCCATCAGTAGGTAACCCCTTCTCAATATTTTAAGTGGACCTCAGACCCCGGGATAAAACAAAGTATTATTCCCAAAAATGTATATTGCTTAAGTATCATAAATATTTTAATTCACATGGTTCACTGAGAAAGTAGGCACCTTTCTCACAGAAGAAAGTCCTATCAGCATCACTCTTAATTATGCTCTAGGGTACATGATTTCCACTTCTTGGTTACAAACCACTAGCCATAGTCTCTGTGGTGATGTTACGCTAGGGACAGGTATATATTGGTTATGTGGTAAATGAGCCTATCGTGTATTGCCCTGTGGATGGTATGGGAGTTGTTACATTGGATAAATGGTGCCTGATATATATATCACTTCTAAATAACCTGAAGGTAAAATAAGAAATATCAGGGACGTGTCAGACATATCCGTCCTAAGCCTGAAAGAAGATAAATGGAGTAGAATTTTTGGATCAATCTTCACAAATGTTGGTGTGGCTGATTTATACAGACGGGTTAACAATATGGCTACTATTCTAGATTATGAACTGAATGTTAAAACCGATACACTTAGAAAGTTGAATGAAGAACAAATGCAGATTAGAATGGTTGCATTACTTGCAACTAAAGGAGGAGTGTGTGCCCTGATTGGTGAGCAGTGTTGTGTGTTTATCAAGGATAATACAGGAGATATAGAACATAACATAGAAAATGTAAAGGAGGCCCAAGAAAGCCTGAGACAAGAGACAGGCAGTGATTGGTTATTTTCATGGTTACCTAAAGCTAAATGGCTGAGAAGTCTAATAGGAGGAATACTAGTCTCCTTGGTATTATTGATTGTAACATGCTGCTGCATCCAGTGCATCCCAAATCTTATGAAGGTATTGTGTTCCCGATCCAAGAATATGTATGATGCCCTACCGGTAAGAAATGTGTTGCATAAAACTACAGGGTACCGCCAGGACCCCAGAAAATAAAGGTTATCAATGTCAATTAAGGATTTTAAGATGGACATACAAATATCAAGTTATTTGTGTCCAAAAGGGTGGATTGTGAGCTAAACACCAGAAATCCTATATATATATATATATATGCTTTATATCTTGCTTAAAGAATCACATTATGTTTAAAAGAATAAAAATGATTATTTTTCATTTTTGCTGACAGTACTGAACACACCTAGTCAGTATTGGACTTAGGACTAGCTTGACTTGATTAAATGTGATAAAACCATAAAACTCCCTCTAATCAATAATGACTAATATAAAGATACATTTATAAAGAGACACTCATCAGCAATAATTAAAGTCACATATATTCTGTACTTGAGACCCTAATAAAAGAATTGAATAACATAGTAATAAAAACCTGTGGTCAGATCGTGCGGAATAAGCATGATTTGACCAGATGACCTAATGTCTTAAAACATCACCTGAGCATATATTACTTTTATGATTAATGTTTAACTAATTGATTTAAAATGTATAAATACTGAAGTGTGTAATATGCAAATCAGACTTGACTGAAAGAGGCTTTCCCACCTCACGGTCGACTCTCCTTGATTGCGCAATAAAGACAGCTTTCCTGCTTCTGGCTACTCCGTCTCTGTCTCATAATTGACTCCGTGAAACAGAGGGTGAACCCTATTGGTAACAGAATTGTTGCTTCAAGCCAAATGTGGAGAGTGGAGAATGGGAGAAGCTGCAAAAAGCGTATTTAGTACACATATATTAATATATATATTCACATTTGAATACATGCATAGATTTTTACAATTGTTTAATATAAAAATGCATGAAAAAGTAAGTCATTTTCAAGTGGTTCTTTAATATAGACAATGTAGAAAGAAATATCAATTCATAGAAACTATATAGAGTGATTCAAATGACAATCTCTAGAAAGATGTACAGAATTAGAGCTGATGGTAAAAGGAGAAATGCATCCCTTTTCGATAGCAAGACAGATTAGTCAGATTCAATTACAGATTCAAAATCAACTAGAAAGTGAGAAAGATGATTACATCTTTAAACCAACGATGGTACACCAGCAACAACAAAATAGGGAAACCTCTTTCACGCCGCTTGAAAGCTGGTCTAACAAACATCACAGTAAAAAAAGATTATTGCTGGAAATTAAAGGTTTTAATTCCCGTACAAATAGGTAACGCGTTAGCTAAATTCTATGCCGCTCTTTACAATCTAGAAGTAACTAAACCTTCATCTCATAACATGGATAATTTTATCTCAAAATGTAACCTTCCTAAAATTGAACCAGACAAACTGTCCCATTTGAATAGAGCAATAAGTAAAGAAGAAATCACTATAAAAAAAACTCGAAAATGGTAAAGCTCCAGGACCAGACAGCTTTACGGCTTAGTTCTACAGATCCCTTGAACCCGTTATCACACCTATACTAGTAAGATTCTTCAATAACATAGAGAATACAAAAAAATCTCTAGCAATCTTTTAAGAGCCACAATCTCCCCCATCCCGAAACCCGGAAAAGATCCAAAATTTCTGAGTAACTACCACCCGATCTCCCTTATAAACCTCGAAATTAAGATTTTCTCTAAAATACTGGCCGAAAGACTGAGTCTGGTTATTCCAGACTTGTTCCATCAAGATTAATCTGGATTTGTAAGGGGTAGATCGGGTGGAGATAACATTAGGAAACTCCTAAATATCATACAAGAGGTAGATAGGCGTAGACTCCCAACAGTAGTTCTTACTGTAGATGTAGAAAAGGCCTTCGATAGGTCAACTGGTCCTTTCTGTTGGGTATGTTGGAGGCTTTTGGGATATGGGGACTGTTTTCTGACATGGCAATGGCCCTGTATTCTGAACCTATGGCCAGGGTCCAGGGGAATGGTCTGACCTCACACTGGTTCAGCATTGGTAATGGCATGAGACAAGGGTGCCCCCTGGCGCCCTTCTGTATATTCTTTCTATTGAGACACTTGCATCCTATATAAGTCAGTGCCCTGATATTGAGGGAGTCGCACTGGGATCATGCGAGCAGAAGATTACTTTGTTTGCAGATGAAATTCTTTTTACAGTAGTAAACCCAAAGCAGTCAATTCCTGCACTATTCAAAGTAATTAGAGAATACAGTCAATACTCAAATTATAAAAGACATTTGGCAAAGACCCAGGCTATTACATGGAAAACCAAATAATACACTCAAACTAGATTATAATCTCGATTGGACTAGTAAAACTATTTCATATCTGGGAATTATAATTAGTGGGGATATAGATCACTGGGTCCAATCTGGGGTGGTAAAAGGCCTAGGATAGGGTTAGCGACTATGTCGACAAACTTGTCAGGAGGAGGCCTTTCCTTCCCAGATGTTTTTAGTATGCACGACACAGCCCAGATGTCCCATTGCCTCTGTAGGGGGTACCCGAAAGCAAAAAAATAAACTAAAAACTTTGACCCTCTAGCTATCTTTTGGATTGAAAAAAAAGATTATAAAAAATTAAATATTACCAACATTATAATAAATAACGTTTATCGATCTTTAAGTGTGATCAAACATAAACTCTATACAAAAAATACGTTAACTTGGAATACTCCTATATTAACTTTGAAACTTGCAATGCAAAACTTGGATATACAAAACTAGTTGGGAGCCGGAATATGCAGTATTGGGAACTTATGTCTCGAAGGCAGAATATGTAATTTTGCTCAGTTACAATCAACCTATGGCCTCACCAACTCAGAAATACTTACTTATATTCAAATAAAATCCTTTTTGGACAAAATAATAATTATAAAAAAAGGACCATTAGACCATCTTTTGGCTGGTTGTCCAACCAAAGCTATGTCAAAAATAAGGAATATATTCAGCAATTTAAAAAAGGGGAAGAAACTGGGAACTATTATCAAATGGGAAGTATATTTGGGAATCTCAACCCCTATGATACAATGGCACAAAGCTTTCAATATAGTAAGAAAATCGATTCACTGTATAAACATCCAAGAGACCTTTTTGAAGATCTTACATAGATGGTACCTAGTCCCAGCAATATTGTGTAAATTTCATCCAACAACATCCAACCAATGCTGACGTTGTAATAGTGCCATAGGTACTCTGAAGCATATATGGTGGGACTGCCCAATACTGCATTCTTTGAAGAAATATGTTTTGGAAATCTTTAAAGATCTGAAAATAATAACGAACTTAACCCCTGCCAGTATTTTGTTTCATTTAGATCTCTCAAAACTTTCCAAACCCCAGCTTATTCTGGCAATTCATGTATTGATGGCAGTTATGTATAGCTATAAAATGGAAGTGCATAATTCCCCCCACCAAAGAGGACGTGAATACCCAACAAACTATCAGGGCCAAATGGAAAAAGCACCCTTTTTAAACAGCAACAATATGTCAACATATAGAGAGATTTGGAATGTCTGGTACAGAAGACAGGAGGCAGTATAAGAACCCCCCCCCCCCCACCGAGCATTTTAGGACACATCATAGGAACAGCCCCTCCTCCCGAGCTTTGAACCGGGTTTACAGCCGAGTCCCAGACCTCATCCGAAGCCACCCAACACACCCTCTCAGGTATATGTTTGTTTTTTATGTATGTATGGTTTAATGAATTGCCGTCTATGACTATGAAATATATTCCGACACCTGAGAAATGGAACATACAACCATATTGTAATAATGGAATATAGATAACCATAGAATCTAAATCGGTATCCTTTTTGTAATGTATTTATTTATTGCTCTGTAATATACCCGTGTTAATCAGCCCACGATAACAAATGCAAGACTTTATATTCAACCTATCTACAAAGTGGACCATAAATTGTCATTTTATTTGTATGTTTGTCGCAATAAAATGTAAAAAAATGAAAAAATGTAAAAAAAAAGGAGAAAAGTCCTTTGTATAGTAAAAGCAGTCCAATTTGTCTTAAAGGGCTAAAGTTCAAATGATTTACATCATGATCCTTCTGCCACGGACACAAACTCAGAGGGAGTGAGCAAACTAAGCATTCCTGACTAAATGTGGCAACTGTCCCAATATGGCTGCCTCTCCTTTTCTTCCTTCCTAATTCTATGATATTTACATTTTTCAGCTTCTGCTCTGACAGTCTCTGGAAAATACTCCTACATTCAGCATTATTTTTGGCCATCTCTGCACCTGAGGGTACAATGATTCACTCTGTGTTCAAATGAAGACTGGATGGCACTGTTCTAAACTGTTTAACTATTTTATCTTACTGACAGGTAACAGAGGGTGTCATCAGAAATTTGCTACTCACTACCAACATCATTAATTTGTAGAATGCCATCAAAATCTACATTGCCCAAACAAAATCACAAAATATTATTGTTATTATCTGGTGAGAGAAGTAGAATGAATTACAATAACAGCACAAATCTTACACTAACTTCTGGGACACAAAAACTCCAGCGTCTAGGAGCCTTCATCGCTGCCATTTCACCACTGACAGTTCAGAGCTTCAGAGGTTTGTGACAGCACTGCCATTTCATCATAGCAGTATACAAACTGACAGTTTAGCTGTCAGCGCTTACAAATACAGTAATAACCCCCCTAATAAATTAACCCCTGTTAAAACTAACCCCAAACCCTAATAGCAATCATAGAAGTAACCCCTAACGCCCGACCCTAATAGTAACCCTAATACTAATTCTAAGTCCTAATACTAACCCCCAATAACCTGACTCCTAATAATAGAGCACAGAGAGAATGTTTAGAGGCAATTATGGTGCAGCAACAATGGAATAGAAAGATTGTTTGGGGGAAAGATGGCATTTTATGGGGGGGAGATGGCACATAGAGGATGTTTGTGGCAAATTAAAAGGAGAAGCAAAGGAGCGCAAGGGTTAATCAACCAATTATAAATAATTTTGTGATACAGGTCTATGGGACTTTAGTGCAAAGATACGTGCAAATAAACAATCTATAACCGAGAAATAAAACAATATATAAAATATATATATATATATATATATATAGAAAAAAGAAAAATATATAGAGAGAAAAAGATGAAATGAGTGGAATACTTATATAATCACTGTTGCTTGAAGAATTCGATTGGTTATGCGTAAGCAGACAGAGACGATAATATATTATGTTAAAAGACAACATATGGAAACGAAAATGTATTTTGTTAAAAAACAGCATTGATCTTGTAAGAATTTTAAAGGTACATACAATATCATTTAAAAGTGGCACAATTTTCCTTTAATACATTGCTATTTACAGAAAAAGTCAAATGCATTGTATTGCAATTACATAGGAGAAAATAAAATATTTTTACATACAAAACACCATACAGGTCTATTTAACCAACTTACTGATCTCCAGTGTATGTCAGAGTATTTTAATGGTAAAATCTCATTTAGTGTGTAAATATATATGTGTAGTCGGTATATTGTCTTATGATTGCATGCATTTATGGAACTCAATAAACATTGGTTATATAAATAACAAATTTCATAAAATTCCAATTACCTATTAATACCTTATATACAGATAGATTACATGGTACAGAAGTTGACATATAAAAATATAAATATATATATTGGTCCATATATTTCTAAAATTTCAAAAGGAGAGAAGAAACCAAAATTATTATCAATAATATTATATGTATACCAAGACTATAAGGGTGAAGGGGGGGGGGGGGGGGGGATTATTATATCTACCAGAAAGGGAAAGAGAAAAAATAGAAGCGAAAGGGAAAAAGGAAAGAGAAAGGAAAACCAACAAAAAAGAAGCAGAGCAAGGAAAGAAGTTCATAAAGGAACACTTATGTAGATGAATTTTACAAAAAATTAAACAGATCAAATTCTATGTTTAAACCTAACGGGGCAAGGGTTTTTAATTTATAAACCCACTTCATCTCAATTTGGCCTATTTTTCTGATAAAGTCTTCTCCCCGCCAATGTTTTTTTAAAAGTACTATCCCCATAAAATGTAATTGTCCAGGGTCTGCTTGCTGATGTGTGGTGAAGTGTGAGGATACGCTGTGTTCCATATATTTCTTTCTTATATTGTTCATATGTTCCCCTATTCTCTTATGTAGGGGGCGGGTAGTTCTACCTACATACTGTAGACCGCATGGGCAAGTTAATACATATATGACGTAAACAGCTTATCAAGAGGAGGGAGGCATGCACCTGAGGAAGCCACACCTGGCGAAACGCGTCTGTGACACGCCCCCTCGTCTCCGTGATACTTTGTATTCTATCTGCTGTGAAGACCTATTGCACACAGCTGATTCATCCGGCGTTTTTTTGAATCCCAAGTGCCTTCTATGCTGCATGGTCCTCTATTCGCCGTAAGCAGAGCTACATGCCTTTTAACAAAAGCGTTTTCTGTGAGTTACGTAATTGTACTCACAAACTTTTAAGTAAGCCTTGATTTTTGTCTCTTAAATTAAAGTATTCTGTTTATACAGTACTTTACTATGGTGGCATTTTCTTTTTTATATACATGAATGCTTTCTGAGATTTATTACTTCGGGGGAGCTACTCTGCAGACCAGCTGATCTCATCATTCCCTATACACTGCCAGGGATCTCCTTATGCGCTTAAAAAGAGCAGTATACTGCTCTTAAATTCGTGAGTATTATTTTTACACACTAATCAAGTATATCAATTTACCAGACGGAAAGCACTATTATTTTAATTTTTTTCTTCTTTCTGAGAAACGCATAACCAATCGAATTCTTCAAGCAACAGTGATTATATACGTATTCCACTCATTTCATCTTTTTCTCTCAATATATTTTTATTTTTTCTATATATATATATATATATATATATATATATATATATATATTTTATATATTGTTTTATTTCTCGGTTATACATTGTTTATTTGCACGTATCTTTGCACTAAAGTCCCATAGACCTGTATCACAAAATTATTTATAATTGTTTGATTAACACTTGCGCTCCTTTGCTTCCCCTTTAAATTGTCTTTTTGCTAGTAAGAAACAAAGGTGTTTTTCTTACATCAAAGTGAGCAGCACACTTATATTTCTCTTAGACACACCGGTAGTGCCTAATACACCACACTTTTTCACATTCGATGTTTGTGGCAAAGATGACACAGAAAACCTTTTTGGGCTTATATGGCTGCCTGGATACTTTTTTAATGATCCGGACCATAGAGGGCTATGCATGTTAGTATATTCATTAATATTTTTTTAGTGTTTGTTGATCCAAGTAGAAATGTGATTGCCATTTGGAGTCAAGAAGGATTTATTTTCCCCACTGAAAGCAGAATTCGAAATTGCTGAAGGGGTTTATTTGCCTTCTTTTGGATCAACAGGTGTAAACATGGGATAGGAAAAAGGTTGAACTTGAGGGACGCAAGTCTTTTTTCAACTTAAACTACTATGTAACGATGTAACTATGGGACAGTCAAACTGTATGTGAGATAAAATAGCACAAACTGTTTGGTGGCAAAGTTGGCACCATGAGATATGCTGATTGGGAACAGAGATGGCACTCGGAAGCTCTTTGGGGACAGAGATGGTACTGTTTTTGCACTTAAAAATTGTTTGTGGGGTGTGCCCCAGGAGGCATGCTCCCGCCCACAGGTAGTGTATAAAAGGTCTTTCTGGAGGAAATCTCTATGAAGTCAATTATAGTAATAGCTTCATATAGGCAGAGAGGCAGAAGGCCCCTATCTATTTCCTTGGTGTAATATTACTTACTGAACATGTCCATGCCTTTAATTCTTAATATGGATACATTGTTAAATAAGTAATTGAAAAAAGCAACATATATTATATTCTGATATGTTTTAGTTTAACATAATTTTGGTGCAAAATGGCAGAAATCATAAAAAAGCTAAATGCAACACAATTATGTAAATCTAAAATCTGTTACCTAATGAATATTCTGCACCAGTATGATAATATGTTTCCATGCTAAACAGTTTCATTTCTCCAACCATTTATATCCTTGTTGCTATAACGATTTCTATCTATTGTGGATTGTTATATCTTCATGGTATTTTCTATTTGATATTACTCATAATGTAATTATATTAGTTATATTGTTCTAATTTTCCACCCAGAAAACTTGTATTAACTAAATTAAAAAATGTATTTAATCAAATATTACATGATTTCTAATAATATGACTATTATTGTCACCATGTTCTAATGAGTTCTCCTTGTCTTTGTTAGTCTGAGGTGATGTGGCTCCCTTGGATGACTTCTTCCCCTCAGGTGTGTTCTGTTGTAATGATTCTGCTTTGTTCCTCTTTTTCTTATATACTGCTGGTGTAGAAAAAACTCTGTCAGGGATTTATTTTGTTTTAACTGTTTTGCTTCCCTATTTTCTTTAGACTTCTTATTCTCTTTTTGTTCAACATTTCTCCTTGCCGTCATTTTGAATAGGAAATTTTATGTCTCCCTCTTTTTTCTTATATTTCTCCTCTATTCTTTTATTTCCCTCTCCCGAAGTTATGTGAACTTTGTCACCATGTTTGAATCTAGCACTCAAACCATAATTTTACTTTCATGATATTTCATGCAGTGCAGTAATTAGCAATCCCCTCTTTTATTTATTTTTCTTGATGAGATCAAGCACCCAAGCTCGTTGAGTTTTTTAGAGGTACTAGACATTTACAAGTCCAGAATAGGATAGAATACTTTTTTTAAAATATTCAAGAAGACAGAAAAAAGTAGAATCTGTTGCATTTATCTTTTCTTGTAGAGTTTCCTCTTTGCACTCAGATTGCCTCCCTGAACAACAATTCCATCTTTCAGGCTATTTCTCCTTTAGCCTGTTTGTAAGGTCAGCAAAGGTACCTCCAGTCACCCCCCTACCAGATCTGTCACCAGGAGGTTCCCGCGATCGGGTACTCGCAGCTCCAGTGTCCCTCGCCGTCGGAGCGGCAATGGCAACTCACGCGCGCGTGCAACAATTCAGTAGCTTTTCTGTCCCAAGCGTCGCTATGGAAACGGACAGCATGGCGCACGTATCACGCGTCATGGGGGCGGGGCTATAGCCCTTTAAAACCGAGGCGCGCATTCTAACAAATTGCTTGAGTATTATCAAGCTAGTTCCTGTGTTCATTTGTTCCCTGGCGTTTACTCTACCTGACCTGTACCTGTTTTTGACCCGGCTTCTCTATTTGGATTCTCCTGCTTTCTGGTTCCCGTGATTTGGCTTCATCCCTGGTTTATGCTGTTTTCTGGAAACCCGACCCCGGCCTGTTTACCGATTCCTCTACCTTCTGGCTCCCCGACCCGGCTTTCTCCTGACGATTCTTCTGTTGGCATTCGTGCCCGATATCACTGCTGCAGCTTACCATATTCTCCAGTATTGTGGTGTCTGGCAAGGGCTGTCGCTTCTGCAAATTGGGGCTCCACTTCAGAACCACGGTACGTTCCCCACACTGTTCTTTTTTCATTGCTTGCCTCTTTCGCTTTTTTCCCCTCCTGTTATTTAGCACTCCAGCCTAGTGCTTAATATCTCATCAGCCATCACGCAGGGTCCACTGATCTCCACTCCCCACCACTTTGGTGGGTACCGCAGGATATTGTCCTGACGGTCTCCACCAGTTCAAGGTAAATTGTGTGCTTAACTGTGGCGGGATTCAGTAAACAGGCACTTTTTAATGGAACCGTTACTAAAAAAAACTGTTGGGTGTCTTTGTTCGAAACTTTATTCGATGTTACTACTAGAAACCAAAGAAAAATGATTGGCGGTGTCTGTCATGGTGTCAACTACAATCATGGCATCATTCACCTCCTTTGAATGATGCAGCAGGTTTTTGGTTTTCTGCCTAAATGTGCCTACAGCAGTAAGGAGAACTTTGAGAGCCAATGTACTGAGACAGACGTATACCTTTGGAAGAGCCTTCTTCAAAAGCTTACAGCCTAGGTACATGGCTCTAATGGCAGTCACACAGATCTCAAGCATCTGGAATTATATGACTGTAGCACTAGCGAAACAAAAATCCCTTTCCGGCTTGCCATCGTACCACAAGTATTTTGCACTCAAACAATTCCTAATATTCAGCAATGCCACTAAAACATATATCTGCTTTCTTTTACCTGTGTGTTCTTAGTAAAAAGGCATTGTAAAACACCAAAGACTCATATAACTATCAGTTTACTTAATAATATTTTATAATATTCCCCAGTAAAAGGCTAAAGCCACATCCTATTATTCTCTCTGGCTAAGCGATACAATATAAACAATGTATTGTATGTAGTTATGTTGAATAGCCAGTGTTAAAAAATGCCCTGTGAAAACATAATGAAATGTGAGAACTTAACCAGATATAGTTTGTGTTGAAGAATATTCACATTATTATTATTAATGGTACTATATATATATGTTAATAAAGTTTTTGTGATGATTATTTAATGGGGTATTTGGATTTTCCTCACAATCAATAATACCCAGACATCCAATTTATAATACCGGAGGTATATCTAAATACTGTCAGATCATGACACATTTCCATTGCTCTCTGTGCATACATTCTATGTTCTATGTGCTGCTATCTCTTCTCATTAGTTTTTAAGAAGGAAAATGTAGCAGCAAATTTAACAAAGACCAAAATGATAGTGAAGGAGCAGATTGCATTGTGGCACCTTGGAAGATGCAGGGGGAGAGAGGGACCTGTACCAATGCTTAGCTCATGTGAATTTAATGGAGAGGCTGTCACCTTTGTTGATGGATGGACACAAGAAGTGAAGGGTTTCAGTTCCTTGCCATTTGTTTCACTTGGCAAGCTGTGGAAGTAAGAAATAGATAAGTGAGTCTAAAGGCTCCCTTTTAAATTTATTCTCTATAACCACTGCAGTCACAGAGATACCGTAATATGGAAATTAAATGCAAGGAAAATTTGTCTGGTCTTGTCTAGACATCCAGGGACCTACGGAAAGTTAGCTAATATTAACCAGTGGTTTTTTTTTCTCTTGCAATTTAGAGAATGGGGTAATCAATATAATGGTTGTCTTACAGAAATCAATGTAGTCCTGTTATTATGCCACAAGAAGATGTAAGAACACTACTATTTCTTCTCTGTACTGTAATAATCAACAAGAGGAACACTGTGTTTTACTATGCAATTTAACTATGCATTCATTTTTGAGTTGCTCATTGTAGTTGTGTTTTTAAAATTGACTTTCTTTAGTGACACTTATGATGACATGAAAGATGCAAATGATTTTCAAGTTGGTATCATGTTACTAAAGGATCTTAGGGATTTAGAAGAGAGTTAAATTGTTGTATTCCATTTGAATTTGAGACACTGGTAGGCTCTATGCCAGAATATACTGAGGCGATGGAGTAAAGTAAAAAACAATAATTATAGTAATGGCAATAATAATGGTAATAATAATTAATATTGAATTAATGTGACAGTAATCTAAATAAGATTGTAATCCCTCAAAATAATTCAGAAAGGCCATATCATGAAACAAGCTTAAATACATAAAGGGAATCAATACAGTAAAGGAAGAGAGTATTTTTAAAAGAAGAAAAACGACCACAACTAGAGGACATAGTCTTAAATTAGAGAGGCAAAGATTAAAAAGTAATATCAGGAAGTAGTACTTTACTGAGAGGGTAGTGGATGTATGGAATAGCCTGCCAGCGGATGTGGTAGCAGTAAACACAGTCAAGGATTTCAAGCATGCGTGGGATAAGCACAAGGCTATCCTAGAAATAAGATAGGGAACTGGGACTAAATGGACCAAATGGTTCTTATCTGCCGACACATTCTACACTGAACAATTATAAATGAAACACTTTTGTTTTTGCCCCCATTTTTCATGAGCTGAACTCTGAATATCTAAGACTTTTTCTATGTACACAAAAGGCCTATTTCTCTCAAGTATTGTTCATAAATCTGTCTAAATCTGTGTTAGTGAGCACTTCTCTTTGTCGAGATTATCCATCCACCTCACAGGTGTGGCATATCAAGATGATAAAAACAAAAGAGAAGGGACGAATCTCCTCCAAAGAACCGTCTCCACTCTTAATAATAATAAAAAAAACTTCCGTGATTGGGGAACATTGGGTTAAGGGTGCTCCATCTAGCTGTTGAGGCGTTGAAACATGAAAGAGAAAAAAAGATGTCTGCACTCCTTGTCCAGTGAAAATAAGCTGTGTATTTATTAAATCAGGATTCGATAAAACAAAAGTGCATAAGTAAACAGCAAGGCATATGTAGGGGATTCGCCTTATGCATTTTGCGAGTACTCACGCTTAATCATAGGCCTATGATGAAGAAAGTGAAAAACAGCATAAACCAACATCTGTCAAAGATACTGCTTGGTTGCATGAGAACTTCAAAAGAACTGTCCAACATTTGGAATTTACCAATGTATGTAAGAATAAAGAAATTACTGTGTGTCATTGGGTGATATATGAAAAACGTTTCTCATACTAGTTCATTAGCATGAGTGGGGGAACATGTAGTAGACATGGGAGCATCTGTGTTTCATTTCATTTTGGGATTCAAAATGCTCCTTTTCGTATGCATATATAACCATTCATATAGGATTTTAACATAACTTCTCAGATGTGACTGATCTAGAACAGGCTTTCCAATCCTGTGCCAGTCCATGATGAATTGAACGCAACTTCCACATTCAACCACTTTTTTTTTTTTTTTAAAACTGTAACTTTAGTGAATAGATCACCTAGAGAAGGGATGCTCTTTCATATGAAGAATGGTAGAGTTGAAATATAAGGGACAGAAAGAAAGAATGATCTGAATGTAAGGGACAATATGAAAACAGTTCATCAGAAAGAAAAAAAAGGTTTTATGGTGGTAAGATTCTTTTAATAGATGGCTTTTAGGAGAGTGGTTAAAACTTTAGGATTTAGCAGAGAATCTAACCAATTAAATTAAGCAATTAAGAGAACAGGATTAACATGGGGAAAAAATTGCAGCGTGGTGTAGGTTATTAAAGTAGAAGAGAGGCATAAATTTATAAACAATGTTGAGAAAGTATTTGGACATATGAGGATACAATGGGGTTTGAGATTATGGAGGACTCAAAAAAGGATTGGCAGACACCAGGCCCGGACTGGGACAAAAAATAGGCCCGGGCATTTAAGACTGAGCAGCCCATTTTTATTTTTTTGTTAAACCAAATGGATAATTATGACAAATATAATATACTGGTGTCTTGCTATTAGTTATATTTATATATATTGCCCCCAATATGCCAGGATATTGCCCCCAATATGCCATGTAATATGCCAGGATATTGCCCCCAATATGCCAGGATATTGCCCCCAATATGCCATGTAATATGCCAGGATATTGCCCCCAATATGCCATGTTATATGCCAGGATATTGCCCCCAATATGCCATGTTATATGCTAGGATATTGCCCCCAATATGCCAGGATATTTCCCCCAATATGCCATGTAATATGCCAGGATATTGCCCCCAATATGCCACGATATTGCCCCCAATATGCCATGTAATATGCCAGGATATTGCCCCCAATATGCCAGGATATTGCCCCCAATATGCCATGTAATATGCCAGGATATTGCCCCCAATATGCCAGGATATTGACCCCCAATATGCCATGTTATATGCCAGGATATTGCCCCCAATATGCCATGTTATATGCCAGGATATTGCCCCCAATATGCCATGTTATATGCCAGGATATTGCCCCCAATATGCCATGTTATATGCCAGGATATTGCCCCCAATATGCCATGTAATATGCCAGGATATTGCCCCCAATATGCCAGGATATTGCCCCCAATATGCCATGTAATATGCCAGGATATTGCCCCCAATATGCCACGATATTGCCCCCAATATGCCATGTAATATGCCAGGATATTGCCCCCAATAAACCATGTTATATGCCAGAATATTGCCCCCAATATGCCATGTAATATGCCAGGATATTACCCCCAATATGCCATGTAATATGCCAGGATATTGCCCCCAATATGCCAGGATATTGCCCCCAATATGCCATGTAATATGCCAGGATATTGCCCCCAATATGCCAGGATATTGCCCCCAATATGCCATGTAATATGCCAGGATATTGCCCCCAATATGCCATGTTATATGCCAGAATATTGCCCCCAATATGCCATGTTATATGCCAGGATATTGCCCCCAATATGCCATGATATTGCCCCTTAGTATGCTAGTTATGCCACCCTCCTCTCCCAGACCCCAGTACTTACCTCTTTGCTGCTTCGTCTCCCGGTGCTCTGAAGGTGCGTGGCTGTGAGGGAAGCGTTGTGAGCTCCCCTCCAGCTGCGCGGAACAATAAAGTTTGTTTGAAAAAAAACACACTTTATTGACCGCCCGGCTGGAGTGGAGCGCACAACGCTTCCCTCACAGCCACGTAGCTTCAGAGCACCGGGGGACAGAGCAGCAAAGAGGTAAGTTTTTTTTATTTTTTTGTGCTCTGCTGGGATCTTCCTCGCCGGCCCCGGCCCATGGCCACCGCGGCCCACCGGGCATTTGCCCGGTGTGCCCGATGGCCAGTCCGGGCCTGGCAGACACATATGACTTATGCAAAGGTACAGGTCATTTGGATTCTGTCCATGACAGGCTGCTGAGGGGACATATCCAGCCTATTAGTGGAGTTAGTGGGAGGAGTTTTGTGAATAAAAGTCAGGGAGCAAGAAGTTAGGCAGCCATTTTAGGAAGAAGCTATCTTTTGTCCTACCCGCCCTCCCTGTTTTATTTGGTGTCCTTCGGTTTTATATACTTTATGTCACAGCACCAGTGGAAGCTTGCAAAGTATCCAGGAGGGTTAACGGAAGTAGAGAATGGGGGGGAGTCAATAAACACTCTGGTGGGAGGTTCGAGGGGAAAGTGGTACATCGAACTTCAGGATATGAGGGGGCATTGGTATATACCCAGAGCACAGAAGTCATTCAGCAGCCATCTGGATACTAGTGCATGCTTGGCTGGTTTTCTGATGTTATGTGAAATGTTATGTTAGTCATTGTGTAATACTGGAATATGTGGTGTAATGTTATAAAATGTAATGCAATGACTATTTTAAATAAAGTGCTGTGGCTGTTTTTTTCTACCCCACAGTCTGGTTTTAAGTTAACAGTTATTTCTAGGCGAATACATTCCCTGATGATCGAAGCGACTCCTGTCATGGCCTTTTTTTAGCCTTATTATCTTGTGATGACCAATCTCCTTCAGTCTCTCTCAGTTTATCAAACATAATTTAAATATTATACACTAGAACACTGTAACACACAATATTAATTTCCTAAGCACAGAACTGCTGTTTGTTTAACAAGAAATACAATTTCGCTAATCCTCTTGATACTAATATCCCATGGTGCTGAGTTAATGAGTTTAACACCATCTCAGACCTGGAATATTGAATTGACACAACTCCACTGACACATCTCATTAGCTTAACTCATTAAACAAATAATGCCCCCTCTCCCTCCATAGCTCTTTTTAAGTCTGTTTCTGAATCCATAACTGGTACCTATCACGTTAATGCTTTGATCTATTTTGAACAAAGCAATGCAAAAAGGATTTTGTTTGTGAAATAAATTCCAAAATATATTATCTAAAGCAGTGGTTCCAAACCAAGTCCTCAAGGTCAGTCCAACAGTCCAGGATTTAGGGATTTAGAATTGACCAGTTGAGGTATTTTGGGGCCTCAAGGACAAGGTTGGGAACCAATGGCCTAAAGGCAAATCCTATCCAAATTCATAGGGTGTAGAGAGTTTCAAAGCTGGTTGTGTAGAACAGGAGGTAAACAGTAAGGGTGATACTTAACTCTACTTGTTTTTATGATACTTGTTCTAAATGGTCTGTCTTTCAACATAAGGAGTGTTTTAGCAACACAGAAAGCTCCCCATATTTCTACAAGAAGATTATACTCCACAGAGTAAAAGCTGCAAGAACTATAAAGAGGATTGGTCATATGTACCATATGTATGGTCTGGTATGTTTGCGCCCACACCATATCATTGATTATAATTACTGAACAATACTCTCAATAGCAGACAATAATGTTTGGAGTTAAATAGAGTTTGTTGCTGTAAATCGACCACCTATACTTTATCATGCTTTTTTTTGTCATACAAGCTCAAGCTGTATTTTAAGTTGTATTGATTATTTAAGTGCTTTGATTTATCTTTTAACTGCGGATAGATCAGATCTTGAAAAAAAATAAAATCAACTCCACAGGATCTGCACCGTATCATATATTCAGTTGTAGGCATGGTAAGTTACAAGCTATGTTGAACATAATTTTCAGGATTCAGATTTATTAGTGTTCGAACAGTAAGCAGATTGAAAACAAATTGTAAAATATGTACTTGCAAGCATATTAACCAGGTGCAGGTTTTGATACTGAGCCAGAGTCGGGAGTAAGTCAGCCACTGGAGACAGAATTATTTAATTTGGTGTAACTCACACTTGACATTTAAACAATAGATATAGGGTCAGTTTAAATGACAATGAAATTATTCAAGCATAATGGATGTCACACTGGCTCTGTCTGAAAATGTGTACAAATCTTCTGTAGGGCTGGTGAGAATTTGACATATGTAAAAATATATTTCTAGTATACGTAAATACATATATGCATACAATTATATAACACATAGAGCCACTGTACTGTGTTTGTATGCCATGTTTTCTCCAGCCCCAACAGAAAATTAGAAAACATTTTCTGACAGTTCCAGAGTGACATCCATGTATAAATATAATTTACATAATGTGTCCATTGTTTTACTATATACATTTGTTATACCACCATGTACTGTTTCCTAGCGTTGCCCCCTTTAGTTCTGCAAAACAATTCTAACTTTATGTATAAATGAAAAAAAAACAATGCATGTGTCCTATTTGCACTGTAGCTAGGGAACATTTTCCTAAATATGTTTCAAAATTATTAGTAAATTATTAGTAAAGAAGCTAAAATATACTGAGGCCTATAAATTAAAGATAATAGAAGTGTTGTTCGATGCTGGAATCTTTACTACACAGACAAATGTTCTTAGTTTGCCATTGTAGTAAGTGTTCAAGGGCCTAGGAAGAAATATTATATAAAAAAAAAATCGAACCTATAAAAATTAAATAGCTGATAGTCAAGTGGAGCTGTAGATAAAGCAACTATTATTAACATCATTTAACACTGCATTGTCTCTTTCCCTGCAGATATCTAAAGCTCCATTTTTTCCATCTAAATTGTTTTTAAGTGTAGTTTTCAGACATTTGGAATTTGAAATTGTGCGGTGATATCTATATGTATCATGTCCAACTGTAAGCATTTTAGCAAGCCTACATATTATTTTGCAATTCTGCTGTCAGTTAACCACCGCTATAGTTAGTTCAGGACCAGTGAAAGGATTTTTGCTGCCCTAGACAAGTAGCAAGGCCAGTAAAAAATTGGCATGAGACCAATGACAGGTCTATGGAGGTGACAGAAACATAGAAATATAGAATGTGTCGGCAGATAAGAACCATTCGGTCCATCTAGTCTGCCCATTTGACAGCCATACCGGACAGCGTGGCCGGTATTTATTTTGCAGAAGAGGTGGCAACCCTGTAGGCGGGACATCTTTCCATCAGAAACTCTGCTTCCAATACCCCTGCTCTCCCCCACCTTTCACTCCTGTTCCTACCCCTCAGACATTTCTGACAGGATTAGTCTTACTGGAGATGCGCAGTCATGGGCATCCGCAGGATTTTTACCAGGAGGGGGCAAATATCCTCCCCATTTTTCCTCTCTCCCATCCCAATATTTCCTTACAGTTTCCTTGTAGAAAGTAAATGTAATTTATAGGAAAAATGATATGACCATAGTAGCAGTAGCTAACAAACCAGCATTTACCTGAGCAACATGAGAGCTTTACTTTACAATAGGTGGGATGGTAAAGATTATCTACAACTGCCCCAGTCTACATTTCCTATGGTGTTCAGTCAGTAACGGCTTGTTGAATATCATGGAAGCTGCAGACAACAGCAAAGTTAGTGTGTAGTGTAGAATAGGCCATCAAAAGCCCAGTCTAGCACTACAATTCCAATAGTTAGTTGGATATTGTTGTAGATTCAGTCAACAAAAGTTAGGACTTTATTTATGAAAGAGAGAATTGCAGCAAACTTAGACTGGAATTTCACACTTATGGTCCAAGTAACTGAGCTATTCGCTTGAATTGGAGAATTTTTCTACTGCTTCAGCCTTAAATTTGAACTTCCCATATTTACTGCAATTCTCTCTTTCATTAATAAAACCCTTCATTGTTTGCACTGTTAGCTACTATTCCCATAATCATTAGACATATGCATTTTTTTTCGTTGGAATGCATGTTCGGGCGAAAAAATGTCTCTTTCGTCCATTCGTCCAAATATCGAAAGCAGAAAACAAAAAACAAACAAAAGCCAAATGAACGAATGCAAAATGAATTTGTCCATTCGGCAATTTGCCTTAATTTAACCTTAATGTCACCTTAAATTTGGTGTAATTTCAGCTTAAGTTGTTGTATATGAAATGCTATTAGCAGTGCATTACAATACATACAACAACTTAAGCCGACCTTCAAGGACAACTGTAGCAGAAAATGACCTTATGTTTAATTAAAAGATTGTATTAAGTGATTTACAAAGAAATTATTTAATAAAGGAATACAAATTAAGTACCTTATTCAGTCTTCTTTACTCCATATAGTTCTCTCAGGGGGCAGACATGTTGTTTAGAATCTTGGGTCAGATCTTCACTCACCATGGTTCAGATGAACAAAGATCTGACCAATCTGACCAAAGATTCTAAACAAACTGTCTGCCTCCTGGTAGAGCTATATGGAGTAAAGATGGCTCAATAAAGTACTTTATTTGTATTCTTTTATTAAAGCATTTCTATTTAAAATGTCTATATTTGATGTCATCTTTCAATTAAACACAACTTCATTTTTGCTACAGTTGTCCTTTAAGTAGACTTAAATTAATTGACTGAATCAGCGAATTCCACAGTACTGCTCTTGCTTTGAATCTGAATGCAAATCCATATATGTCTGTCTGTAGTGTATTTGTCAATGTTATATAATGTAGTGTATTACTAAGTATTTGTATAACTATGGAAGAGAAATGTATATACTTATTTATATACTTTTTTTAACATTAAAAAAATATATAAATGTCCCATTCCTAACTAAAAAATACTTAGTAATGCTGCCTTGGCATGGGGACTGGTGATTTTATTCGTTTTGCACTTTTATTTCAAGTATTTCAACATTTCTTTGTTATTTGTGTATTATTTTTTTATTTTTTGCACATCACTTTTCTGTTCATTTATTTCATTGTTTGTGCGTTCCTACTGGATTTGCACGAGTGTCTGCAGCATTCTAAATTAGCACATTTTTTACACTTACAGTGTCTATCACTTATCTTTATAAAAAAAAAGTTTTGTCTGAGAGGAATATTTTGTCAGCGCCCAACTCTAAGAATAATCAAGTAGCAATGCTGTGTGCTCGACATCATGGGAGTTGCAGTCAACAAAAGTGAATGTTGTGTAGTGTGGTGTAGATCTGAAATGAACAGCAAACATTTTCATGTTCTTCAAAAATTAGGGGAGTTAGAGTGTAGTAAAAAGGGACATAAAGGCTTGGATGCAAAATAGGACACTGTAGTTATGCAGCAGTAGTGGCTAATGATTCTCAGCCAACCCATTGGATGGCTGAGAATCATGAAATGTGCATTCCACAGCAGTTGCAGCATCAATCTATAATCATATAATAGCCAACCTTTGGCACTCCAGTTGTTGAGTACTCACTTTCCCATGATGCTTAACATGCAAAACTGGCTGAAAGTCATGGGAAATTTAGTCTCAACAGCTGGATTATAATTAACCATAGATGCAATATATGTTGGAATAATCTATCTGCTGTTGCTTCCCATGCATAAAATGCCTGCAACCTCTTGAGGGGGAGAAGGAGGAAGTGAGCAGACCAAACCAGCAAGGGACTGTATTTAATGCTATCTATGTCTAGATAACCTATAATAAACAGTAGACATGTGCATTCGTTTTCGGACTAATGCATTTTTTGTCCGAAAATAGCATTTTCGTCCATTCGTCCGAATAACGAAAATGCTAAACTAACGAAAGACGAATGAACGAATGGTTAATAAACGAAAATTATTAGTCCATTCGTGCTATTGGCATTCTATAAACCGAAATAGAGTCGGTTTATAGAATACCAATAGCCTTACATATACATTCCATAAACCGACTTAATGAACGACTTTCGGTTTATGGAATGCATGTAATACTATTGGCATTCTATAAACCGAACTAGAGTCCCCAAGGCTCTCGTTCGGTTTATAGAAAGCCAATAGTATTACACGTATTCTATAAGCCGAAAGTCTATAAACCGAACTTCGTTCGGTTTATAGACTTTTGGTTTATAGAATACATACAATTACATGTAATTCTATGTATTCTATAAACTGAAAGTGGTTTATAGACTTTCGGCTTATAGAATACGTGTAAAACCTTGGCGGTTTATAGAAAGCCAATAGCACTACATGTATTCCATAAGCCGAAAGTCTATAAACTGAATGAAGTTTGGTTTATAGACTTTCGGTTTATGGAATGTGTAGGTCAATTGATTCGTATGAACGAATAAAACGAAACGAAAATAATAAACGAATTTCGTCTGAAACGAATGCAGTAATAAACGAAATTCGTTTTAGACTAAATAAATAACATTTTCGTCTGAATGGACAAAAACGAAACGAAAATTTTTTGTTTTGCACATATCTAATAAACAGCTTACTGCTTCTCCCACTCTTGCTGCTGCTCCTGTATGCCTGCGTGAATTTCCAGGGACGGAGTGCCGCAATTTACCCACCCTCCAAAAGCCAGTGGGCACAACAGCCTATTGAAGGAGTTTTACAACCTGACAGCTAATGCATTAGTTTTGAAATTTAGCTCATCATTTCTTGAACAGACCTCCCTGTGTGTGACGTAAATCGTACTCTGTTTTCATGTTTAAAAAGTCCAAATACATCTTTAATTGAACTCCTATTTTATCTAACATCACATTTTACAAAAAAGATTTAATGTGGCCAGTTATTGATGGGTTGGTTTGTAAAGCTAACTTGATAACGTAATCATGACCAGGGGGATAATGCACTGACTAGAGAATATGTCCAAGTCTCATGGTCGCAGATAAAACTCTTAGTAGGATCAGGGTCCAAAACTTACACTGTCCCTTTAAAGAACATTCATAATCCCACAAAGCATTGCGTGTGATTAATTGTAGGGTATGCATACACATGTCAGCATCCTTCCCACTTAACAAGGTAAATTAAGCACATGTTTATAACTTTTACATATTCCCCTCTTGGATTAATTGGTTCCATCTATATACACATGCATACCAAAATTTGCAAGGCATATATAAGTCATATGTACTGCACGCAAATAAATAGTCGAACTGGTACCCCTAATGCAATAGATCATTATTTTATTCTTATTGAGCAAGAATGACAATGTAAGCTCCAAGATAGAAGGTTGAAAAAGGTCAGGATTGAGGTCAAAGAAAGGAAATTAGGGAGGGGGTAAATATTGGTCATGCAGTACACAAACAAATGTATACATGTAAGTGACTAGTGCACACTGGATAACCCAAGATGTATACTTTGTAGAAATGGTCTGAAGTCCTATGAACATGAAATATTTTATGTTATTGTTCTGTTTTGGAAACACATTTCTGATTACTTGTGTCGTGTTATTTTAATGAAACTCAGCTTTGCTACATACAGCATTGCTCTACTGTACACTGATCAAAAGAGCTGCAGCAAAGCAATCTGCGTACAGCAATAGAAACCTTTTGATCTTGATCTTATTTCCTATCTAAGTAATATTAGTATCACCACTCTGTATTACTTTACAGAGATGGTGGAGTAGGTATGGAATAAACTTCCAGCAGAGGTGAAAGGGAATTTAAACATGCATGGGATAGGCCTAAGATTATCCTACATTTAAAGCAACTATATCACCTAGGCATTGTTTTTACTGTGAAGGTAGAGAATACAAAATTATTGAAAATGATCTATACATTGTGATAGCAAAATTCCAAGCAAATTCCTGTTTTAAATGTGTTTGTGATGTTTCCATTTTTTTGGAATTAATATGCAATTTACACATTTCCCATTGAAAAACAGTGGTGTCATAAACATGAGACTCCACAGACATTTAAAAACACATATTTCTCCTATTACGGCATTTGCTTGCAATTTAACAACACAATGTATAGATCACTTTCAATGATTTTTAATTCTCTACATTCACAGTAAGACATTGTTTAGGTGATAATGGAATCAGGGCCCTGTGTAGAGATGTGAGGCATGTGAGGTCTGTGCCATCATAGGCAGAGATCTCCTCTCCTTCCATTTCCCAAAATGGCAATATTCCGAGCAGTGCTGGATACTATTAAAAATATTGCTACATGAGCCCGACATTAAGTCAGTGAATGTAGGGAGATGGCAAAAGTATATAAAGAAATTGGATTAAAATAATAATTGGTCAGAAAAAGTGGTTTTCTCATTACCTTTCATAGCTTTTGCTGAAGGGCAATGTTGTAGGATTCATACTTTCTTTTTTTTATATGTCACATCCTTGAGAGCTGTTGACGGTGTTGTCTATCCTTAGATAGTTTAGATTCACCCTTGCTGTAGAAAGTATAACAACATTGGAAACACAAACAGCTATTTATGTCACCCTGTGATTTATACATGCATAATTCCTCATTATCTTTCTGTATAACCTTAATTTATATGACTTACACAGCTATACCTCATTATGTGCTAGCACCTGTGCACTTGTTAAAGAGATATGGGGAAATTATACATAAAAAAAACTATGGGAATTATGCACTGGCTTCTGCAAATTATTGTCTATCTGAGATGTTGCCAAGAAACTAACTTTCAGATACATGGTTCCATAACTTTAGATGTAACAATACTAGGGCCTAAATTTTTGATTGAGGTTCAGGTCATTAAGATATTATGAGGGTTATCTGTAAAGATCAGTTCTGGGTCAAAGAAATGGAGAAATCAGCATGAATATTCCATTAGTTTCTATGGTGATTGCTTCTCTTTTGAGAGAGTTGTTTTAGAACTGATCTTAATAGATAGCTTCATCACAAATTTCTCTAGTAAAGTAAATTGTATACACACTGGACTTCTGACATTGCATAAAAAATAACCTCAAAATGGGCAAAATATTTTAAACCATATGAATAATTTGAATTATTTAAAAATACATTTTTGGTAGTGGTGGCAAAGTTAAAAAGAAATACAAATATGGTGTAGAATATATATTCTTTTTAGACATAGACATTTTGTTGGAAGTTGTACACTCGGGAAAAAATGTACTTTACGTTTTCTGAAATGAAAACAACATATTTCTCAAAGTTATAAAATAACATAGTAAAATAGTGAGTTAGGTTGAAAAAAGACGTGAAGTCCATCAAGTTCAACCCTTCTACCTATCAAACCTGCTTTTGATCCAGAGGACGGAAAAAAAAACATTTTGAATTTTACCACTTAGGGGGAAAAATTCCTTCTTTACTACAAAAGGCCGTCAGATGGCTCCTTGGTCAAGAAGCTCTATTATTAATGCTTATGCTAATATTAATAGCCCTGTATCTCCTGATTTTTTTTATAAACATCCAGACCATTTTTAAATGCATCTATTGTATTTGATGCATCTATTCTATAGTACCATCTCTCTTGGCAGTGAGTTTTATATATTTTTTGTCCTTACTGTAAAGAATCCCTTCCTTTGCTGTCTTCCAGTCTCAGAGGATAACCTATTGTTCTTTGTACATTTCTGTTAATGAACTTGTCACTGGAGAGCTCTTTATATTGACCCTGCACATATTTATATAATGTTATCAAATCCCTTCTGAGATGCCTTTTTTCTAACGTATATATATATATATGCAACTCTTTTAGTCTTTATTTATAACTAAGATCCTTCAATCCCCTTATTAATTTTGTAGCCCTCCTTTGCACTTTTTCTAGTTCCATAATATCCTTTTTAAGGACTGGTGCCCAGAATTGTACCGCATATTCAAGGTGAGGTCTTACCACTGACTTTTAAAGAGGTAAGATGATATACTCCTCCAGTGAATTAATACCCCATTTTATACATGCCAATATCTTATGGGCCCTTGCCGCTGCTGACTGGCATTGAGCACTGTTGCTAAGTCTGTTATCTATAATTATTCCTAAATCCTTTTCATTAGTAGTTTTTCCCAGGAAGATACCTTTAAAGTATATGTTGATTTATTATTAGTTTTCCCATAATGCACAACTTTTGTCATTGAACCCCATTTACCACTTGATTCCCCAGTCCCTCACTCTGTCCAAATCTTCCTGCAAAGAATAAACATTTATTTGTGAAATCAGCAAACATTGAGATATAGCTCTCAACACTATTAGGGGGATCATTAATAAATAACTTAAATAGAAGAGGGACCAAAATAGACCACTGAAGTACTCTGCTTAATACCCTGGTCCAGTTTGAGGATTTTCTGTTTACATCAATTCTCTGAATTCTATCTTTTAGACAATTTTTGATCAAAATACACACATTTGCCCTAAGCCTATTTCTCTCCATTTGTAGAGTAACCTTTTGTGTGGAACTGTATCAAATGCTTTAGCAATGTCTAAATAGATCACATCAACTGCCACACCTAGATCTTTATTTTTACTGACTTCATAGACTGCTATTAAGTTTGTTTGACAAGACCTGTCTTTTACAAAACCATGCTGACTTTTACTAATTATATTCTGATTCAGGATGTATTCTTGAGTGTATACCTTTAGCAATCCTTCAAATAATTTACCCAATACAGATGTCAAACTTACTAGTCTTTAATTGCCCGGCTGAGATTTTGATCTCTTTTTCAATATTGGAATGACATCCTCCTTTTCGCTCATCTAGAAACATAGAAACATAGAATGTGTCGGCAGATAAGAACCATTCGGTCCATCTAGTCTGCCCAAATATGTTGGCACTATACCAGAACTGAAAGAATCCCTAATGATCAAAAATAATGGTCTGGCCAGAATTATGCTTAGCTCTTTAAGTACCCTTCGGTGTATACCATCTGGCCCTGGGGTCTTGTTTGCTGTGATGGTTCCGTAAATTCAGGCAGCAAGGGCTCATCCATTGGTTCTTCCTTAGTATAAACAAAAGAAAAAAAGGTGTTTAAAATGTCTGCTTTCTCTGTCCTCACTAACCAAATTTCCCATTTTGGATAACAAGGGCCCAACATTTTCTGCCTTTAGCTTTTTTCCATTTATATACTTTTAAAAGATTTTGGGGTTAGTTTTATTCTCCTTAGCAATCCTTTTCTCATTTTCCAATTTTGCCATTTTAACCCCTTAGTGACAAGACATTTTCACCTTGACTTTCCCTTGGTGACAATGGCTGTTTTGACATTTCTGGGGTGTTTGTGTTTAGCTGTAATTTTCTTCTTTCTCACATACTATACCCACATAAATGATATGTTGTTTTTATCGTCATAAGAAGGTATTTCATTAGATATGTTTCATTAGACATGTTCATCATATCTTAGAATTTACTCCAAAAAAAATCATAAAATATGATGAAAAATGTAAAAAACCCACCTTTTCTAACTTTGACCTAAAATATAATTTACACAAATACAATCATTAAAAAAGACCCCATCTAAATAGTTTCTAAATGTTGTCCTGTTGAGTTCAGAAATATGCATGTTTCCATATTTTTCGGTATTTTTTTGCAAAATGTTATGGGGCAAAAACCAAAAATAGTGTTTTTTTATTTTTTCCTATATTGACCTTTTAACCCCAACCCGAACCCTAAATTTAACCCTAACACTAAATTTAACCCCAACTCTAAACCTTATGCTATCCCATAATATATTTTAATTTTAATTTATTTTTAACCCTATCCCTTATGCTAAAAATTATTTAATTTTAACCCTATAGGCTAATCTAACTATATAACCAGTTTTAAGCTAATTAAATCTTTTACTTTACTTTTTTCACATTGCTATGCTGGTTGCTGCCTCTAGGGGCAGTCAAGCAGCATATTCAGAGCGACGGAAGTGAATTTACTTTCACTTCCGAAGCTCAGACCACTAGAGGGCATAGCCAGATTGACGTAGCATGCTGCTCCGTCAATATGGCTCCCACGATCGCTCCGTTGGGCGATCGTGGGTGCCCTAGAAAGGAAATTTTAGTGCTGGCTATTGCCTCGACATCGAGGAAATAGACCTGCACCGTTAAAGCAGTTTTCACTATCGCTGATCGCGAAAACCGCTTGATTCACCGCAGGACTTGCCAGGCATGTCCATTGTCGGGAACGGAGTTCCTGGCAGGACGTGCCTGAAACGTCCATTGTCGCAAAGGGGTTAATTGCCTTTTGTATGCTTTGTTTTGTACTTTTGCACTGCGAGCTTAAAGGAATTGCACTTGTCTTCTGTTTTGTCCAGAAAACCATCCTTCCTAGTCTACATGTTCATTAGGTGTTTTTACAAGGTCTTAACACAACATATCAATATAATTATTCTCATCTTAAGTAACATAGCACTCGGTTGCTATTGGTTTTTCAAATATTAATAATATGCATAATAATAGTGTAAGCCTGTGGTTAAGTTGTGACAAGTTATACTGGTCTCACTCTTCAATCTCCAGATGTAACCAGCTCCATGTACTGTAGAGCCACCTATGATATCCATGAAACCATCACCCAAAGTAACTTACACAACAAAAAACGTTTTTTACTCTTAAGCCATTACTCCAGCATTTATAGAGAATGCACAAATCCCCTGATATTTCAATATCCATCTAAAGCACCATCACCAGAATAACATGTGTTCTACTGAGATAAAGAAAAATGGACATCCAGAAAGAAAAAAAAAAATCTATTTGTTCTAATTAGCTGTAAATATAAGTGTAACATGAAATAAACCTGAAATGTATGGTATTTCATCTCTATTCCTTGGTCCCCTGCATTAGTGATTGCAATAGTGGCAAAAAACACAGCATTTTAGGCTGTCTTAAGTACAAATTCTTAATCAGCTCATATTAGAGTTGCCCTTTTTTGGATTAAAAGGCTGGTATTGCTTGTGAAATTTTTATTGGTTCTGAAGTTAACACTTTAATGTCTCTTATAAAATGACACTTATAATGCAAAAATGCTATTTTTTATGTACCCAATAACATAATAAGGTATCCAAAGGTAGTCATAAAGTGTACTCTTAAACTAACCTCTAATTATTCATCAAAGCACACGGAGCAAAGATGGCAGGCTTTAAAGTGCCACATTAGATAACATCAGGCAGAGAGCTTTTGCCAAGTAGCACAGCTGGTGTCACCAGCCACAACATATGGCATTTCACTATGCCAAGAAAATTGAGAGTGCCTATCATGTCAGAGCTGATCACTTATGAACACAAACAGTGGATGTTGTCACCATGACCGTAGTAAACAAACTACTATAAAGCTTCTAGAAGCAAAGCTAAGTAGTATAATATACCAAAAATGTGTGCTCCCTCTTGAGTAGGTGTATCAAGGCTAAAACATGTGTAAGTCACTATGACTCACAAACAATTACCGTACATGTATTCATACACTTGTAAGAGATACAGATAAGAAGACCGATGATTGGAATCATTAGTGTGCATGACGTTCTGCCTTAATGAGTAATGTTTAATAAACACTATGTTGTACAGGGCATTATCTCTGCTCTCTGAGTTATACTTCTGGTGGAGACAAATGATGTGCTCTTTAGAAAAAAAAAAGAATAGCCTATTTAAAAATAAGAGCCGGCTGGTATTTACCCAGCAATGATGCTTAGTATCACACCAAGACAGCAAGCATCAGAGTCAATGGCAGCATCCATCTGTTTATGTTTACAAAATATCAGGCATGGAATTTATTGGTTCACAAATAAATGTCAGGCAGGTTTAGTTTAGTTCTGTCATGGGATGATTGTTTTCTGTAACACACATAGAAATTAATTTTAGAAAGTAAAAAAATATATTGGTGAAATAACAACCATTTTGTCCCTGCAGATTGTAAAAGTAAATGTATGTAATGTAGTGAATACCCCCAAATGGAATCCATTTCCAAGCTAACATAGCTAAAATGGAAAATGAATCAAGTTATTCAGATGAAGATTTAACAATCTTTTTTATAGGGACATATCTGTTCTTTGTCTCTGCACAAATCATAATTAGACCAGTGAGATGAAATGTTTATCTCACCTCAATTCAAATGCACTTTAGTTTTAGTTAATTGACCAGCTGAAAAAAACATGTAGCAACTTATGTTGTCTTATATACAAATATCCTCTACCATTACCTTGTCATGTGTATCCGAACCCAATCATTTCTCAACTGTTGGTGTGTTCACATCTGCACTGCAGGACATGGTTAAGTATTAATATTAACGCCCATTACTACGTGCATTGAATTCACCACACGCACAGTTAAGGTGTCAATGAGCTCTCACCTTGCCAGACTAATCCCTTTCTCCTCTAAAAGATCACATTCTCCAGCACAGCTGCCTGTCAACGATGAGAGAAATGTTAGTGAGGGGAATGCAAGTACCCATGACAGAAGCTCAGCTGATGGGATAACCGCCCTTGGTTTTGTCATCAAAGACTCTTCCTGAAGCAGAACTGGACAGTTACAAAGGTACAGTCAGACTGATGGAATTGTCAGTCAGGCCACATAGAATAAGAGTACAGCATGTAAAAAAAAATAACAAGTTTTATCAACTGACCCCAGCATCCCAAGGATAATGCTAAGCTACTCCTGGTTTTAAGTCAGTATTAAATCTTAAATGAAAACATTAAAAATGAATCTCATTGACAATGTAATGAGTATCCCAAGCTATTATTTCATCCATGCTATGCATTACAACATATTTATTACAATTCAAAGCAATCAAAACATAGACCTTGAACCATTAAGTGTCAATAGTGTGTTGCTGAAACCTCAACATAATTAGAGAATGTTAAGGTAAGCAGTCTGATGTCACAGACATAATATTAGTTGATAAAATAGATATCCGAACAGAGAACCTTCTTCAAATAGATTTATTATCAATGTTAACAAAATGACTTACAAAAATATAAAGACATGTGAGCCTATTCATGAAAAGGTTAGTTAAGGTGAAATATCACACTGATTTAACTATACACTGTGCAGGATGCACCAACCAGATACTAGCAGAAACAGCACTCCAATAGACAGGTGCTTGAGCCAGGGCTCCACCAGTTCCCCAATACAAGCAGAGAATAAGCTAAAATAGCCAATATGGAAAACTAGTCAAGCTATTCACTAAAAGTGAGTTGCAGGTGAGATGCAGGGAAGTTAAGGTGAGTTGAACATCACCTATGGTTTGATGGAAACCACACTAGTTGGAACGTTGATATGGAACAAACTCACCTCATATTTGATGTGCTAAGCTGCCTGTGTTGTTCTATGCATTATGCACGTATAAACCTCACCAGGCAAACTCTCCAAGTTTGTCCTTGGGCAATGTATAGCTAAATCTGCATGATGGAATGTTCATCTCACCTCACCTGCAACTCACCTATTAGCAGTCTGATGTAATTAAATGGTGTGTTTTCTTTCATTTACCTCACAAAGTCAGGATTATGTACAACTAATTTACCACACAATTGGCAAGACATATTACTGCAAAACGCTTTGTTCTCAGTGCTATGCTGAGCTAAAAAAAAAAAAAAAAGCAGTAGTAGTATCATCATTGGAACATTGCAGAACAAACTATCTCTTGTAAATATACATATACAGAGGTAGTAAAGTACAAGAAGTAAAAGAAGAAAGTAAAAAATACATACATTATGCAGAGATCTGCATGTGAGCAGCCATATTTCATGGAGGATACATCCAGGGCAGGGTTAGGATGTTGGTTTTTCACTCCTATTTGCTGGCAAGCAATGCTGACAGGTTGAGGAAATGGTGATTTGCTGAAGTGCACCAAGCAGAGACATCATTGTGCTTCAAACATAATTTGTTTTGTTTGGGGGTGGGTAATGGAGGCAAGATAGTATAGCCCGTGGAATGCACTATAGTGGACATAAGGTTTAGATCTGGGTAGCATCACAGGTATTCCCTGTAATATGAGTAAATTAATAGCTTATCAAACATTTGAATTCTCCAAGGTTGTAGCACAAGGTACAAATGCCACTTTTAACACCACCAACACATTCAGCTTCCCATGCAAAATAACAATTAAACATAATAATAATGTGGTATAAATTGTGGTTTGTTCTAGTTAATGCACACTTTGAGGAAATGGGATTTCGCAATCAGGAAAACTCCGCTTAGTCCACATGACACAAACCCAAAACAATAGAACTGACAAAGCAGGCTATGCACCATGGGCATTTCATAAAACACAGAGAAATACAAGCTCCCCTCCCTAATGATTGTAAAAACTCAGCTACACATGTATTTGTGAGAGTTTACACATAAAATGAAGATGTTTCTTTGTTTTTACTTGTTGGGTATTTTCACAGATTATGACATGGTCTATTTCTGCACTTTTCACTTTTTGGGCAAATGTTTTACAAACCTCTACCACTGACTGTAGAAATAACATCTTAAATGTTGACTTAAGGGTAGAAAAATACTAAATATTGCAATCTTGCATTGGTCTTAGAAAAGGAAATAAAGGATCTTTGAGGAATGAAATACCAGGTCATTAAAGGGACTCCAACACATAAACATTTATATACTGTGAAAAAAGATTATAAATAAAATATCAGAAATGATCTATATATTAGGTTACCAGAACTGCAAGCAAATGCATGGATTCAGAGAGAAAGGTGTTTTAAATGTGTCATGGTGTCTACTGTTTATGACCTCACCTGTGGTCCAGTGTGCAAATATATATATGTGACTTCCAGTTAATTTTCTTATCAAGACACAGATGTCATAATCAAGAGACACCACAGAAGCATTCAAAACATGCATTTGCTTGACAGTGTGAGCAAAGGTTACGTGACAGAGTCCCTATAACATTAGCGTAGTTAAGGTAAACTCTGTACGTTCCTTGACACTCCTTTGCTGAAGGCAGATTCTGCTACAAGAGAGAATGAAATAGGTTTTCCAAACAAACAGATGATGCAAACTAACACAGTGCCCTGGTGACCCAAACTGATGTACAAAGAAACAACTTTATCTGGAGTAAACAGGAAAAGATTTGCTTACAGGCATCCTAAGTCCTTTGTGAATTTTGCTTCAAATACAGAGATTGTGTGCAAAACAATTCCCCAAAGTAACAAGACATATTTTGTTCTTGAGTATGTTACACATTTTAAAAGTCCCATCAAATATATTCAGCAAGCGTTTTCATTTATAAGCTGATCACAAAGGAAATGGAATCAATGCTGTTTGTTACAAAAAGTGACAGGCTTTCAACCCCATCAGAGAGCTGCAAAAACAGGCTTTTACACCTGAAAATGTTATAGAATCTCTGCTTGTACAGGGAATAAAAATGATGGAGCTGTATCTGTCTGTCTGTGTTGCACTGATGCAGTGGTGACGCACTGAGGCTTCCTGTATGAATAACAACAAATAAAACTGGAGAAAAAAAAACTTTTGAAACATGAATTTGTACCAACAACAACAAAAAAAACTATTGGGGTCTCTCTTCTGTCTACTTTTGTCTCAACCTAAAATCCAAGAACTATTTATTCTTTAGGAAGATAAAGGTATACACTTTAGATTGACCGTGAGGGCAACATCAAGGTGAAATTAGACTTTTTAACACAATAAGGTCTTGATTACATTCTCCCCAAACATATGAAATGAACCCCAACACTGCTTTTTATAGCACAATTAATATTACATTGCTATCAGTAAAAAAGCCAGTATTTTTTTCAAATGTGTTGTGTGTCCCAGAACCTTAATAACTAAGGGGAGCTGTCCCATGGAACCCATCGCTCTCCCTACCCCCAGTAGGTAGGGGAGGAGGGACTTTGTATCCCTAGCGGGTAGTCAGCAATCTCCCATTCATTTGGTCTCTTGTGTGATGGGTAGTAAAAAAAAATATATATATATTTAACGATTTATTATATTTAACTTATTGGAGAGCTGCAGGAGTTTCCATAGTATCCTAATTGTTAGTCCCATCTTGTAGGTCTGACTCAGCATTATGGGATTTGCCATAAGCAACTATTGAAGGGCTGTAACAGTCCTTCAAATAGTAAAAGTTGACCAAACGGTGCTGGTCTCCCAGATCTAACTCGTCCTCCTACAATAATGGTCTAGTGGAAGTCCAATACCCAAAAATCACCAACAACCTCCACCTCCTTTGCCTTAAAATAAAATTATGAAAAGGAGTTTATTTCCAAACATTGTGGAAAAAAACGTGTTAATATGCCCTCCAACATTCTCCAATACTCTGCTTTGTCTAATGTCTAATTTTTGGATTTCACATAGTTCACTTTAAAGAGAATTCACACCAGGGAGAAATATATATTTTGACACTCTCTTGTAGATGTTAATCTTTCATAGATACAATGTATTTTATATAGTAATAATAAAAAGCTATAAAAAATGGGGGGATTTCCTAGTGCCTATACCCTATCCAGCTGCACCTAACCTGTGTGGTTCCCTGCAACCCACATGTGGAAAGAATATAGAAAACATACATAGCATAATATTTAAATGATGTGGAAATCTCTTGAGCTTTCTGTTAGGCGCTTCCTCTCCCTTTTGCCCTCCAATGCATGGGAATAGAGAAAATACACAGGAGCAGGGATAAAGTGAAAAATATATAATATAATTTAAGAAAAGTAGTATATGCTTACATGTATATTGAAGTTTTTCAGCATGCAATCTTTTGCTCTAATAGCAGACACACCAGCAAAAGGCACACAAAAAATGGACAAACATAACAGGATAAAATCAACTATTAAATAAAATGTCCAAATGTACAAAAAGATCCAGGGATAAAATGTCATAACTGTAAGAAAAAGACACTGCGCGTTTCGCCCTATCCGGGCTTCCTCCTGGAGTGTGTTTGGCATTGATTCTTAACCCCAAGTGTCTTACTTTTCTTTAATTTCATCTATCCATTTCAAGGAGAGATTCACTTTCCTATTGGGAGCATTTATTATAGCATAGATTTTGCAAAAGATGCCAGCTGACCAATTACCCTTTGCAAGGGTTCTCATATTGATTATAAAGTTGGTGGAGCAGTGAGCCAAGACACAGGTGGCTTCAATGAACCAAGAGTGACAAATACTTGATACAATGTATTGTACATGTGCTGGATAACATTTAACCATGTAAGTAAAATGTATTAGAAATATAGAACATAACTAAAAATATCTACAGTATGAAGAGCATGGATGTCACAGAAATATATAGATTCATTTTAGGGACTAAAAATAGTAAAAGTGAGATTTAGGAGCTGAATGCTCTGGCATTATACATTCAGTAATAAATACATTGAAAGACTGTCTTTTTTATAAAATTTTTGCCTATTTTTGCCTATTTACATATGTACTTGGGTTTGTTTGGTGGAATGAGACGATTCCACCAATCAGTGCTGTCGTTTCAGCACCGACAGTTCAGGACAGCTATTTAATCATGTGCACCGTGGGTTGGGTTAGGGTTAAGCTTAGTGTAAGGGCTTAAGGATTAGTCAACTGTGATGAACTGTCAGAGCTGAATTGGCCATGCTGTTCATCATAGACCTTAGCACGGGTCCTATTGACCCTGCTCCCCTCCTGGCATCAAGGCCGTACTCCAGGGTTTGCCAGGTAGATTCTATAGGTGAAAGCCTCTACAGCGGTTTTACAGGTTGCCTGACCTGGCTTTGGAGCAGGAAATAATGGACACCAGAACCTCCCACATCTGTATTAGCTGAAAACTCATTGTTTCAAATGTTCAGTCACTGGCTGTGAATTGAGCCAGTTTTCCTGCACCTGGTTGTTACAGTATATTCTGAATATACCCTTGTACCAGCTTTGTTCTGCTTTCCTCCCTTTTACTCCATTCCTCGACCTGGTTTATTCGAGCAGACTATACTAACCTGAGGGCCCAGCCTGAGGGGAGGATTAGCCATACTTGTATCTGCCTTCTTGCTTCCTCCTAGAAGAGGCAGCCTGCTGATTATCACCTGCAGATGCATGCATGACTCCAGAAGCAGATTCTATGATGGATCACCCTAATGAACAAGGAGCTGCTTCACTGGCAGCTGGTGAAAAATGTAATCCGTGACTAAACACACTTTTCAATGAGTGGTCATGCCAAGAGACTCAACAATTTTAACTCTGCTTTAGAACAAACATAACATCTCCACCTTTAAGAACAAGACAAAAAGAATTGACATGTTGGAAAATATGTAGACAACAGGATACTGATATAGTACACCAATACTGAGCACTAAACCCAGAAATCCAGGACTACTTTACAGTACCAAGCTATAATAGATCCATAAGCATAAAAAAACGTTAATTATTTATTAAATAAACCATGTATTGCCGCATGAGTGACAGTGATAGTATGCTAGTAATAATATGTCTCTACCAAGGATAACTTTGTGGCATCCTAGCATATAATTTAGGAACACAGAACATTTTTGCTCTGTGTCAATGTATTTATTTAATAGAACGCTGTTTAGGTTTCTCTTGCAATGTTTTCATCCAGAATAAATAAATCACTTTACTGCAAGGGAAGATGAATAAATATTTGCACCCTTTACCAAATCACAGACAATCTAGGCCTAGTATGGGGGGTTAACATAAAAGTGCACAGGGAAAATAAGTTATATTCATTTTCCAATTTATTTACATGTAAAAACTGAGTGTGTTACAACTGGGTGTGGGACCCATGTGATAAATCAGTTACGGGAGTTATCAGATGCATAATATAGCAGAGTGGAACAGCTAAAGTGGTCCCAAAAAGATTTGAAGAGAGGGGTGCATGATTGCTTGCAGTACCCAATGAGCAAGAAGTACTTATGCTCAATGCTCAAAGCAAAAGAAAAAACTAATTGTAAAAAAGAAAATTGTTACAATCTGACATTTTCTAACTAATGGTGGAGAATGTGAGCTTATGTTATAGTGTAAACGTGTAGCATCCTAATATAGAATATATATGTTTTATATATGTCAGTCATAATACAGAAAAAGCACATACTATATATACATCTTGCTGTAACAGTCCAGTGTCATGTCAAATGATGGGTTGGAATTGTACCTTCAGAGACTTCAAATGTGAGCATGTCCAACTAAGCACAAAAAAAAGTGTCCATTTACAAGAAAGGTAGGAGGGCAACTATAGACCAGCAAGTCTTACTTCAGTAGTGGAGAAAATAATGCTTGTTAAAGAATAGGATTGTTGAACATCTAAAATCTCATGTTTTTCAAAACCAGAGACAACATGGGTTTACGTCAGCGAGATCATGCTAATCTAATCTTGTTGATTTTTTTGATTGGGTGACAACAGACAACAGAGGGTTGTAGTCAATGGAGTATAGTATTGTTGGGGTACTTCAGGGATCTGTACATGGACCCATTCTCTTATATTATTAGTGATATTGCAAAAGGTCTTGTTGGTAGAGTATGTATTTTTGCTGATAATGCAAGGATTTGCAGCAGGGTTGATATTCATGGAGGGATGAGCCAAATGGCAAATGATTTAGCTAAACTATAAAAATAGTCAGAGCTGTGGCAACTGACATTTAGGTGAAAGATTATGCACCTTGGGTGTAAAAACCCAAAAGCAGAATATATAATAATTGGTACAGTCCTAACCTCAAAATCTGAGGAAAGGGATTTAGGAGTAATAATTTTAAAGGAGGAGTTAAAGGTAGGTAGGCAATGCAATAGAGCAGCAGGAAATGCTAGCAAAATGCTTGGTTGCATCGGGAGAGGTATTAGCGGTAGAAAGAGGGAAGGGCTCATGCCATTGTACAGAGCACTGGTGAGACCTCACTTGGAGCATTGTACCCAGTACTGGAGACTGTATCTCCAGAAGGATATTGATACTTTGGAAAGAGTTCAGAGAAGGGCTACTAAACTGGTTCATGGGTTGGAGGATAAAACTTACCAGGAAAGGTTAAAACATCTTTACATGTATAGCTTGGAGGAAAGACATAACAGGGGGGATATGATGGAAACATTTAAATACCGTATTTGCTCGATTATAAGACGACCCTGATTATAAGACGACCCCCCAAACTTTAGATATTCCTTGAGGAAAAAAACTAAAAGCCTGAATATAAGACTACCCTATAGGAAAAAAGTTCAACTTGTATATATTCACATGTAAATTGCCTTTTTAATAAAAAATGATATCAAAAAATGCATTTCTTGTTTTTATTTCTTTTTATGTGACAATGCTGCTTCTCTCTTTCCCTTGGCCCCAGCTTTGTCTCTCTCCCCCCTTAGTGTTGTCTCTCTCTCCCCCTCCCTTTGACTCCCCCCTCACCTCTTTCTCTTCCCCCCCTTGTTTCTCTTTGCCCCCCTCGCCTTGTTTCTCTGTGCCCCCCGTCCCCTTGTTACTCTGTGCCCCCCCTCCCTCCCCTTGTCTCTCTCTTCCCCCCTCCCTCCCCTTGTCTCTCTCTTCCCCCCTCCCTCCCCTTGTCTCTCTCTTCCCCCCTCCCTCCCCTTGTCTCTGTCTCTGTCCCCCTCGACTTGTTTCTCTCTGCCCCCTCCCTTCCCTTGTTGCTCTGTCCCCCCCCCTCCCCTGTCTCTCTGCCCCCGTCCCTCCCCCTGTCTCTCTGCCCCCTCCCTCCCCCTCACCGGTAACTTGCTCCCTGGTGGCTAGTGGGGGCAGCCGGGGGATGTCTGCACGATACGTGCAGACATCCTCCATGCTGCCCGACACCTCCGTCTATTATGACGGACAACCGTTCTGTCATAATAGACAGCAGTGTTGGGCAGCATGGAGGATGTCTGCACGTATCGTGCAGACATCCCCCAGCTGCCCGATTCTCCCTGGTGGCTAGCGGGGCAGCGGAGGATGTCTGTGCGATGAGCGCAGACCTCCCCTGCTGCTGCCCGGCACGACCGCCGGGACTTTTATGACGAAGCCCGAAGTACCCTGCTTCATCATAGAAGTCCCGGCGGTCGTGTCGGCCGCAGCAGGGGGAGTCTGCGCTCATCACAGCTCTGCTGGGGACCTGGATCCCTGTGTTATAAGCTGACCTCAGTTTGAGGTCAGATTATAAAACGACCTCGATTATAAGACATTTTCTGAAAAAAACCTTGTCTTATAATCGAGCAAATACGGTACATAAAGGGAATCAACACAGTAAAGGAAGAGAGTATATTTAAAAAACTAGAAAAACTACCACAACTAGAGGACATAGTCTTAAATCAGAGGGGCAATGATTTAAAAGTGATATCAGGAAGTATTACTTTACTGAGAGGGTAGTAGAAATATGGAATAGCCTTCCAGCGGAAGTCGTAGAGGTAAACACAGTGAAGGATTTTAAGCATGCATGGGATAGGCACAAGGCTATCCTAGATATAAGATAGAAAACTGGAGACTAATAAACATATTTAGAAAATTGGGCAGACTAAATGGACCAAATGGTTCTTATCTGCCAAACAGTGGCGTCGCTAGGGGGGGCTACTGGGGCTACCCCTCCATAGCCTCGAATGGAGACTCTGACCATGCCCCCTCGCACTCGGCCCCAACTCCTCGCGCTCGACTCCGTCCCTCGTGCTTAACTCCGCCCCTCAAGCTTTGAACATGAGTGTCTGGCAGAGTGTAAGTGTGAGTGGCAAAATTATGAGTGTGTATGTATGTATGTGAGTGGCAGAGTTATGAGTGTGCATGTGTATGAATGTGAGTGGCAGAGTTATGAATGTGCATGTGTGAGTGGCAGAGTGTAAGTGGGTGTGAGTGGCAGAGTGTAAGTGGGTGTGAGTGGCATCGTCTAAGTAAGTGTAAGTGTGTGAGTGAGTGTTTTGAAGAGAATGAGTGTGAATGTGTGTGAGTGGCAGAATGTAAGTGGCAGAGTGGGAGTGTGTATGTGAGTGGCAGAGTGTGAGTGTTAGAGTGTAAGAAAGTGTGTGAGTGTTTGGAAGAGTAAGTGTGTGTGAGTGAGTGTAAGCATGAGTGGCAGAGTTATGAGTGTGTATGTGTGTGAGTGGCAGAATATAAGTGTGTGTAAGTGGCCGAGTGTGAGTGTGTAAGTGTGTGAGGCAGAGTGTGGGTGTTTGGAAGAGTGTAAGCATGTGTGAGTGAGTGCAAGCGTGAGTGGCAGAGTTATGAGTGTGCATGTGTATGTGTGAGAGTGGCAGAGTGTGTGAGAGTATAAGTGTGAGCAGCAGAGTTATGAGTGTAAGCATGAGTGGCAGAGTTATGAGTGTGCGTGTGTATGTGTGTGAGTGGCAGAGTGTGTGAGAGTATAAGTGTGAGCAGCACAGTGTTAGTGTGTGTGTGAGTGGCAGTGTGTAAGTGTGCGAGAGTGAAAGTGTGAGTGGCAGAGTTATGAGTGGCAGAGTGTGAATCCCAGTGAGATTACTAGGAGAAAATGTGATTAATTACTATTAATCATATTGAATGTGATAATCAAGTGTGAAACAATGTTATCATCTCATATTATTTTAATTTTCACACTTGATTATCACATTCAATATGAATAATAGTGATTCATCTTTATATATAGTCTTTATATTCATGGCAATAAAAGTCCATACACATGGCATTAAAAATCCCATGTACCTCGTTATAGTATTAAAACCATACATTATGAATGAATGAGCTGCTCATTATATAATGGGCTTCACTCATGAAAGAGAGAATTGCAGGGAAGGGAGATGGGAATTTCAAAATTAAGGCTAAAGTAGCAGAGCTGGAAAAATTCTCCCATTCTGAAAATTCTCCAGTTGAATTCCCATCTCAATTCCCTGCACTTCTCTCTTTTATGGGCTTGGTAGAAGGAGCATACCTTCATACCTCAGCCTATTCTCCCCAGGGTAGAAGGAGCATACCTTAATACCTCAGCCTATTCTTCCCAGGTTTTTGACCCCTTTTTATTAAAAAATAAAATATTTATGATGTGCGTGTGAGAGTTGCAGGTTTACACACGTGTCTGTGTGGCAGAATGTCTGTGTGGGAAAGGCCATCTGTGTGTATAACGGTGTCTGTGTGTAAGGTTGTCTGGATGTGTGTGTGTGTGTGTGTGTGTGTGTGTGTGTGTGTGTGTAAGAGAGTTTGTGAGTGTAAGGTTGTCTATGTGGGAGTGTAAGGGTGGGTGTCTGTGTGTGATATCCCCTATATTATGACATATTATGAGACTGTTGGTCAACTTTTTCCTCAAAGTCTGGTAAATGCTGTATGCAATGTACACAACATTTTGTATGCTCAGTTATTCTGAAATCATGGGAATTTGCTCACATACAAGTGTGTGTGTGTAAGTGGGATTGTGTGTCTGTGTGTAAGGGTGTGTATATGTATGTGTGACTGTGCAAGTGTGAATGTGTGTGTAAATGTGGCTGTATGTGTGTGTATTTGTGGCTGTGTATTTATGTGTATGAGTGTAACTTCGAGTAATGTTGTTTTTTGCTTGCTGTGAGTCTTACTGTGTATTGTGGTACAGTAATGTGCAGCATGAGTGTGTGATACACTCACACACTGCACATTACTGTGAGTTTTATTGCTGTTGGGACTGTGATACACTCACATGCTGCACATTACTGTGAATTTTATTGCTGTGGAAGTAGTCACAGACAGACACACACACACACACAGAGTTGGTGACAGGCACACACATACAGTCGGTCACAGGCAGACATACAGTCAGTCACACACACAGTCAGCCACAGACAGACAAACACACACACATATAGTCAGTAACAGACAGACACACACATACAATCATTCACAGACAGATACACACATACATTCGGTCACAGTCAGACATGCAGTCAGTCACACACTCATACAGTTGGTCACAGAAAGACATACAGTCAGTCACACACACACAGTCAGTCACATAAACACACAGTCAGTCACACATGCAGTCATATACACACACACACACACACACTGTCAGTCATATACACTTACACACAAGTCAGCAATTTTGTTGTTGTTTACGATATAAAAAGTGCATCTATCAATATGTCCCCCTCCTGGCTGCTATACCTCATTCTAGTCTGGTCTGTGCCCTGCTGTTGTTTCTAGACCTGCTGAGCACACTCAGCGCTCGGACACTATAGTGCGGTGCATGTGGGGATGGAGCAGGAGGACTGTGCAGCCAGTGCACACACTGCTCCCTCGTGCTCTGCTGGATAAATAAATAAATAAAATGATCCAGCGGTGAGGGCACCATGCAGGGACAACAATAACCAGGCGCCAGGTATAATTTCCTGGTGCCTAGGATTTGTTGAGCCCCGATATATACCCATTTATACCTATTGCTCATTGGCGTCACTTATATCAGTATGTATGCCGCCTAAGCATGTGAGCTTATTTACTCCACTTCTATCAAATCTGTCATGGGCTCCAGCCCCAGATCTTTTGGAGACCTAGCAACGCCCCTGCTGCCAAACATTCTATGTTTCTAACCTTTTCCAGTGTTATGAGTTATGGTCCTTCTGCGTTCTGAGAAATTATTGGTACATAATGGCCTAAATTCAATGGCCTCTATTATTTAAAAAACTGACATTAGCTGGAAAAAAGTAGGCATTCCTGATTCAAACGCTGCCGCTAACACCATTAAACATTTTTTATTATAACACTGTACTGTTCAGTAATCACCATACAAACAGTTATTCTGTCAGGGGATGGGATCCTGATGACATAGGACCCTGAGCACCTGAGTTCACGAGCCAATTGGCAGGAGTGAAAACACACGGCCTGGTGCTGGGTAACTGCACTCCCCCGGAAGCTTGAGGCTCCTGGTTGGTGAAGCCACTGTAACGGACCGTCACACCCAGCAAGTCTTTCCTGGACCCTTGCTCTTTGTACCCAAATAGACAGGACATCTAGCAGTTAGGTACAGCAAGATTGAACTACTTGATTTGACAAACAACACAGACTTTAAAAAGACATACACATGACATTAGTATACAATGGGGGGAAGGAACTAAACATAGTCCTCCAACTAACTGGGGCTAGGAAAAGATTAGACATTCAGTCTGCAAACCAAATTACCATACAGTGAGTAGACACACAGTAAGAAACATAATTTACACAACATAATCAGTTTACCAGTTAATCCAGTTAAAACAGAACAATGGATGTTGGAGTAAACTATTGGAGTCACTGTCACATTATAAACTTTCAGAGTGGTCTACTAACAGAATTAAACATTACACATAAACCAATATACTAACAGAATATAACAAACTAACAATATTAACATATAGTGCTATGGCACATCCCTTACCCAGGTAGTCCATTCATTTGTGAGTTGGTCCGGTAGATTCAATCTACCGAACACCCAGGCAGAAAGGCACGAACAAGCCTTTCTGCAGGGGAAAATGCAGGCTTTTACAATGGGGCCATAGTCCAAAGGCAGCAGGCGAGCAACCAGGCTTCTCCAGAACATAGTGGCGAGGTTGGTTCCGCCACAGCCACATTCTAGGGCCCTGTGGAAGAAGCTGCTGTATACAGCAATAACATGATTGGGCATGATTAGAAGGATTGGACATGATTAGCAGGATTGAACATGATTAGCAGGATGGTGCAGGCAGAAGGAGATAAGCTACGGCAGAGCAAATACCAAACATAAACAGAGCAGAATACAGGAATGAGAGTCCAGGGCTACAAGAGAGACTCAGGAGCAGGCAGAACTAAAACATTCATTAACAGGTTAATGCATAAGACATATCTACAGAACTAAAGGAGACACACATAGTCAGAACATAAAACAAACAGAGGACAGGCTAAGGAATAAGGAGCACAAGGGATGGAGTTAGGAGTGGGAATCCTCAGACGATTCATAAGGGGAAAAAGTATAAAGATGAGACAGCGCTATATATAAATATACAAAGACAATTGATGTAATAGACTGCAAGAAACAAATAGATATAAAAATATATAAATTACAAAGAAATATACATATATGAATAGACTTACATATAAAAAAAGTGTAACAAAATAATCCAAAGTCACAAAATATATATGTGATCACATGGAAAATAAAACATGAATAAAATATATGGTAATATATAAAATTTAAAAAAAAAATGAAATAAAATAGAGAATAAAACCAAAGATCCCTTAACCACAGGTCTATTGAACAGTTAGGATATTGCACTATGAAAAAACACAGCTACACCCCACAGGAAGCGTTTCGAAATATCTTCATCAGCTGATGGGCAGTAGTGCAGTGGATTTTTTTCCATTGCATTCCATTATAAGACTAGTTGCTTCCAATTTTATTTCCTATTTAGTTATTTGCTACCCCATATATAATCTGGGATTCTTTTATCTCCACTCCGTATCTCCAGTGTCAGTTTTGTTGTTTTTTTATTTATTTTTATATATTTCTTTGTTTCGGAGTGAAGGTCACTATATACACACATTAATATATAGTTTTCACCAGCGCTGTGCCTTATTTTATTTTTTTTATTTTGATTCATAAGGGGAACCAGAATTGGCATATGGGGAGAGGACAGAGGAGCTCGAATTCTCTGGTGCTTCAGGGAAATAGTATAAAGGAACATAGACACATACAGACATAAATACAGGAAGTACCCTAATACTCTGAGATGGAATGGTGAGGGTTTGGTTTACTTATGACCATAAGATGATGAATAAGCTTGCCAACCAGCATCAAGGTACCTCACAATCAGGCAGGTCCCTAACAAAATAAAAAAAATGAAAATACTAACTGAATTACACAGAAACACAGACACCAAGACATAGAAACATACCTGTAGCAGGACTGACTGGGAAATGGAGAAAGCAAACTGAGGAAGCGGGTGGGGCACACTTAAATAGAAGCAAAGTAGCAATGGCAGAGGGAAACAGAGAAAACCAGGAATGGAACATAATAACAGACGAAAAGGAAACTCATAAATGGATCAGAATAGGGAACAAAGGAAACATGAGAACAGGGTAACCCTCCAATGGGGTTCTGAGTGTGGACCCGTTAACAGTATTGCGAGAGGATTCATTATAGTTTTTTCACATATCCTACATTCAACGTGGTATAGGAAATGCCATAAGTCAGGGATTAACTAATTTCTCTACAGTATTCTGAGGGTCTCCTGGCCATTGAAACGCCATAGGACCCCAAACATTATTTTGTTATTATTAAGGAGTGACTATGTGTTCATGAGCAAGAATCTGTTGTATTATTTACCCATTCCACTTGACAATGACAATCACTGTAGAGACTGAAAAGTATTTTAGCACCCGTCTTTAAATGCTTGATATTTATTTTATTTTTATTTATAAAGTGTTTTACCAGGAAGAATACATTGAGATTTCTCTCGTTTTCAAGTATGTATATAACAAAGAACCCTAAAATTGGGGAGTGAAATTTTGATTTCATTAAAAGGTTGAAATCTTCTGAACTAGGATCATTATGTATTAGTTTATCTATGTATGTCTTTAAAATAAGATTATCTGTTCTTTATGGGTTTTATGCTTACCCTCCAATGGGGATTACATAAATGCATTAAATACATTTAATCTTTTGACATAGAAATATTTATAATGTTATTATTTTCTTTACTATTTGGTCAAAACACCTATGCTTAAGCAGCACTGTGTCAAGACATGCATAGCTTGAATTTACAAGAAATGCAGAAATGTAGGCAATTAGGGAGGGTCACATGGCTGTGCCACGTCCAAGAATGTTGGCAGGTATGGTGTTCTGCATGAATTCTGGAAAACAAAATGATATCATTAAGTTTAGAAGTGTTTGCTTATCATTATAGTACTCTAAAAAATCTTTTAAATTCTGAGATTTAGTACCCTTCACTATAATTTGTCACAAAAGTGGCTACATCTGAACATAATTTTTCAACCTCTTATTCTCTGATTTTCAGAGTGTTGTTAATCAAAGGATCATAAAATGTCCCACTTTAGATGTCGACTTTATTTATGACAAAAAACAAAAATAGTCTCTTGCGTCAAAACTTTGAGTGCCAGAGACACATTGCATATTCCACTGCCATGTGCTGATCACCCTTCCAAATGCTCAGAGGCTTAAGATGTTCAGATAGAGCTTGGGTCTGTTTCTCAAATGATATCTCAGTGGAACAATTCAGTTTTAAACAAATAAGCTGCCTTCCTTGAATATAACCTGGCTTGCAAGTTTGGTGACAGGTTGTTTTCAGTAAAAAAGAAAAGGTATATTGTACTTTGTAATAGAGATGAGCAAATCTCACGTTTGTTTGTTTTGTTGGGCAATTTAAGTAATTGCCGGAAAATGTGTTTTACAGAATTGTTTCCAACAATATGCCATTAACTATACAAAACAACAAGCATCTGATTAATTTCACAGTAAAAGCAAACGGAATCTCTTTAAATGGATAGATAGATGTGTGTGTAAATACACAGCATTGTGCAAAAGTATTAGGCATGTGTGACAAAATACTGTAAAGTAAGAATACTTTCACAAAAAGATATGTTACCAGTTTATTTTTATCAATCAACAGGATGCAAAGTTATTGAAGAGAATAAAAATATAAATCAAAAGCAGTATTTGGTGTGACCATCCTCTGCCTTCAAAACAGGATCAGTTCTTCTATGTAAACTTGCACAAAGACAAGGATTTTGTCGGTATTTAGGTAATAATCCTCAATTTAAAGGGACTCTTTCATCATTGGAATTTTGCAAAAGAAACTATCTGTTGGAATACATGTAAATATAGATACACATAGGTAGTAAAGTGCAAGAAGTAAAAGAAGAGCCATGCATACATTGTGTAGAAAACAACATGTGAGCAGCCATATTTCTGGGAGGATACATCCAGGGCGGAGTTAGGATGTTGGTTTTCCACTCTTATGTACTGGTAGCATTGCAATGCTACCAGGTTGAGGAAACAGTGATTGCTCAAGTGCACTCTGCAGAGATCTCACAGTGTTCAAGCATCATTTGTTTTGTTGGTGGTGGGTAATGGAGGCAAGACAGTATAGCCCATGGAATGCACTATAGTGGACATAAGGTTTAGGTCTGGGCAGCATAAAAGATTGTGAAACATTTTTAATTCTCCAAGGCTGTAACACAAGGTATAAATGGCACCTTGCACACCATCAGCACATTCAAAATAAAAATTAAACATAATAATAATGTTGTTGGGTCTGTTCCAGTTCATGACACCCTGAGGAGCTGGGGTTTTCCATTCCATGATAGATCACATGACACAATCGCAGAGCAATAGAACTGACAAAGCAGGCTATGCTACATGGACATCTCATAAAACACAGAGAAGCACAGCTCCCTCTTCTGAGACCGAATAGTATGTCACAAACTAATCACTACCAAATAAATAGTAAAGAAAATACTTCAGTAGATCAAGCAGTAGATAACCTCCAATATCTTCAGCTTGTCAAAGAAACAGGAGTGGGGTTCCTTTTTTTTCGCACAGGCACTGAGCTGTTTGTTTGCTGACATAATTTCCCCTGCTTGGATGCACTGCTTGAAGCCATTTCACCAGTTTGTGGGCAATCCAATGAAAGTGACATCACTTCCCCTGCTGGAGGGGTTGTGCACCACATTTGCATATCATTCCACACTTTTTCTATTTGTTCTAGTTATGCAAATTTATGACATCATCTCATTAATATTTTTGCCTGAAAATAGCGCACTTATAGTAATTGTATCAGTGTTAAAAAGACAGATATAATCAATTTAGTATTTTCTTCATTGTCTTCACATCTGTTGTGTGTTTGATGACTAAGTCCCTTTAATATGTAGGTTAGGTAATGGTTCATGTGATGTCATTTCCCTACCTGTTACCTACCTCAAATAACATTTTCTGGTGAAAGCTACCACCTACAGACTCACTCTGATCTCTCAAAAAATAAAATATTGAAAAATGGAAATATTAAGGGTGTGGGACATGAGGAGCTTATTTACTCCAGGTGTGGTGGCAATGTGTTATAATTGATGAAAGTGTGGGGCAGGAGGGCTGCACTTACTCCACGTATGGTGGCAGTGCAGTGGCGTCCCGAGGGGGGTGCGGGGGGGGCGGGGGGCGGACCGCACAGGGTGACACCTCCAGCGGGGGATTTCAAGATCAGAGACAACATGGGTTAACTTCAGGGACATCATGCCAAACTAATCTTATTGATTTTTTTTTGTATTGGGTGACAAAAAAATAGATCAGGGTGGTGCAGTTGACATTGCTTGCCTAAATTTCAGTCAGGGTTTTGACACTGTCGCACATAGAAGGCTTATCAATAAACTGCAATCTTTGAGTTTGGATTTCAATATTTTTGAATGGATTACACAATGGCTGAGTGAAAGGCAACAGAGGGTTGTAGTCAATGGACTATATTCGATGCAAAATCTTGTTACTAGTGGGGTACCTCAGGGATCTGTACTTGGACCCATTCTCTTTAATATTTTTATTAGTGACATTGCAGATGGTCTTGTTTGTAAATTGTGTATTTTTGCTGATGATTCAAAGATTTGTAACAGGGTTGATGTACATGGAGGGATAAGCCAAGTGGCAAATGATTTAGCTATACTAGAAAAATGGTCAGGGCTGTGGCAACTGACATTTAATGTGCGCGTACAAACCCAAAAGCAGAAGGAAAGGAATTAAAGGTAGGTAGGCAATATAATAGAGCAGCAGGAAATGCTAGCAGAATGCTTGGTTGCATAGAGAGAGGTATTAGCAGTAGAAAGAGGGAAGTGCACATGCCATTGTACAGAGCACTGGTGAGACCTCACTTGGAGTAGTGTACGCAGTACTGGAGACCGTATCTCCAGAAGGATATTGATACTTTGGAGAAAGTTCAGAAAAGGGCTACTAAACTGTTTCATGGGTTGAAGGATAAAACTTACCAGGAAAGGTTAAAGCATCTTAACATGTATAGATTGGAGGAAAGACTTAACAGGGGGGATATGATAGAAACAATTAAATACATAAAAGGATTCAACACGGTAAAGGAGGAGACTATATTTAAAGAAAACTACCATAACTAGAGGACATAGTCTTAAATTAGAGGGGCAGAGATTTAAAAGTAATATCAGAAAGTATTACTTTACTGAGAGGGCAGTGGATGTATGGAATAGCCTTCCAGCTGAAGTGGTAGTGGTAAACAGTCAAGGATTTTAAGCATGCGTGGGTTAGGCACAAGGCTATCCTAGATATAAAATAGGGAACTGGGGACTAATAAAAGTATTTAGAAAATTGGGCAGACTGGATGTCACTGATCTGCCGACACAATCTATGTTTCTATGTCAGAAGGAAACTAAATCTCTTGCAGTGCTCCAATCTACTACATTGGGCTCTTTATGAGTTTCCTTTATATTGATTAGCAGTACCAGTTTAATGATTATCTTTCTACACTCATTATCATGCTCATTCACTCTTTGAAAGGCAATACAAACCTCATTGCAGCTGCGCTACAAGGCATTATCTACTTTTATAGATATTATACATTTTTATTCCCATTTTGAGTAGTTTTGTTTTTTGCAAAAAACTGCAGAAAAACATGGTAACAAGTGTATTTCTGAACTCTGGACAAAATTTAGAAACTATTTAAACTGGGTCTTTTTTAATGATTGTATTTGTGTAAATTATTTTTTAGGTCAAAGTTAGAAAAAGTGTTTTTTTAATCTTTTCATCATATTGATCATCATTGATTGCAACTTAGGACCTACTGACGCTTTTCGCCTTCACGGCTTCTTCAAGGGTGACGATATAATATACATTATTAATGTTGCAAAGAGTTGTAATATATGTTGGAATCCTAGGTGGAAATGGGAAAAGAAAAAAAAATGGGGAAAGGGAAGATACTGGTAATGCAACAATGTTTTGTTCATATGTAAATTAGCACTTATAAAATTGAAACGAAAATTGTTTTGACACATATTTACATAAAATAGATTTATTCTATGTAAAACTGTTTACAAATCTGTTAATCATCATTATCGATCCTTTTTAGATGTACACAGAACACAATGTGACACATTATCTTAGCAGCAACCTATTTGGCAAAAAAAATTTCATGTGTAAGACTGTGCACATAGCACAGTTTGTATACTGGTAATAGGGCTGCAGGGAGTTTGGGTCAGCTTTATAAGGATCCGGTTATGTGGGTTGGATCATCCTGAAATATTCTTTTTATTTTTTTTATTTTTTTTTTATAGACACTTATAGTTCAAATGTTGTGATGGGATTGAACATCCCTAATTTTATTTAACACATCCTTGTGTTTCTATGTATTCATTTTTATTATCTTATATAAATAAAGACAGTACATACAAATACAAATCCTTAGTTATGACCTCCCTTCCTTCCTTCCTTCCCCTGCCTCAATCCCTTCCTCTCAAAAAATGTACCCATTATTAAATGTTAATAGTTATATTCTGTGCGTTTAGGCAGCGTATATCGTAATGATCAAAAAAGGAGAGAGCAGAAAGGGAGAAAAAAGAGAGAGAAAAAAAGGGAAATGGAAGGACGCTCGATAAGCTTAGTGAAGAAATCCTTGAATCGATGTCTTAACCTTAAGGCATTCGTCAATCACACCCACAATCAAAATTTCCATCAGAACAGCCCCCCCAGGAAGCCGCTGGAACACGACAACCGGCCCCCATCACCGAAAGGAACCCAAATTTAGTGTACAGGTATCTTATGTCGTGTCAACTCCCTGGGCCTAAATTTTAAGCTGCTTTCCAGAGGTCTTCTACCTCACTAAATCTGGACTCTGAACCCCCAGAATAGAATCCTCTTTCCAGCACTAATTGGAGATCTATCTGTTTTTGGATCTCATCCCAATTCGGGATTTCTTGCCTCCTCCAGAAAAGTGACAGAGATAATTTGGTTGCCATGTAGATATTTATCGCCAGAATTGATTTTGGTGAAAGCATAGGACCCAGATTAAAATGGAAAAGGAAGACTGGGGTGAGAAAGTAACACTTTTTTGTAAAATGAGGTCGGTGAGGATGGACAAGTTTTCCTTAATAGTGGTCAGGCGATCACAAGACCACCATATATGATGGTGTGTGCCTTCTCCCCTTCCGCATCTTTGAAAAATTAGGGGATATTCTATTAAGGCGTGAATGGACCATATACCAACGAAATAGTATTTTATAGAATAATTCCTGTAGGCTTATACAGAATAATTCCTGTAGGCTTAATACGTAGTGCTACTCTGGTACTCCTACAGGCGGCCGACCATGCCTCCACCGTGAAGACCTTACTGAGGTCCAATTCCCAGTGTTTAAAATGGTCGATCTTATCGTGAGTAGACAAGTTGTCAAAGAGGACCTGTAATTTAGAGATAATCTTAGTGTTGCCAGAAGAGGATACTAATTTATCAAGGGGGGAAGTTCTACTAATGGGTTGGCTTCGAGATAGCTCCTTATCCGTAGATAGTTGAAACTCTCAGAGTCTTGCAATTTGTAAAGGATCTTTAGTTCAGGGAAGGGGAGTAGGTCGTCCTGAGGGAACAAATCACTCAACTGAAGAACCCCAGATGAGAGCCACACAGACGGTTCAAAATCTTGGATGAGAGATGTCATTGCTCCCAGTGGGGCCAGGCCAGTTAATACAAGTTGCCAAGAAAATAACTTCTATTATTAGTGTTTACACCAATTACATATACCAACCCTTTCCTATAACTAAAACCTATAAATTAAAATGAATATAGAAACGTGTTACTGACATTCCTGTTTCATCATTTTAAAGCCTGTGATTAATTTTGACTTTGTCTATTTCTTTTGTATTATATGTACAATTTTTCTCCAAATTATGTTAAATACACCTTTGCAACAGTTTTGGTATATAGAACTTTATCACACAACAGACAACTAAAGCTTTGCTTCATGTACTTATCTCTCACTTGGATTACTGCAAACCTCTCTATGATACCTGTCAATCTCCCCGCTGTCTCCTCTACAATCAGAACTGAATCCTTCATGCAATATTTACTCTGTGTATCAAAAAGTTGCACCCCTCTGTCTGCCTCATTTAAAATAGCCATTTGGACTATTATAAAACATGTTTTTAAAGATGAGTGGGTCCAAACCTATTAGGCCCAACATAGTAAATATATCTGATTTGGTTTTAAACATTGACGTAAATGAGTAATCAGATATTTAGAAATAAAGTCACCCCTTCTCACTTCAGTAGCATATCACGGCTATCTCCTATACTATCTTGTGTCTATTCACTAAAATTCAATGTAGTCTTGAGGTGGTCGAGTTGGAAGGTCAAATTTCACTTAGTTTAAAAATAAGATTAATCTTCCCAACTTGAGCACCTTCAGCTATTTTCTAAACTAAATTTGCCCATCTTGACAAAGTCCAACTTGGACTCCCATCTTGAAGTCACCTTCATGGAAAGCAAGTAAAATTGCTACTCACTAAGAAGTAAAGGGAGTTTTATTTGGGAGGTGAGTTGGTCCTAAATTCTCCTTGTTTCTTGAGTAGGGCTCTAAACCTCAAGTGTCTGTCTGTGCTCACCTAAGTTAGTCTGTAACTCCTCTGTATGCACTGTACCAAATGCTGCATAACTTGTTGTCATTATATAAATACATGGTAATGTTTACAAGCCTTAATAGTATAATGTGCCATTAAGGCTCCTAAATAACCTACTGACTGAGAGTTTCCAATGAGAATTTCTGTAAGTTATATCTTAAAAAGCAGCTGTCTCCAAAACACAATGTAATGATTAATGGGCCTGCTTCTTAGTGATTAATAGAAAAATACTTGAGTCAATTTTTGCACATAATCTGTAACCACAAGGAGGTGGAAACCATTTGCATTGCAGCTTTTCTCAACTGGTGGGTCTTGACCCAAAAGTGGGTACGAGCTGGTGTGGAGTGGGTCACAGACATGTACTTCGATTTTGTTAAAAAGTCTGGGGGAGGAACCATTATTTAGTGACTTATGTTGCATTCATAGTCTGAAGCTGAGAAGCACGCCAAGGAATGGGTGGCGCTTTTTTGATAGTGCCATGGAAAGGTTTTACCATTTAGTTTGGTGATAAAATTCCAAAATTCACCTGAGATGGGTCAAGTGCAGTTTGGGCTTGATAAGGCAGATACATTAAGTCTTGAATGTACCTATCTATGTGAGAGTGGCTTATATGCTCTGCTCCAGCTGAAGTCAAGGCTGCTTGTCAGTCATCTCCCCAGACTTTGAGACACATAGCAAGAACAAAAGGCATCCCCAGTTTTCCCATTAGTTCTAATTGGTCTCATATGTTTCAATGGCTTTTTTTTATTCGGTTTTTAGCTAGATAACACTTTCATTTTCTCTTGTACTTCAATTACTGCACTATCCAGTTTGTGAAAATGCCCTTTTTTGTTGGTTTCATGTTTTGAACAATACATATATATATTGTGGAATACTGCATACATTGATTTGTGGAATAAATTATAATGTTTTTGGGTCATGACTTAATGACCAAGGACAAATATGAGTCCTGAGGTTCGATGGGTTGAGAACCACTGGTTTAAAGGACCATATTTGAAGGTAACTTGATTGCATCAAGATTCTTGTGCAATTGATTCATATGCATGAATAGATAAATGTAAGGATTTTCTCCAATGCTAAGGTCTCCAACTGACTAATTCAGACGAATCAATATACTATTTCATAAGATTTTCTGCTCACTCTATAAAAGGAAAATAGCTCTACAACAATCCGGCATAAATATATCTGATATTTTCCATATTTGTGCCTTCATATTTTAATACAACTATACATGTATACATATTTAATCATCATGACACTACAGAGTTCTAATTCTGTACTGTGTGGAGTTGTGATTTTATTGTACAGAACCTGCAACTCAATCACTCCAACCAAGATATTGAAACACATTGGGAAAAATGATAATGGTTCTATTTGACTCCATACCAATAACAAACTGCTCTTTGAACTTCTTGTTGTAGATTATGATGTAAAATATCAAGATATCTAAATATATAAATCTTAGCATTCTGGTGAGGTACCAAATGCCACTGGAAGCCAGGGAAGCACTTCCGTTACCCCTGCCATATGGCATCTCCATACCTAGCATTCCCCCATCATTAAGGGTAGCATCCAGTTCCCATGGAGTGAGGGGAAGTTTCATTATCGTACGTATTCTGAATCTGTTCCAGTTGGGTTGACAACCAGTTACCGACTGCACTCCCATGACTGGCTGTCTCGCGGGGCAGTCGGCACATCTGCCTCATGTGTTAAAATATCAACCCATCTGTATGGGAAAATAAGAACTTTTTTAAACCCAGCAATTTCAAAAACAAGAAAGTTTAGTAAAATAGCATGGATACTTAGATTAAACTCATAGTCTCACCTATTGCAATGAGAACACTTAGACAAGCATGTTTTTTGTGAATATGTTCTGCTATTCACAACTCCAAGCAGGAATCCTTTAACATATGTTTTCACAGATATTTAGAAGTCAGACCTAAATGTGTAAGAGCAGAGCTGATGTTTTATTTACTTGTCTATTTTGTTTTGGATCCAGGGAATAAGTACTTGCACAAGGGTCTATTCAATATAAAATAGCTGAATAGAATAAATCCCCGAAACATGTCTTCTCAATATACATGATTTTGGGTCCAAAATCGTCTGGTTAGGCTTTTTAGAAACCAAAGCATCAGAGTCCTTTGGATCGAGATCTTTTTGCTATAAAAGGCATCAAATGTCGACTTCTAAATATGTGACAATCCCCCCCGAAAACAGTTTGGATTCAGGTAGGATAGTCACATTTAGGCCATTTCAATTCTCCTATTCTAAGCAGGAGAATTAAACTTTAAAGCCCTCTAAAGTATACTACAAAACATTCTACAACATACTTTTTTCTCCACATTGACTACATATATATATATATATAAATATATGCCCTAATATAATTTCAATTCAAATATGATATTTTGAAAAAATATATTTGCACATATATGTAACTATGGCCAGGTCAAAAAACAAATCAAAATAACTGTCATGCAACAAAATACATGTACACCATAGACACCATAGACACCAATGTCTAATATATATATATATATATATCCTCAGTACAAACACTCTTCAGTGCCACTTTTGGTGCTGCACATTAAAATTTGGTTACGGTGTTCATCTCAAGACTGACACTCCTGCTGGTACATCAATCTAATTTGCTCTAGATTTGCAACTCCCACATCTAACCGTCTAAGTTATTGATCCTGCCTCTCCATCACCAGGACATGGAACTGATCCTGATTACTCACCATCTTTATCCTGGCGATGTCCTGCTGGATCCCAGCAACAGCATCATGCACAGCAGCCATGAATTACTTCATTGGAGGAGGGATAGGAGGGATAGGAGGTCGTGTATGGGTACAAATGTCTGTCCTTGTTATGATGTTTATAATAGTGAATGCGGTCCCTTTCTTTAATGTTTTTTTGTTTTTTTTACAGGACTCATTTTACCTTTAAGGAGTATCGATTTCTCAACTAATTTCCCTAATTAGGGAGTTCATTGTGGGAACTTGTGGTGGATTATTTCAATTATCTTCTACCAATCGGTCTGTACTGAATTTGCTTTTGGTGATGGTTTATATTGTGTTATGGTGCTGTGTATTTTATATTTGGCTTTAAGATTAATTTAAATAAGAGCACAGTTCTACCTAATAGATATATAGAGGAAGGAGATCTGCCAATCCCAGACTCTGAATCTGTTGACATTTTAAGAGATGTTTATAATGAGTCACATAAGGATACAGAAATCTGGGAAAAAGTAGACCAAAAAGTTGAAAAACAAAATCGCAATGTGGAAAAAAATAGAATTTAATTGGAAAGGAAGTTGTTAAGAAAATTATGATCTTGTTGCTTTTGCTATATTAAGGTATGGTATTTCCCCAGCTTGAAAAAGCACCACAAGGGTGTAGCTTTGTCTCTATATTAAAGTATTTTTTCTGTTTGATTTTCGGTGCATATGTTGTTACTGTTAATGTAATGTTTTTACTCTGGTCTATGGAGCATAATAAATTGGATTAATATATTTTGGAATATAGTGGAGTACCGAAGATTCTTTCTTCCTAGACTCTGGAGTTTAGAGTATTCCTTGGCAGCAGAGCGAGCCATTAACTGAAAAGAAATGTGACTGGTGCGCTACAACCAACACTTATACACACTATATAGTTACCCTTTTCAGTAAGTGTAAATCTTACAGTGTTGTGCAAAGGGAAACAAAAACAACATAAATACAATATGGTGAAGTATGTCAAATAAACTGGTGGTAAAAATATACTGAAAAGTGCGAAATGACAACTCACATTTGCCTGAGCAGTAATCTGCTCAGGGACAACAGCACCAGTGAGCCTGAAAACGGGTAAAGGATGGCAAATCACCTTCTGCAGCTCACAGCTCTGAAGGTTCACACATGAGGAGAGAAAGCAGGGATATAAGTATAAATTGTTTAATACAAAGCTTAAAAAACACATAAAAATCTTACACTTAAGAACGGAAGAATCTTCACAAGAAATAAAATCAGTGCAGCTTCTTGAAAAAGTGTCCAGTGCTTAAATCCCTTCCTTCTTGCAGCACAACGCGTTTCACCTCTAAACGAGGCTTTTCAAGTGTCCCCATGTGTCCACATAAGTCCTTTTAAATCTTGTCGCATCCTTTGTTCGTCCTCTCTTGCACATCAGCTGAAAACTCCACCCCTCCATCTCCCTAGTGACGCATCTTGTTCACTCCGCCTCTTCAGCATCTGATTGGTTCCTGTTAACACACCTCCTGCGCACTTATCTCCGTTCGTCGGGACAGGAGGTCTCGACGAAACGGACTTAGTTCATTGCAGGGGATGTGATTTTAGTTACGGGAAAGTGAACAAGCGGAGGAAAGAAGTTTACAGAGCGTTTAGAAAACTACAGGAAAAATATACCAGCAGATTGTATTTGTCATCATATGTTATTTTGAGACATCTATTTTGCCCACATTCTCTCAATACAAAATAAAACAAATCCCCACACTATTCCTATATGATCCACACTATTCCTATGTGATACAATGAGGGTTTTTTTGTGCATATATGTACATTTTATCGCAAAATTCAATGTCTATGTCCCTAACAGATCAAAGTGTGTCATATTACAGAAGGCATTTACACATTAGCATTGCTCAATAAACATAAGGCAAAGTGCTCAGCTCACAGAAAATTAAACAGATCGAATTCCGCATTTAACCCTTTGGTGTCAAAGTCTGTAATTCATACATCCACTTCATCTCTAGTTTTCCCAGTTCTCTCCAGGAGTTGTGTGAGCCTTTGGAGCTGTGAGCTGCAGAAGGTGATTTGCCATCCTTTACCCGTTTTTGGGCTCACTGGTGCTGTTGTCCCTGAGCAGATTACTGCTCAGGCAAATGTGAGTGGTCATTTGGCACTTTTCTGTATATTTTTACCACCCGTTTATTTGACATACTTCACCATATTGTATTTTATGTTGTTTTTGTTTCCCTTTGCACAACACTGTAAGATTTACCCTTACTGAAAAGGGTAAATATATAGTGTGTATAAGTGTTGGTTGCAGCGCACCAGTCACGTTTCTTTTTTGTATACACTATATGGCTGAATATAGTGAAACACCGGCTGTGTCTAGGTGCTGCACACTCCGCCACATATGGGCGCAGTATATTATATTTTTTCTTGCGAGCCATTAACTGGACTACACCATAGTTCTGAGGGTGAGATAAGAGCCAGCTTTTTTTTCTATTTCCCCAGTATCCTGAGGTTTAAAAAAAATATATAACAAGAACATGTTTTTGGAACTACTGTATGGAAAGACTGAAAATCGAGCATATTTGAAAATCCAAAGCGGGATAAAGCCTTCCCAGAACTTAACCTGTTCTTATACATTAAATATTTTATTGTATGTGTCAAAACTCTTTTTAAAATCAACTGTTAGTCTTATTTTTACTTTTTAACACAGGTTTTTTTAATTAGGAAGTTTGTATAGTTTAAACAGTTTTAAGTACTCCCCATGCTATTAAACATCTTAACCTGTGTGAGGGTTATAACAAAAGGTAGGAGAGCTAAATAATCAAAAGACATTGACACTCTGTATAAAACATATTTTTCCATCCTGTCTAAATGATAATTAAAATGCACAAAAAAGTCAGAAAATATGTAAATGTGACAAGTTTAAAGACTTATTTAATTCACAGAAATATCTTACCTGGAGATGTCTTGATTAGAGTTGAGGGGACACCTGGATGTTCGGGTTCGGCCGAACTTCGGAAAAAAGTCCGGGTTCGGGCTCGAACTTGACCCGAACCCGATTGAAGTCAATGGGGACCCGAACTTTTGGCCACTAAAATGCCTCTACAAAAGTCCTGGAAAGGGCTGCAAAAGGAAGTAAAATGAGGGTAAGAGTAGGACAAGTGCCCTGCAAACAAATATTGATAGGGAAATAACTTCAAATAACATAAAATACATACAAATTAAAAATACATCTGAGCCATAAAATAGCACTAGATGGAATCTTTGATTTTAGTTTTGGAAGACAAACTTTTGTGACAAGTTTAAAGACTTATTTAATTCACAGAAATATCTTACCTGGAGATGTCTTGATGAATGTCTACCATGTTTATGGAATTGCCAATATGCACAAGAACTTTGATAGAACGGAAATACAATTTTAAAGTGGATTACTGGTCTTAAGAAGTTGGGCTATAAAATAATTGTATATGGCCAAATGGACTTTACCTCCAAAGAGATGCTTTTAATTGCAAGGAAGGTAATACGCTGTTTTAAAGTGGTACTCTGGAGATCATGGGACATTATCCTTTATAAGAAATAATTTTTATCGGTCGACCACACATCTGGATATAACAATATGATGATTCTTTCTCGAAGTATATCACTTTATGTAAATTGTAGTTTTCATGTTTTTTGGATATTGATGGAATAATGAATATATTCAACATTCACTGATTATGTGTGTATGCATGTTGTGATTGCTATACCAATGAACTGCATCATTTATAAGTTTGTTTGTTTTTTCATATATTTGTAGCAGTCTCAATAGTTCTGTCTTTAGCATCTAATTATTTTACTAAGCAGATGCAAATTCGGACACTTCTAGGAACATTTAAGTTATTATAGGTTTTAGTAAATTAAAGATAGCAGTGACCTTGTGTCAAATTATGTCCACATAGTGAAATTGCCACTTGCAGCACATTGAGCAGTCCAGGTAACAATTATCACTAAATATTTGCAAGCCTTTGTGGACCAAATTAGTCATTGTTAACTGTGTTTATAAAAATCTGAGAATCTTACTATACCAATGAACTATATTTATTTACACTGGATTCTCTATTTTTCTTGTATTTCCTGTTGGGCAAGATGTACTAAAACTTTTATTTTATCCTTTTTAAGTACAAATTATACAGTTATTACATAACTGGTAACAGTGAATACAAAACCTATTAGACAGCAAGCAATATAAATTCAAGTGCTGTGAAGCATAAGAGTCTTATAATTAGCATTAAATATAGTAACAAAACAGGATCATTTTATAATTATCATAACTTTACCTTATAGCCTATCACTATTCTAGAAAAGTGCCTACACATACAAAACAGCCATTTGTAGTGAGCACTCCCAAAAATATTTTTCATTAACCCCTTCGCGACAATGGACGTGTCAGGCACGTCCTGCCGGGAACTCTGTTAATGACAAAGGCACATCCTGCGGTGAATCAAGCAGTTTTCACTTCACGAAAACCGCTTTAATGGTGCTGGTCTATTGCCTCGATGTCGGGGCAATAGCCAGCACCGAAATTTCCTATCTGGGGCACCCACGATTGCCCCATGGAGTGATCATGGGAGCCATATTGAAGGAGCAGTATGCTCCGTCAATATGGCTATGCCCTCTGGTGGTCTGAGCTTCGGAAGTGAAAGTAAATTCACTTCTGTCGCTCTGAATATGCTGTTTGACTGCCCCTAGACGTAGCCAAGCAACATTTCAATGTTAAAAAAAAGATTTGATTAGCTTAAAACTAGTATTATGTTAGACTAGCCTATAAAATTAAATAATTTTTAGCATAAGGGATAGGGTTAAAATTAAATTAAAATTAAAATATATTAAGGGATAGCATAAGGGTTAGAGTTGAGGTTAAATTTAGTGTTAGGGTTAATTTTAGGGTTCGGGTTGGGGTCAAAAGGTCAATATAGGAAATAAACAAAAAACACTATTTTTGGCTTTTGCCCCATAACTTGCAAAAAAATACCAAAAAATATGGAAACATGCATATTTCTGAACTCGGGACAACATTTAGAAACTTTTAAGATGGGGTCTTTTTTAATGACTGTTTTTGTATAAATTATATTTTAGGTCAAAGTTAGAAAAAGTGTTTTTTTTTTACTTTTTCATCACATTTTATGATTTTTTTTGTAGTAAATTATAAGATATGATGAAAGACCTTCTTATGACGATAAACACAACATATAATTTGTGTGGGTACAGTATGTGAGAGCGAAGAAAATTACAGCTAAACACAAACACCCCAGAAATGTCAAAACAGCCATTGTCACCAAGGGAAAGTCAAAGTAAAAATGTCTTGTCACTAAGGGGTTAAAAAAGCTATGCAGTTTTATATTATTATTATTTTTTATTATTATAACATCTTGCCTCTTTCCAAGTCAGTGGTAAGACCTCACCTTGAATATGCAGTATAATTCTAGGCACCAGTCCCTAAACATGATATTAAGGACTAGAAGGAGAGCTACAAAATTAATAATGGGATTGGATGATCTTAGCAAGGAAAAGAGACTAAAAAAGTTTAATTTATATATGCTAGAAAGAAAAGGCATCTCAGAGGGGATATGATAACATTATATAAATATGTGATGATTTCATAGACAGCAAACGAAGGACAATAAAGATGTGGAACTCACTGCCAAGAGGTGGTGCTATCAAATACAATAGATGCATTTAAAAAGGGTCTGGAGGATTCTGTTTTGTGTGATAAGCAGGTCATACAGGACTAGTAATAATTTAATAACCATTACTAATAAAGCTTCTTGATCCAAGGAGAAGTCCGATTGCCTTTTGAAGTAAAGAAGGAATATTTCTGCCTAAAGTTTTTTTTTTTTTTTTTATAATCTGATCATATTTAATAAGCAACTGGTGCTTTTAAAGCAATGTACATATTAACTAATATATGAGTTAGTCCAATGCTTAAGAGTAAAAAATGCAGATAAGATGTGTTACAATATGCCAGTAAATTTGTCAAGTTTCATAGATCCTTTGCATTTCATTGTGTCTTTCAAAAGAAATACAAATTGCATTAAACAGTTTAAAGCAACTTATTTAGCATCTTAGTAATGTCTTCTTTTTTTTTTTTTATAAACATAAAAAAGACAATACAGAATAGGACATGGACAGGACATGACATGACAGGTTTGGCATAGGTTTCCGACATTCCATTCTATCAAGATTGTATTTACAGTTGACAAATAATTTAAACTTATTTTATTTAGTTTAGATCCCTACTCTTAAATTTTTCTTCATATAGAGGTATTGAAGAAAACTTGTGTTAAAGAAAGCAGGGATTTTTAGATGGACTTGATGTTTATACAGTAGGTACGTAGTTGTGGTTGGTAGACTCTCTCCAGGTTATTCCCCATTAGCCGAGGATAACTATAGTGATTTTCTTATTTTATTTATTTATTTATTTATTTCAATCTATTTCCTTTCCTTTCTTCACCATTCCAATTTACCTATATCTTATTATTAGGAAATTCATATTATGATTACATTTTTTATACGATTAAGTATTTTATAGGTTGTTGACTCACTTGGTGACAGGTCTTGTATTTGGATGATGGCTTTCTCACTGCGCGCTCATGGGTCCTTCAGTTCCCCCAATTTTCTCCACATTTTTTTTATAATAGTTGAATTGGTCCCTAAAATTGTAAAAATCCTTCTTCCATTATACATTGATATACTATTTGGGTTATTATTTCTTTCCAGTTTGTTGCTTCTATACTTTTCCACTTCCTAGCTATAGTTCCGAGTTTAACCGCTGTAAGAATGTGTATTGTCAGATATTGTATTTCCTTTTCACATTTGGGAATATCCAAATGTAAGAGGAACTTTTGTGGGGTAAGGGGGCCTATCCCAATGATTAGTTTTCCCAAAAGAGAATTAAGTTTTGTTAATAAGGGTTGTAACTCCTCACAGGACCACCACATATGCAATTGTGTCCCCTCCTTTTTTTGGCATCTCCAGCACTAAAGTTTTTTTAACCTAAATTACTATGTTATTCATTAAACAGTGAACTATGGTTAACTAAGAGCCAAGCTGCAAAATATACTGAGTTTCAAACATTATGCAACATGACTATTTTGGGCCTATTTTTTAACCACAATTCACTGTATGTTGATGATTTTGTTATTAGTGTTGTATATGAAATCAGTAGAAATATATTGTAGTATTGGATAAAAATGGTGTTTACTCACATTTCTGGAGCTTTTTCAGTTCTTGTGACTAAAAGTGTAGTGGTGCAAGCGAGTAAATAATGGTGATTCCTCTCCTGAGGAATCACCATTCCTATACATCCTATAGGGCTGGCTATTTCAGCTTCTGTCCATTCTTGCTGGGAGGCCTCCCATTCTTTGTTTGTGACCAAAGGTGTAGTGAGAATTAAAGAGCCACTAAACTTAAAATATTATTTTCCTTAATGGAAAGAATAGTTATTTTTGTATCCTTCATTGAGGGGAAAGTGTTCACTAAAAACTATAACTTTATAAGTTATGTGTAACTTCTCCCCAGGTGTGTGTGGATTTGTGAGGTTTTGTCTTTAACTGATGGTCACTCACTACAGGAACAATGAAAATGTCAGTGATGGAACTAGTCTACAGATATAGCTACACTCAGTATTTGTGTTACTTTATTTGCCAAATAAACAAAATTGGTTTAACCCAGTAAGTTGGCATTGAAGCAGTACTACATCCATATGTCTCACATTGAGGCCTACAGGTTCTAGAAAAGGCATAATTCTGATACAAAGCTCCTTCTTAAAGTAAACTTTGATTGTTTAAAAGAGGCAAAAGTTAGTTTACATGCACTTTAATCATGCCTAAGATCCTCGGGTCATATGTTAGATCTAAGTAGTCATAAAAAGAAAGGAAATAAAACATGAGTAAAATAGCATGGGATTGCTGAGATAATATATAAATATTTATTAAACAATACATTGAAACTATTATTTAACATCATGCAAGTTGTATCTCACAAGAATAAATATTACTGTGAGATTCAGCCAAGTTAGTGTATTTTGGATGCAATCACTTTTCCTGCTTCTCTGTTCCGTGTTTACTCTTCTGTTCACTGCTTGCTTTTGTGTTTCTCCATTCCCTTCCATTCGTGTTTCTGGGTCTAAATTCCCTTTCCCCTATACTCTGTAGGGTTTCTTTCCCTGCTGATTTAATGTGCCGCACCCTGTTGTTGTGTTTTTTTCCTTTGATGTTTTCTACAGCTAGAGGTATGCACATTGTCTTTATATCCCTTCCTTTAGGTTAGGTTAATTGTAAGTAGTGTTAATGTTTGCATATAGTGACATGCTTGCAAGCTTACCTTTTTATTGCCATAAGATGAAACCAAACCCTCAATTTTAACATTTGTTGCTAGCTACTACCTGCTGCTAGCCCTGACTTTTGTGTATTTCTCTTGTCCTGCTCTTTGTTTGCATACTTGTGTCCCTATATCCTCTTTCCTGGGTTTACCCTTGCCTTATCAGCCTTCAGTCCTGCATACTTCATCTTTGTTTCCACCTCTTAAGACTGGCTCCAAGAACACGCAGGGTATGGGCAAACAACGCCCCTTCCTTTGTCTGAATAACTGTTGCCATAGAGTCCTGAGTGTGGCCAAATATCTGGTGGTGCAAGCTAGTTACCTTGCACTAGAACCTTAAATCTGCTCTTGGACCCCTGGACCCTAACTCTTGCCCACTCATTCTTGGATCTTAAAGGTTATCAGGGGGTTTAATGGTAGATTCCACTGAAGAGTGAAAGAAAGCTCAGACACACATATTCACTTCTTCTGGATGTTATGTTACAGTACGGGACAGTTCAAAAAATAAAACATGCATGCAGAAGGCTAGAGCAGGATACATGTAAGCAGAAACAAGCTTGTTTAGGATGATAGCTGCCTCTTTGGCATTTTTGAGCAGAAGGTGATGCCCAATATTTTCTTGATCTGGAAAGCCCCAAAAACTGACAAAAGATAAGTTTTAAAATTAAATATTGAAACCACTGAAAAACATAAACTGGATCAAATAAAATGCATTTTTATCTTTAAAGACTCCCAGTTAATATGAATTTATCCTTTTTGCTTCATACTGAAACGATCCCTTATTTATCTGTATTTTGTATTTGATTATTTCCATGATTTGTTTTACTCACACATTTATACAACATGTTTTCAAACTTTTAAAGTTTAAAAAAGATACATTTAAACATAAAAAAAAAAACAAGAAAAGTGCAATATTCAGTTGCATATCAAATTCAGGCTGGAAAGACAGACCGAACAATTGCCATAGCAACATATATAACTCTAAGATAGATCTGTTTCTTTACTTATATGATGCAGTACTAAAATAATATTTGGGACACCGTAGATGTAACTGCCCCTTCAAGGAAAACATTCACAATGAACAACAGCAAGGAGTAAGAATAGTAATGATAGAAAATTATCTTCATAACTCTTCCACTAATATATAAAATAGAAGTTTTGAAGCAAGGGGTGGGTACTTTAACAAAGCATGTCAAATATCATTAGAAGAATATAAAAATAGACAAACTTATTTCAAGGAGAACTCAAAAAAATAGAAAGCAAAAAAATAATAAGACTTAAAATGTATAGGGTTTTTGCCCTTTTCACATAAGCACTAGCAAAATAAACGTGTTGTAGATTAAAGGCTTATGGAGATATTTATAATGGCCTTCACCCCTGTCTGAAAATACTGGACTGCCAGGAAATTGACAGTTCCACCAATCTATGAGCAAGAGGTTCTATTGAGATTTATATTCTAACCAAATGATGATAAACAACCTTCAAAAAAAGAATTGTGCAATATGTATTCATAACACCGTAAACTGTTTTCACATAAAATACATTCGGCTATCCCTGTCTGTGCTAATCCTTTGTCGAGTTGTGGCCTTGGGAATTTAAATTCTTCAAATTTCTGCTTCATTGTGACTCACATTCAGTCATGCACATTGCTTGAATATTGCACAAGATATATAATACAATTTTCAGGTTCTGGTTTAATGGGCCTAAAAAAAAAGTACAGGTAGAAATCACTCACAGACCACATCTGTCTAAAAAAATAAAGATTGTGCCCAAAATCCATATCCCACAAATCTTTTTTCTGAGATTAAAACGAATGTGAGTTTAGATCAAATCCTATTTTAACTTTCTCAAGCTCTCTGAAGCCATTTCAGTTTTCTATAGAGGATATTGACATTTAGATGATTGTGTACTCTTTCTGACCTATAATTATTTAGCTTAACTCTATACCCATTCATTTGGAACTGTCACATTTAAAAAATGTTCCTCTCCCCATATGCAGAGAAACCTTATGTGCTCCCTCTGTGCCCAGGTCTGGCTCATATCCATGCAACACCAGTCAAGCCACACAATGCCTCCAATAGGACAAATAAGGTCAAAAGATATAGAGACAATGACATTTCACTGCCTCTGAGTGAGAACAGGATCTCAAGTCTAAATGAGGCCTGCTCTTATGGCACAGTAGTCACAAGTGATGGGCAGGAGAGAGTTTTGCACCCTTTAGATATATTAAATATGGTGAAGACCCACCTGTAATATTTTTGTCTTTTTTTTCACTGCCTTTTTTTAGTGAGGCATGAATGCATCCTGACCCATGCTGTCCAATACTTAGTGGTCATATCTCAGACCACACAAATAGCAGATGGATTGCAGTCTGCCCTGCTCAGTTTATTTTTAAGGCAATCATATTAAAGTTATGTAAAGTTATGTATCAAAAAAAACTGCTGTATAAATCTGGCACTGAGCATATTGAACAATAAATACTGATCATGAAGAGGCACACAATAATATAAGTTGAAATGCACACAAACAGTATAATCACAATAAAAGGGGACAGTCAACGAAACTAAACTCTTATAAATGATAAATAGATAAATGCCTTATAATTCCTGCTAAATTACCGGCCTTGCAGTTCTAATAAACAATTGAAAAAAACAAGCTCTTAAAATGTTGAAAACAAATTATTATTTAGCTGGAAATTCTAAGAGGTCTGTGCTCTGAAAGAACCTTGTGCCTGGTAGAAGACCCATGTATGAAAGTGTATATTGAATAGAGGTTGTGTGTAGATGAAGATAGCTCATGGATACAATGTTGTGAACAGTAAAGTAGCTCAGTAACTGATATCTTCTTGCTGTAACTCTTAGGAGTGAATGAAAAGTCTAATCTCCGAAAAAGTGGCACAGGAGCGAGCTAGAGGATTAAGCATTGTTGGAACTGATCTTTAAATTGAAAGACACCGGTAAGAAAGGACTTTTTCAGAAGCATATTTTCCTTGTGTATTGTGATCATGCAAGCGTTAAATCAATTAAAGGCATAAGCACACCCTCACCCAAAAGGTCTTTAAACACAGGTTACCTATTATGGAAATTAAAAGTATACTAGTTAAAATTATTATAAACATTAGTGTCCACAAGAATCAATAATTTAGCTAGTTTTCATAAAATAGTTTTTTTTTTATAAATTTGTAAATTTCTACTGCTTTGCATCAGCCCTGATAAAAAGAGACAGCAAAACGAATTCCTAATATTCGATGAAATAAAATACTAAAAAAATATATATAATTTTCACACCTATACAACAAATTAATTGTTATTGAAAAATAAATAAAACATTTAATAAAATAGACTAATATATAATTTTCACATAAGGTTTTCGTTTTATTGACTGTCTTATTGCGGCAATATTGTTTGTGTGCATTTGTGTTATTAAAATTTCAGTTTATATTATTGTGCGCCTCTCCTTGATCAGTATTTAATTATTCCATCTAAGGAGTACACCTCTCCTATTTTTTTCTTTTTCGGTTGCAAGCAGGCATTTATTTTTTTATTTCATTTATTCTATTTTGAGTCTTATAATTATTTACATATGTTTTTTATTTTTTATTTGTTTGCCTAAACTCACTAGAGGAGTCTATTTGGCATTATGTATTTCTATTTTTGCCAATATTGTTTTTTTAATTAGTGCCTATCAAAATATTAAGCATTTCTTTGATCTATAACAGAGCACAATGAAGTCACACCAATGCTTGTTTTTGACCATTATGAATATAGAATAGACTGCTGCCTGCATGGTAAAAATTACTACAATACAACACAAGGGTGAATTTCCATATAAATATGATTATACACATGTTTGGCAATTGCTTCCCTTCTTAAAATGTAAGGTTGAATTGGTGGGATTAAAGTTATATTTCATATTCGGGTTGTTCTTAGAAACAGGATTAATATTTCTTGCACCATGAAAATATTTATTCACCTCAAGGTCATAGTATAATTCAAAATAGATGAACATTTTTAGTAGAAGCACATTTCTGCATCCTTATCATTTATTTTTAAACTTTTCGCTATCATCTGAAAAAGTAAAATATATAATATATAAATGATACATACATACATACACACTATAGAAGAAAGGATGGAAAATCTGTAATAATTTTAGTTTTCTGTATATCTCGATGGCAACTCCATTTCATATATCTAAAGGATGTAAACAATATTGCATGAAAGATAATATTCCTGTTGGAATTTAAGTGCAATACAACATGCACACTTAAAGAGACATACCGTATTTTCCGGCGTATAAGACGACTTTTTAACCCCTGAAAATCTTCTCAAAAGTTGGGGGGTCGTCTTATACGCCGGGTACTGGGATTTACTCACCTATTTTCTGCTCTGTCTCCGCTCGCGCTGTTAAGCCGGTCCGTGGTTGTGAGGGAAGCGTTGTGAGCTCCCCTCAGGCCACGCGGCTTCAATAAAGTCTGTTGAAACTTTTTTTAAAAAAAAACTTTATTGTCCGCGCGTCCTGAGGGGAGCTCACAACGCTTCCCTCACAGCCACGGACCGGCTTAACAGCGGGAGACAGAGCAGAAAATAGGTAAGTACTGGGGATTGGGGATTGGGGAAAGGGGGAGGAGGGTGGAAAACTCTATATTTTAACCTAAAAGGTTAAAATATAGATGCGATTTTTCCGGCTTATAAGATGACTTAGTTGGGGGGTCGTCTTATACACCCAGTCGTCTTATACGCCGGAAAATACGGTACATCAGATAACAGAGGTATTGTATGTACAAATGTGAGGTGGATGTGGACCTGGTCATGGTTGTTGAGCTGATATTGACTGCAGTCAGTAACCCTTTGGCTATGTTCATCCACAACTCTTTATGTATCACCAATGAGAAGCCTAATGCAGTGAATGGAATCGAAATGGTAAGAATACATTCGGGTCATGAAGAGGAGTCATCCATTGTTAAGATATATCACAACACTTAATTGTAATACCACATGGCCTTAAAAGCTATTTTTGACTCTTGTCTTTCCATCTTTTCCAGCTTGATAGATACGCAGACATTTCTCCTGGACTAGCCAGGGCAGCCATCAGAAATGTTGTGACTCCTTACTGAGAAAACTTGTGTGCCTCCCTACCCCCTGTTTAGCTTATCCATTAATAGCCCGCTGATAATATGTCCATTAACAGGCCACTGATAATTTGTGCATTGATATCCACTGATAATTTGTGCATTAATAGCCACTGATAATTTGTCAATTAATAGCCACTGATAATTTGTCCAATATTAGCCACTGATAATTTGTCAATGAATAGCCCACTGGTAATTTGTCCATTAAAAGCCCACTGATAATTTGTCCATTAAAAGCCCAGTGATAATTTGTCCATTAATAGCCACTATAATTTGTACAATAATAGCCACTGATAATTTGCCCATTAATATGCCACAGCCAATCCTTCCCCTTCCTTCTCCAGTAATTGTAATCAAATCTACAACTTTTGTTTTTGTGTGGTGTGACATTCTTTATTCTTATGTTAAGCCACACAGACTGGTGATCACTAGATCCCAAATGTTTAGCTACAGCAATATCTGATATCAAATCTACATTTGGGAATACTGAAATTAATACGGTCTTCTTACAAGTTGGCTCCTCACCTTCTTGATAATTCCAGTAGGGAATTTAGAATATGTATATTCCTGGCAATACCAGCTATTTTGGTTCACATGTCACTCTATATGCCAGTAATATTTTGCCACTCAATAAGTCAGTATTTGGCCACTCAGTATTCCAGTATTTAGCCATTCAATATGCCATTCTTTTGCCATTTAATATGCCAGTATTTCGCCCCTCAATATGCCAGTATTTTGCCATTCAATATGGGAGTATTTTGCCACTGAGTATGCAAGTATTTTGCCACTCAGTATGCCAGTGTTTAGCCACTCAATATGCCAGTGTTTAGCCACTCAACATGCCAGTATTTTGCCATTTAATATGCCAATATTTTGCCCCTCAATATGCCTTTTAATATGCCAGTATTTTGCCACTCAGTATGGCATTCTTTTGCCATTTAATATGCCAGTATTTTGCCCCTTAACATGCCAGCGTTATGCTCGTTGTGTGCCCCCCTTCCTCCCCCTTCCCCAGCACTTACCTCCTTGCTGCTCTGTCTCCCAGTGCTCTGCTGTTTAGCCGGTCCGCGGCTGTGAGGGAAGCGTTCTGTGCTCCCCTCCAGCCGCGCGGCTTCACTAAAGTTTGTTTAAAAAAAATCTCTTTTTTTTTTTTTATTTAAAATCTTTTTATTCAAAGGAGTTGGTTGCATAGAAAATAATTATTACATTACAAATCAGCTGTACATAATAAAACAGGCCACATATATCCAATATGAGACATATGTCTCCGTGTCCAATGGGTAACCTCCATCACCAAACACAAATTGTTTGATAGGATTATGGCTTAGGACTATACAAAGCGAAGACAGCCGATCTGAACCATAAACCACACCGCAATATCTTTTAACATGTAAGGAAAAAACTTTGAAAATACTGGGGGTGGGGGGGGGGGGAGGAAAAGGAATAGAGAGGAAATGGGTAAAGGGGTTTACTCGGTGCTTAAAGGAACAGGATATAGATTACCTACACTCTATGTACTCTCTCATACATTATAAAAACGTCCAGGTCGAGTACTATATCAATACCAGTGATCTCTGGGGAACGTCATAATAAACTCTATTATAACAACGTGGGGGGCAATGTAGACATAATCTGTAGGAACGGGTCAGATTCCAGGTACATGGTCCATGGGGACCACTTGGATCCGGAGGCTAGGCCTTCACCCTTAGAGGTGGCCAACAAATCTTCCATCTTCCTGATCTGCTCCACCGATGCGACCCATTCGGCACAAGTCGGGGATCGGGGCTGTTTCCAAAGCCTTGGGATAAGCATTTTAGCTGCATTTAATAAAGGAGGTGTTAAGGAATGTTTGTAGCTTTTAGTGGGTCGTGGTGTGTGGTGTATAAGCACTCGCAGGGGGTCTGGAACGAACTCAGAGTAGTCAACTGCTTTCAGGACTCTAATGACTAAGTCCCAGAATGGTATGAGCAGAGGGCAATCCCACCAAATATGTATGAAGTCCCCTCTACCCTGTTTGCAGCGCCAGCAAAGATCCGGAATTCCATGGTACTGCTTATGTAGTACTGAAGGAACCCTATACCACCTGGTGAATATTTGATATGAATTCTCCTGCGCCAGCGAGTAAGGCGTGCACTTATGGATTAAAAGGGAAATTTTTGTACATTGGGTTTCTGTAAAAGTAATGCTTGTGTCCCTTTCCCATAGCCTAACATAATAGGGTTTTGAGTTAGATTGAGAATGTACCAGAATTTCGTAAATGTGGGAGATAAGCCTCGTAGGTGGATCGTCCTTGTGGCAAAGCGCCTCAAAAGAGGTTAGTGTGTCTGTGATTTGAGAAGTGAGGAGACATAATGGTGTAATAGTCTATAAGTGTGGGACCGCATCCCATCTTTGGGCCGATCAGGTACCAAGACATTGTAAGGAGTCATACGTCCCTCTTTCATAATATGTCCTAACCTTGGATATCTCACTTCTTCGGGCAAGAGGTCACGGACAATTTGGGCATTAAAGCCGGGTAGGAAATGATCATTAAAAATAAGCAAAGTAAGTGGGGAAGGGGTCTGTGGCAGGACATGGCGGTCCGCCAAATTCTGCCAAACAGCCAGTGTCAGAGGAATCGTGGGCTGATCTGATGAAATCATTACTTTTTGTGACCTTGGGACCCAAGCTGCCATAGGGATTGGGACCCTCAATCCCTCCTGTTCCGCCGACACCCAAAGCTTGGGGGAGGGACTTGTCCAGGCAACCACTCTAGCCAAGTGGGTTGCTTTATGATAGAGGGATATATCTGGTAGGGATACTCCCCCCGATAGTTTATGTCTGGTGAGATATTCGTACCCCAACCTTGGGTGCGAGGATCTCCACACATAGCGGGTTATGAGCTGTTTAATTTCAGTAAGGAAGGAGGCAGGCAGGGTAATAGGGAGTGCTTGCAATACATATAAAATTCTAGGTAGAATATTAATTTTTACCACTCCTATTCTGCCGAACCATGAAATGAACTTAGTGGACCATTTAGCTACATCCGACTGTAAATTTCGTAGCGAGGGGGGGAAATTTAGGTTAAACAGTTGGGACAGATCACTTGGGATATAGGTCCCTAAATATTTAATAAATTCGGGTGCCCAGCGGAACGGGAAAGAGCATTTCAAAAGGGTCTGGTCCGCTGGTGACGGTGAGAGATTAAGAATCTCTGATTTAGTCATGTTGGCTTTGAAATATGACAGTTTAGAGAAAACCTCCATTTCTCTGACAATATTGGGCAGAGAGACGTGGGGGTCGGTCACAATAAAAAGCAGATCATCCGCGAACGCCGAAACCTTATGAGTACGTGGTCCCAATTGGAGTCCTCGTATGTCTGGGTTAGATCTAATAGCCTCCAGAAATGGTTCCATGACTAAGACAAACAGCAGAGGCGAAAGGGGACACCCCTGCCGTGTGCTGTTCGACAGGGCCACTGGGCCTGACAGCATCCCATTTATGCGAACTCTAGCAACTGGTTTGTGATATAGTGATTCTATCCACCTTATCATGCCAGGTCCCAAGCCTATACGTCTAAGGGACGCGAACAGAAAGGCCCAGTTGACCCTGTCGAACGCCTTCTCAGCATCTATTGATAACAAAATTATTGGAATGGGTCAGGCCTGATGCACCAAATTAACTATTCTGGTAGTACTATCCTTAGCTTCTCACCCCGGGATAAAACCCACTTGATCACGTTTGATAAGTGGCGGTAAATAAGGCCGAATGCGATTAGCCAGGATTTTTACAAATAATTTAACATCTGTGTTTAACAGTGAAATAGGGCGATAACTGGCACAGAGGGTCGGATCTTTCTCAGGCTTGGGTATCACTTAAATATGGGCTTCTTGGGCTTGGGGGGGCAGAGTTAATCCTTCAGCCAAGGATGGCTTAAAAAGTAAGCACTAATTGTGGTGCCAAAATTTTAGAGAATATTTTATAATACGGGAGCGTCAGGCCATCCGGCCCGGGGCTTTTTCCTGTAGGGGAGTCCTTGATTGCCACCATCACTTCATCTAAAGAGATGGGTTCATCCAAGGAGTCACTATCCATCCTGGGAATCATAGTACTACAGTGGGTAGCCAGGTAGTCATGAATGTCCACATTCATGGAGGGGGGTGGAGGGTGTTCCGATTTATGGAGATTATAGAGACCCTGATAAAATAACCGAAAGGATTATATTATCTGCTCTGTTGTGTGCTCATTACGCGTCTGGGAACCCTTGATTTTGGGTATAAAAGAGGTTGCCTGTCTGGCCTTCAATGCTCTAGCTCGGTATCTGCCTGTCTTATTGCCGTGCTCATACATACCACTCTTTGCTAACAAAAATTAGCGTTGTGTGGCTTGCGTACATAGCGTTGCCAGCTGCGCTCGCAGTGTCAGAAGAGACTGGTATTCTGGCCTAGAAAGAGATAGCTTATGTCGTACCTCCAATGCGGCAATTTGGGACAGTAATTGTGTCATAGCCGCCCTATGTAGTTTTTTTTTCGTGCGATGCAGCACTGATGAGATGGCCTCTGATAACAGCCTTATGGGCTTCCCAGATCACCGGGATTGTGCAATCAGGGGTACTATTTTCTTTAAACTAGGGGTTTAGGGTTTCTGTCAGCCTATCAATATGGGTAGGATTTTTAAGGATATTTTCATTCACCCTCTAGTTGGGCAAGCGTCTCGGTAATGAGGGGATATTGAGGGTCAAAGACACAGTGGAATGATCGCTCCAGGTGATAGAGCCTATATTAGCAAATTTTACCATGTCAAGGTGTCTGTGGGAAATAAAAACATGATCTATCCTAGAGTATCTGACGTGTGGGGGGGAGTTATAAGTGTAATCCTTGGTTTGAGGGTCTCTTTTTTTTTTTTTTTAACAAGCTTTAGTGAAGCCGCGTGGCTGGAGGGGAGCACAGAACGCTTCCCTCACAGCTGTGGACCGGCTTAACAGAGGGGAATTTTGTTTTCTTTCTGGCATGGCCTGGGCCTGCCGGGACATCAGTATCGCCCGTCACCCCCTGATGGTGGGCCTGGCCACCACTAAATCTATTCCCTTAACTGCGAGCGTTTGTAGAAATGACTCTAAGCTTGTCAATTGTTTAACACTCATATGCTACAGGCACCTTCTGTCCTTGTTTTGTGGTGCAACTGAACTGATAAATTATCACCCTTTTGCCCCCTCCTAGTTTTTCCTGTGTTCTGCACTATTTGTTTGTTTTGTTTACTCCCATTGTGTAGAGTGGCACAAAAAATCTTTACACACAAAAATCTTCACACAGAAAATGCAATCCATGCTGTTTGAACCAGGAATACACGTTTCCTAAGGAATATTGTTTTTACAGTTTAATGTATTATTAATTGAAAAGCTTCACAGGATTTCAATTATTTTAAAATGTATTCAGTTTCTTCAATTTATTTTATAGCACCTCTAAAATTGATTTCTACTCCCTCATTTATATCACTTTTTTGCAAGCACAACTGTTGTGATGCTGAGATTTTCCTTTATGTCCTACCTCATCATAACCTACATGGATATATGCACTGCAGCTTTAATTATGTTGTTTGCATGGAGACAAACTAAGCATTCAGATTCAGAAATGTAGTCTTATATGTGAATGATACATTTTTGTTAGATTGAAAACAAGACTATGCATTTCTATTAGAAATATAGGGTAAGGTCAATTAAATAGACCACTCAGTGAATACACAATGAAAATACTTACATATATAGTAAGTCTGCTGCAATCTCCAAATGTTTGTCAATATATTTCAAGGAGTTTACAGTCGTTCAATTCCAAAACTACTCATAAGAATAACTCGTATTTGGATTCTCTTATTTCTATACCCTTGATCAATGTGTTGTTTCTTTTTTGGTTTCCAGTGATTTAACTGATCAAGACATTTAACATCGGAGCCAGAGGACAACATGTCTCATTCCAATTCTGACACGAAACCAGTCAGCCCCTATTGCCGGGCCCACAGTTCTTGCTATGGAATATAGCAGCATTATAGCATTATTAAGTGGTCCCACTATAATACATTTATTCAGAACTTGACTCATGAATCCCCAGCTTAACCTGTCAAAAGCCTTCTTGGCATCCAGTGACAGAGTCAGCTGGGGAGTCCCCTACCATTGAACATAGTCAAAAGAATCAACAAGTCTACATGTATTGTTGTTGGTGTGACGGCCTTACACTACACCTATTTTCTCAGAATCACATATTGTATACGGTTGCAATTACAGATGAATATATCTTCAAGTCTGCATATATTAAATACATCTATTCTATAATTGGTCTATAATTGACTGCATTTGACCTGTCTGTACCTGGTTTAAAGATGGGTGAAATTGATGCTTGTAGAAGCTCATAAGGCAAGGAGGTATCTTTGATTTCATTAAATATGTCTGTTAATGCAAGAATGTTGCTAAATGTTATGGAAAATGTACTGTTATAACCGCCTGGACCCAGTGCTTTTTTCTTTGAATACATATTGAAGTAATATATTTGGTTTTACAAGATTATAGGCAAGTCAACCTCCCTTAAATAGTGTGTAATTAGGTATTTTTTATATCCCACTCTCGGGTAATTCCTATTTCTTTTGGCGACATGTTAATTTGATCATTAATAACAATTTTCTCTATTCTTGCTTTTGCTTTGATATTTTTTGATTTATTGGATAGCATTTTTGTCAGTCCTATTGCATTTGCAATGCCAATTTTGAATTAGATTCAAAAGGTCATAATTTCCTTTAGCGAATATATGAGTGTTTCTCTTTTTTTTGAAAGCTTTAGAATGCACCCCAAACTGTTGCTCTAGTAATATCCTCCTGCAAGTTTTCATTGAAGTATAGTTTAATTATATCAGAGGTAATATTTTTTTCATCTTTTAAAAGCTTATCATTTAACCCCCAAGTTGTATGGGGTTTTTTTTCTCAAGTTTGTTATATTTAGTTCCAGAAAAACTGCAGAATTATCTGACCATATTCTATCACAGATTTTAACTCTTTTACAGTACTGAAGTACATATGGAACCACCAGAAAATAGCCTAGTCGAGAATAGTAAGTATAAAGTTTTGAGAAAAGGTATACTGTTTTTCTTTTGGATGCACAGTTCTCCATGTATCATAGAGAGATCGTTTTTATATAATTAAATTATGATTTTTTTTTTAAAAAAGCCATTCCCTCAAAGGGGAGTCCTAAAAGAAAGACCTGCACCTGTTTCAGGTGACACTGCACTTGGGCCACCACTGGCTGGCCAACTGAATTTTTTTTTCAATAGACCCACTTTTGCTATGGGCAAACTCAGTGCTGGCATTAAGTGTTCCGGCGCCCTGTGTGGGCCTCCCCCGTGGTGCCCCCTATGCCTGTTTCTTTCCTCTTCCTCCATGTATGTGTCTCTCCCTTCCCTCATGCTGCCCGTGGCTTCCCGTGAAGCAGACGCTGCTCTGCTTCACAGGGTGTGGGCGGAGCTACACCTCTCACCTGGTGAGCTCCGGCCCCTCCCCAAATCCAGCAGAGCGCTGGTTAGGGGGGATCTTTTGATCTCCCCATTCAGTGCCTCTACTGGCAAACTTTTTTTTTCCGTGGCTGGCGGGCACCCCCTGGGGTTTTTCTCGCACAGGTTGCACACCCCTAAGGCCGGCCCTGGGCAAACTCTAGCCCACTCTAGGGCCTGTAATTTTTCTTTTTTTAAATTTCCTTTCTTTAATTTGCATCTACATCTTCTCATCTCTAAATGTTTTTTCTTTTATTGTTCTTCTGGTTCATTTACTGTAATGATTCTGATGTTGGTGGCTGAGCCCCTGACCTTTTAGCGGCAAACTGGAACAAAAAGTAGAAGCATAGTCTGACAAGCAGAGATTAGACAGTCAAAAATCAGCCACAGGCTTGATTATAATTAAAGCAGGAACCACACTAATCTGCTGATAGGAAGTGGCTTTTATAGGCAGAGAGTAAGCACATGACCAGACACAGCTGACGAGAGTTGACGATGATAACAAGGCTTTGTAGATTCATGATTGCCAGACCAGGTACTGAATTGTGAAAAACAGGCTGATGAACTGATAAAGAAGCAAGCAAGGAACATGGATGTCAGAGTTCAAGTCCAGGTTCTGTCAGTTCCTGACATTTACCCTGTATTCCTCTTATATTTAATTGTGTTCACTTTTTCTCCTTCATTTATTGCTCTTTCTTTGAAGGAGCAGAAAGAAGCCTGATTTAGTAGGGCTGTTATGACACTGACTTGTGTTTCAGAGATAACGAATGGGGTTTCTTTTTATACTGGTATACTGTTTTTTATACCTGTGGCAATAATTACTTTTATTATGTATCATTATACTAACATAGCCTAATAAACAAATATTAAAGGGACACTCCCACCAAAAAATGAAAAGGTTTTATTTGTTTTTTTATTTTGTATCGTTGATTTTATATATGTCTTTTGTTTTTCTTTGACTGTATTTAATAAAATATATAATTATACAAGTGTGACTGTACGCCGCCATTTTGTGAAATATAGTGTTTTTGGGTGCCACCCCCTAGTGAATTTACAGCACAAATTTCTTAATTTGGAACTGGGGACACAGAATGCAGTCTAGAAGTCAGAATTCTGATCATAGACTTGCATTGAATGGGAGGGTAATGTAATGATCCTGTTTGATCAGGTTAACCCCTTAACGACAGATGACGTGCCAGGCACGTCACGGCAAAATGAGGACTTGCCGACATGTGACGTGCCTGGCACGTCATGGACTAAATCGAGCAAAGAAAGCGATCTAGAGTCGCTTTCTTTGCTCTTTCAGTGTTGGCACAAAGCCTCTAGGTAGAGGCTTTGTGCCACACTGTTCAAATGTGCAGGGGCGCCGTACGATCACCCCACGAGGTGATCGTATCCGCCATATTAAATATGGCGGCGCCGCCTGCACAAACGATCTTAGGAAGCGAACAGCGTTCGCTTCCTAAGATCAAAAGGTGTTGCTGAAATGCCTGGCCGTGTAGGCATTCAGCAACACCTCCAGATCGTTGGTGTGATCTTCGTGGCCGCTCCGATGAGCGGCCACATCCTCACGATGGAAGGGCAGCGCTGCTGTAAAGATGGCGCTGCCCTTCTGCTGGAGCCGGCAACGGAAGTGACGTAATGTCACTTCCGTTGCATCAGAGGGGGGGGGCTTCACTCGGCAGACCCTATCAGGGTGCCGATTAGAATGGCAAGTGCTCAGATGAGCACTTGCCATTCGTTGTCAAAGGCAATATTTACAAATATTGCCTTTGACAGTGTTAGATCTGCCTCCCTCTCCTCACTTGCGTTCTGGTGAGGGAGAGAGACAGATCAGTATTGTTATAGTTAGTTATATTAGTGATTTTCTATATTCTAATAAATTGTGAGACCCAAAGGCTTTTTTCAAAGCCATTCCCTGTGTTTAACCCCTTCCCTGCTTTTTGATCACTGTGTAAAATAGTGATCTTGCACACCAGCACATTTTTGCTGTCTGTGCAGTTTTTTTTAGAGGTTAATATTTTTTTACTGTATTTATTACAGTGCTATTAACCTCTTCTTTGCCGTAGATCATTGCTTTTCATTGATCCGGCTTGCAGCAGTACTTTTTTGCTGTCTGTATATTTTTTTTTTGAAACCCGCTAGGGGCAATTGAACCCGCTAGGGGGCCACGTAAAGTAAAATTTTAATACATTTATATTATTATGTCTGAGCGCATGTACAGCGCTGAGGAGGCTTATGCCATCCTCGCCTCAGATTCTGAGGCCACTGACACAGGGTCAGATTTTGACCCTGGTCAGTTTACCGATACATCTTCTAGTGATGTATCAGTGGCTGCTGGGCCCCCTGCCACAAGGAGTCGTGAGACTCCGGATGGCAGTGCTGCTGAGGAGTGGATAGTGCCTAATCGCTATAGGCCAACTATCCCTCCTTTTACCCCAGTTCCTGGCATCAGTACTGATGTTACAGGATTTACTCCCCTCCAGTTTGTCCAAATTTTTCTGGGGGATGATATACTGGGGGAGATTGTCTCCCAGTCTAATCTATATGCCCAGCAGTTCCACGCTGCTCACCCAACTTCATTTTTGGGAAGGCAGCAATGGGTCCCCATTGACGTGCCAGAATTTCTAAAATTCTGGGCACTAACAATGTTGATGGGTATTATAAAGAAACCCTCCATTCGCTCCTACTGGAGCACAAGCCCCATCTGCAGTACCCCCATTTACGCCCAGTCTATGGGCAGGCAGCGGTATGAAATGCTTCTTCATTTCATGCATTTCAATGATAATAGCCTGTGTCACCCTAGAGAGCACCCCCAGTTTGACAGGCTATTTAAAATCCGCCCCCTGATTACCCACCTCTCTGCCAGGTTTGCAGAGGCTTATACACCTAAAAGGGATATATGCGTGGATGAATCTCTGATGAAGTACAAGGGAAGGTTGAGATTCAAGCAATATATCCCTTCCAAGCGCTCCAGATATGGAGTGAAGGTGTATAAGCTCTGCGAGAGCGAGAGTGGGTACACTCAGGCCTTCCGGGTATATGAGGGAAAAGATAGCCATCTTGACCCTCCAGGCTGCCCAGAACATCTGGGAGCAAGTACCAAGATTGTGTGGGACCTTCTCCTACCCCTTATGAACAAGGGGTACCACTTGTATGTTGATAATTTTTATACAAGTGTACCACTGTTCAAGTTGCTTTATTGTTTTGAAACAGTGGCTTGCGGTACTATTCGTTCTAACCGCAAAGGGTTCCCACAGCAATTGGTACGTACCCGGCTACAAAGGGGGGAGACCTCAGCTCTGCGCCAAGAAGAGCTCTTGGCATTAAAATTCAGGGATAAAAAGGATGTGTGCATGCTCAGCACCATCCATGATGAGAGGACTGTGCAGGTTGCAGTCCGTGGCAGAGCTGAGGTCATCCAAAAGCCAGTGTGCATCAGGGCCTATAATAGGTATATGGGTGGAGTTGATCTGTCAGATCAACTCCTACAGCCCTATCTTATTATGAGGAAGACGAAGGCATGGTATAAGAAGGTCGCAATTTACCTGCTACAAGTTGCGACCTACAATGCGTTTGTGTTGCACAAAACAGCAAACCCCGAAATTAAGCTGTCATTTTTACAGTTTCAGCTTCAGATAATTTCGGGGATCTTATACCAAGATGCACCTGGTCCCCGGGCGGTGATTGGGGGAAACAGACTTGGGGCTACCCATTTTATTTTTAAAATTCCCCCAACTGACAAGAAGCAGAACCCCCAGAAAAGATGCAGAGTCTGTTATAGCAGGGGACAAAGAACGGATACAACCTTTTATTGTCCTGACTGCACTGGGAAGCCAGGACTCTGCATCGGTACCTGCTTCAAAGTGTACCACACAGTTGCCCATTTTTAATTTTTTTTAGTCCTTTATTTTTCTGCCTTTTATATTTTTAAGTTTTACTGCTCCAGATTTTTAGTTTTTATGTGTACTGCTCTAGAGTTTCAAATTTTATAAACACTCTCAATTTCAATCTAAATTACCACATCTTACAACTGACTGAACCTTCCCAAAAATCCTGGCAAACCTATGCATGGGGGGCATGGATGTACTCAGGAGGCCTGGCAGAAAACAAACTGGGGTGTTTTCTTGAAGTAACTTAGAACAGGCTCTCCTAAATCACAGTCAAAATGCAATGTATGTGTAAAATATTTTTTTGAAAAAAGACCACCAAACACTTCCAACAACTGATTTTGCAAACATGGTTGCATCAAAGACATCAAAACACCCCATATGCAATACCTTGGGGTGTCAACATTTCAAATATATACAGCTTTCTGAAAATCAAACTAAATTGGGGTATGCAATGGGCCCCAAACTAAAGATAGGCCTATCAGAACATATACGCTCAATTTAAAACCAAATGACCAAGTTCAATAATTGTGACTGAACCTTCCCAAAAATCCGGCAAACCTATGCATGGGGGGCATGGGTGTACTCAGGAGGCCTGGCAGAAAACAAACTGGGGTGTTTTCTTGAAGTAACTTAGAACAGGCTCTCCTAAATCACAGTCAAAATGCAATGTATGTGTAAAATATTTTTTTGAAAAAAGACCACCAAACACTTCCAACAACTGATTTTGCAAACATGGTTGCATCAAAGACATCAAAACACCCCATATGCAATACCTTGGGGTGTCAACATTTCAAATATATACAGCTTTCTGAAAATCAAACTAAATTGGGGTATGCAATGGGCCCCAAACTAAAGATAGGCCTATCAGAACATATACGCTCAATTTAAAACCAAATGACCAAGTTCAATAATTGTGACTGAACCTTCCTAAAAATCCGGCAAACCTATGCATGGGGGGCATGGGTGTACTCAGGAGGCCTGGCAGAAAACAAACTGGGGTGTTTTCTTGAAGTAACTTAGAACAGGCTCTCCTAAATCACAGTCAAAATGCAATGTATGTGTAAAATATTTTTTTGAAAAAAGACCACCAAACACTTCCAACAACTGATTTTGCAAACATGGTTGCATCAAAGACATCAAAACACCCCATATGCAATACCTTGGGGTGTCAACATTTCAAATATATACAGCTATCTGAAAATCAAACTAAATTGGGGTATGCAATTGGCCCCAAACTAAAGATAGCCCTATCGGAACATATACGCTCAATTTCAAACCAAATTACCAAGTTCAATAATTTTGACTGAACCTTCCCAAAAATTCTGGCAAACCTATGCATGGGTGGTATCCCTGAACTCAGGAGATGTTGTAAAACACAAATTTGGGTATTGTTTGGCAGTGACATATACCAAAATCTCAGAATACATGCCTGAAATACTGTGTGTGTGGAATAACAACACAAAAATAAATACTACCCAAAAGATTGACAAAGGCTGGTGGTAGAATTGGTGTATGGAAAGTGTAAAAATACCACCATTTGAAATACCCTAGGGCGTCTAATGTTCAGAAATATATGGTTTGATGGGGTAAAATACACAGGCTGGCTTCAAAAATGTCCCAAATAGGACAAGTCAAAAATCCAATTTGGAAAACCAGAATGGACAAATTCCAAATGTGACTTTTAAACCCCCAAACAAGGTGACAAACCTATGCATGGGTAGTATCCCTCTACTCAGGAGATGTAGCTGAACATACATTGAGGTGTTGTTTGGCAGTGACACATAACAAAATCTGAGAATTCATGGCTGAAGTACAATGTGTGTGAAAAAAAAACAAAATTACTATCCAAAAGATTGACAAAGGCTGGTGGTAGAATTGGTGCATAGAAAGTGTTAAAATACCACCATTTGAAATACCCTAGGGTGTCTAGTTTTCCAAAATATATGGTTTGATGGGGTAAAAATATACAGGCTGGCTACAGAAATGTCCCAAATGGGACATGGGTGCAGGTTGTCTGCAAGTCAAAATTCCAAGTTGGAAAACCAAAAAGTGCACCTCTCAACTGTGGCCTTTTAGCCCCCCAACAACATGACAAACCTATACATGGGTGGTATCCCTGTACTCGGGAGATGTTGCTGAATACACATTGGAGTGTTTTTTGGCCGTGACCCATAGCAGGAGCTTTGAATTTATATCTGAAATACAATGTATGTGAAAAAAAACACACAAAAAAGTACTACCAAAAAGTTTGACAAAGGCTGGTGGAACAATTAGTGCATGGAAAGTGTTAAAATACCACCATTTGAAATACCCTAGGGTGTCTAGTTTTCAAAAATATATGGTTTGATGGGGTAAAAATATACAGGCTGGCTTCAGAAATGTCCCAAATGGGACATGGGTGCAGGTTGTCTGCAAGTCAAAATTCCAAGTTGGAAAACCAAAAAGTGCACCTCTCAACTGTGGCCTTTTAGCCCCCCAACAACATGACAAACCTATACATGGGTGGTATCCCTGTACTCGGGAGATGTTGCTGAATACACATTGGAGTGTTTTTTGGCCGTGACCCATAGCAGGAGCTGTGAATTTATATCTGAAATACAATGTATGTGAAAAAAAAGTACTACCAAAAAGTTTGACAAAGGCTGGTGGTACAATTAGTGCATGGAAAGTGTTAAAATACCACCATTTGAGATACCCTAGGGTGTCTAGTTTTCAAAAATATATGGTTTGATGGGGTAAAAATATACAGGCTGGCTACAGAAATGTCCCAAATGGGACATGGGTGCAGGTTGTCTGCAAGTCAAAATTCCAAGTTGGAAAACCAAAAAGTGCACCTCTCAACTGTGGCCTTTTAGCCCCCCAACAACATGACAAACCTATACATGGGTGGTATCCCTGTACTCGGGAGATGTTGCTGAATACACATTGGAGTGTTTTTTGGCCGTGACCCATAGCAGGAGCTGTGAATTTATATCTGAAATACAATGTATGTGAAAAAAAATTACTACCAAAAAGTTTGACAAAGGCTGGTGGTACAATTAGTGCATGGAAAGTGTTAAAATACCACCATTTGAAATACCCTAGGGTGTCTAGTTTTCAAAAATATATGGATTGATGGGGTAAAAATATACAGGCTGGCTTCAGAAATGTCCCAAATGGGACATGGGTGCAGGTTGTCTGCAAGTCAAAATTCCAAGTTGGAAAACCAAAAAGTGCACCTCTCAACTGTGGCCTTTTAGCCCCCCAACAACATGACAAACCTATACATGGGTGGTATCCCTGTACTCGGGAGATGTTGCTGAATACACATTGGAGTGTTTTTTGGCCGTGACCCATAGCAGGAGCTGTGAATTTATATCTGAAATACAATGTATGTGAAAAAAAAGTACTACCAAAAAGTTTGACAAAGGCTGGTGGTACAATTAGTGCATGGAAAGTGTTAAAATACCACCATTTGAGATACACTAGGGTGTCTAGTTTTCAAAAATATATGGTTTGATGGGGTAAAAATATACAGGCTGGCTACAGAAATGTCCCAAATGGGACATGGGTGCAGGTTGTCTGCAAGTCAAAATTCCAAGTTGGAAAACCAAAAAGTGCACCTCTCAACTGTGGCCTTTTAGCCCCCCAACAACATGACAAACCTATACATGGGTGGTATCCCTGTACTCGGGAGATGTTGCTGAATACACATTGGAGTGTTTTTTGGCCGTGACCCATAGCAGGAGCTGTGAATTTATATCTGAAATACAATGTATGTGAAAAAAAATTACTACCAAAAAGTTTGACAAAGGCTGGTGGTACAATTAGTGCATGGAAAGTGTTAAAATACCACCATTTGAAATACCCTAGGGTGTCTAGTTTTCAAAAATATATGGATTGATGGGGTAAAAATATACAGGCTGGCTTCAGAAATGTCCCAAATGGGACATGGGTGCAGGTTGTCTGCAAGTCAAAATTCCAAGTTGGAAAACCAAAAAGTGCACCTCTCAACTGTGGCCTTTTAGCCCCCCAACAACATGACAAACCTATACATGGGTGGTATCCCTGTACTCGGGAGATGTTGCTGAATACACATTGGAGTGTTTTTTGGCCGTGACCCATAGCAGGAGCTGTGAATTTATATCTGAAATACAATGTATGTGAAAAAAAAGTACTACCAAAAAGTTTGACAAAGGCTGGTGGTACAATTAGTGCATGGAAAGTGTTAAAATACCACCATTTGAAATACCCTAGGGTGTCTAGTTTTCAAAAATATATGGTTTGATGGGGTAAAAATATACAGGCTGGCTTCAGAAATGTCCCAAATGGGACATGGGTGCAGGTTGTCTGCAAGTCAAAATTCCAAGTTGGAAAACCAAAAAGTGCACCTCTCAACTGTGGCCTTTTAGCCCCCCAACAACATGACAAACCTATACATGGGTGGTATCCCTGTACTCGGGAGATGTTGCTGAATACACATTGGAGTGTTTTTTGGCCGTGACCCATAGCAGGAGCTTTGAATTTATATCTGAAATACAATGTATGTGAAAAAAAAGTACTACCAAAAAGTTTGACAAAGGCTGGTGGTACAATTAGTGCATGGAAAGTGTTAAAATACCACCATTTGAAATAGCGTAGGGTGTCTACTTTTAAAAAATATATGGGTTGATGGGGTAAAATACACTGGCTGGTTTCAAATATGTCCCAAATGGGACATGGGTGCAGGCGGTCTGCATGTCAAAATTTCAATTTGGAAAACCAAAAACGGCACCTCCCAAATTTGGCCTTTTACCCCCCAAACAATCCAACAAACCTATGCATGGGGGGTATCCCTGTACTCAAGAGATGTTGCTGAACACTTATTGGGGTGTTATTTGGCAGTGACACATACCAAAATCTGTAAATTTATGTCTGAAGTACAAGGTTTGTGAAAAAAAAACACAAAAAAATTACTACCACAAACTTTGACAAAGGCTGGTGGTAGAATTAGTGCATGGAAAATGTTAAAATACCACCATTTGAGATAGCCTAGGGTGTCTACTTTTAAAAAATATATGGGTTGATGGGGTAAAATACACTGGCTGGTTTCAAATATGTCCCAAATGGGACATGGGTGCAGGCTGTCTGCATGTAAAAATTTCAAGTTGGAAAACAAAAAACTGCACCTCACAAATTTGCCATTTTAGCCCCCAAACAACCCAACAAACCTATGCATGGGTGGTATCCCTGTACTCAGGAGAAATAGTAGAATCTATTTAGCATGTTTTTTCGTTCGCTTTTGTCGATGAGGAGAAGTTGTTTCAAATAAAAACAAAGAAATTTGTGTATTTTTTTTTTTTTTACCATATTTTATTATTTTTTTTTAATAATATGATAAGATATGATCAAAAATAGAGCATCCATAGAAAGCCCTTTTTGTCCCGATAAAAACAATATATAATATGTGTGGGTACAGCAAATGACGAAGAAGAAAATTACTGCTAAACACAAACAGCACAGAAATGTTAAAATAGCCATTGTCCAGAAAGGACAAAAATGTTTCAAAGGCTCTGTCCTTAAGGGGTTAATCTCTCCTTGTGTTGGAAGGCAGGTAAAAAAAAAGTTGTACAACGCCACCTAGTCCTGCCCACTACAATACTCAGGAGCCAATAAGAGAGCAGGGGAGTATCTTATGACATCATCATGCAGGCTTTGGCAACAGTTTTAAGGTGAGACTGGCTGGAAGATTTTGGATGATGTTGTATCATGGGAAATGAACACCTCATTTTATTTTTCCTTTTATATGCAATTAATTCATAATTTAATTACATGAAAGTATACATAAAATCATAACAATATATATATATATATATATATATATATACATTGTTCTTATTTTATGTATACTTTTATGAAGACTTTAGGCTTTAATCTTGTTGTATTTCTGCATTTCCCATTCTCTTCTGTCACCTATGAGTGTTATTTTAATTGTTGGTTTGATTACAGTTGTACTGTCATTGTTTATGTGCTCTTGTATGTTAGTCCCCTTTGGTTTATTATTGTACTGATCCTTTAATTACACTAATGTAAATAAGCTATGTTTCAATGACACTGCTACTCCCTGATGAAGCTCGTAGGACTTCTGCTACAGTGAGGCATTCGTAACGAGCAGTCACTTTCGCTCTTGTTTATGACAGCATTCGAAATACACGCAGGTCTAGGATCTGTTACCCAGCCATAACATCCATGATTTTAACTCTCCAGGTGCACTCACATGCCTCATTGATATCTATGCACTTTTAAGCAAGAAGCTTCCTATAAGTACCCCACTAGGACTCAGGGTCAATTTCAAGTTCAATAAATACTGCGCGATGTCTGTCCTGTGATGCACTTAACTGTGTCTGCCTGCTAATGCGGTTATTAATAACTCAACAACAGACATCAGTTGGTAATTATTTGGCATTAATAAATTCAGAAAGTTGAGATAGTATTCTGCTATAACAAAATTGGTTTGTTACTTCTCTTGAGAACGATGTGAACATATCACATTAACATTTATGTTTAAATTTAGACCAAGAAACTGCATGTCGTCCCATACATATGTAAAAAAAACCAGCATGAATTATGCAAGCTACACAACTGGAAGTATCTATTTTAACACTAAATAAAACAACTTTAAAACTTCAAAACCAAAGTTAAATGTAGGTTGAGAAGGAAAGCTTTGAACATTACATGCATTAATGAATTGTATGGTACACCCCCCATGCAATATAAGGTGTTTTTCTGCCACAGAATGCGTTGGCAGATAAGAATCATTTGGTCAATTTGGTCTGCCCATAGCTCTACCTACTGCAAAAGCCTTATATTATGTTTCAGGGAGCCCTTTGCACGTCCCATGCATCTTTAAAGTCAGAGTAAAAGCACAAATGTGTAATGTACCCTGCTGAAATAAACACAATTATGGAAGAACCCTTATTCAAACTATTATGGGCATCCATTGTATTATTTAAGTGGTAAGGAGAGATATCACTTGAAATCACAAGATTTCACTTGTTAAGCCATTATAGAAAAGCCCTTGAATTAAGCATTGATAAAAGGGCTACATGGCTTAGCATGGTACACATTGGTAGTAAGCATTATAAAATGGCTGCTTTATGAGTTTAAAACAGTAAGGACATACACAGCACAGTGTTTAGATTTATTTAAGACTAGACAAGAATGTTTATTATCATGGGGGGGAATATGCAACTACAGTTGCATATTCAATAACAGCCCTGGCAGTAAGCATGAATAAAAAGACTACTTTAATAGTATAGAAAATGCATAAATATACAAAATAAAGGTGTGGGTTCTTTAAATTTAAACTAACGTTTTGAGTGGGAGTTTGTAAGTGAGGTCATGCTAAGCTATAAAAGAAAGCATTAGAAATGTGCCAGCCCCCTTTAGATAATATACCAAAAATAATTGCTCCGTCCCTCCCTCCCCCATGTTTTTTTTTTTGGTTCGTCTAACTGGTGGTGGTGTTGGGTTTTGAGCTCTGACATCAGTGCAGGATTTTGCTGTCCAAGATGTAGCTAGGTAGCTTGGCACTAGTAAAGTAATGTTGGACTTGGCCATGGATTGGGATCATGACGTGTAGTATTGTGGCTACCATGCAGGAGATGTTACATTGACAGCCACTTAGCTAGATAATTATCACACCTATGTCATTACTCTTAAGTACTGCATATCATAATTTTAAAGGAATACATTCAGTCAGCCAGGCTACCAGGTAATGTGGTAATATTTGTTAGTTTGTAATATATACAATACAATTGTTGCAGTGTTGTCATAAACACTTTGGCCATTATAATCCAGGATGCCTCTGTGTCTTTATTATAGATAGATTAATGACATTTTGTCAAGGATTTCCCTACCATCACCAGTAAATGTTTACAGTCATGTTTTCCCCTTTCATAGTTAATTTTTTTTGTGAAATCACAGGACTCCTTATGCAGACCTTAGCTTAAGTCACCACACCATGATTTATATTTTATTGTCAACATCTTTTCCAAAGATGCTGTCTTGCACAGACCATTAAATGCCACATTACCGTCACATCCAAATGAAATCTCTTGCCATATATGTCTCACTGAACATTCTTTACTTGTCTACTGTGAATTGAATAAATACTTGCTTCACCAGGAACATTCTCATCTATTCCCTCCAGTTTTATTTATCAAATGTTATTGGTATTTTAGCGGACCCTCTGATACCCCAACTGAGTACTTCCGTCAAGCTCTGCTTCCTCTAAAGAGAGCTAAGTATTGTAGTTTACCTCAAATTACAAGACATAAGCAGTGTTAAGGTACAAAGAGGACATTTATTGTGAAAACAATACACACACAGTCAGACATGAATTAACATACAATAGCCCAAGGATGCAACTGCAGTTCCCCATCAGGTTATCAAATTAACCAGAATTGGCATATAATGTAGCATAATTCATTTACCATAGCATGACTTGGCCCTCCCACAGCAAACATCCGGGCTGCCCACCTGATACCTGCTCCTGGGCTCCCTGTGGTGAAAGTCCCGGTACCAAATAGGGTCCTCCGGTTCCACCTCCAAATAGCTGCCACCCTCTCCACATAATGGCATGACTGAATGCTTTGGGGAGGATTGACAGTTAGCTTCAGCAGGCTGTGACATATTCGCGATCTGCACAAGAGTTCCAGGGGATATCTGCTATTACCGGTCAGGCAATAGAAGTGGCTGATGGGTTGTGGAGTGCCGCCAGATGGCACAGGGGATGCTCTCTTTCAAGGAGAGAACTAGAGGATATGAACAGGACCTTAAAATGTCCATAGATGGGGTAACAGGAGTCAAAGAGCACATAGTAAAGTCTTTACACACTTACCTTCTCAATATGGTATTGCACATCAGAAATGTGTTTTGTGCACCTGGGAAGTGTTTTAGTAAACCAGTGCAGGTGAGATATTGTACTCTCTCCCAGGCAAGTGTCCATAGTCTATGGGGAGGAGGCTGGCCCTAAGAGTCTACAGGAGCCCCATGCACATAGGTTTCTGTGACAGGTGTAATGTTCATTAAGTGTTATTTAATTCTCCGTACAAACAAACATTCACCCAAAAAATCTTAGTTTTACGAGAGTGACTTAAAATGCTTGATGATTTTGCAAAGTATTATGTATAAAGTACATATTAACACCCTTCCCCCATTTCTTTATAATTACTACTTGCAGCAGCAGAGAGGGATGTTTACAAATATAAAAGCAAAGATTTGGAACATATTACCTAGTGAGGATGTGTTAGCTAGCAGATGTAGTCATTACTTTCAAGACAGGGCTAGATGTGTTTAAGCAAAGTGTGATATACAAAGTTTAACATTAAGTAATTAAGTAAGCATTCTTCAAAATTATAGTTTGGTATGTTTTGAGGTGGTTGAAATAAGAGCAGACTGAATAGAATAAATTATTCTTATCTTCTAACACATTGTATATTTCAGCGTTGTTAGTCCATAGGGAAAAAGCAGGGCCATTTAGGATTTAAGAAGTATGTTTCCCCATTTTTTAAAACAAACTGGAAGACTGCTGGGGGTTTGCTACTTTCTCAGCAGCAGCAGCAGCAGCAGCAGCAGCAGCAGCAGCAGCAGCAGCAGCAGCAGCAGCAGCAGCAGCAGCAGCAGCAGCAGCAGCAGCAGCAGCAGCGATTTGCACTTTGATGTTTGCACTAGATGTACATGAGTCTTTTTTTCTATATTATCAATATATCAAATTCTCAAGGCAAATTTCAGCCCAAGATTGCAGAAATTATATTAATGATTTACAAAATTGAATAATAATGAATAAAACATACATTCATTTTATTACTTTAAAAAAAATGGCTGGTGGTTTTTGTTTTTTTAATATAGATTTTTTAAAGAACTTTCCTATTTTATGTAAAAAAAAAAAAAAAGTTGGACTCTTATATGAATCATATCAAGCATATTTTTCCATTAACAGTTGATGACATCCTCTCTATAACCTTTGGTTTCTGGATCCCATGGAACTGTGCCTTCCTATGCTTTCACCGGTTTATTGTTTGGTTATACCCAGGATCCATAGTTAACTTGGTCTTTGGACACAATAATCCTGGTCTTCTAGAGTTTCAAATTGACTACTAAACTTTCACATGAGAGTTGTTATCAGTACATATTGTCTCTTTTTTGTTGCATCAATAGGTTTTCTCTGTACCTCTTTGTGCTGATTTAAATTATAATTTTCTGTATTATGTAAAAGACTCCAAAAATACTTTTAATAACACCCTTTTTAATAACACCACTATGTGTTTTGAAACCTTGCAGATGCTTCCAACACAACTAGAGATGAAAGCAATTCACTGAAACATTTGCTGGAGTGGATACTACAACAGAATTTTAAAAATGTCCTTTATTAATTGCTAATTGATAAAGAGGAAGGTTATCTTCCTAAGAAGAAATAAAAAGTTAATAACCAATCAACAGTTCATTGTACAACCATTTTGATTTTGTATGCCGCATACAATTCCTGCTATCACAAACTCGATAATCACCATCAGGAGAATTGTTGCTAACAAGAAAAAATTCTGTTTCTACTTAGAGATGGGGAGGAAAAGCATCTGCTGTGATAATAATTCTCGAGCTTTTATTCTTCAAGCAGGAAAATGAAGTAGATCCATACAAAGATATCTCACAATCTTAATTTTCTGGTAAGTGGAGGACAGCGTAGTGATGTTCATTGCATATTTAATACTCTGATGCTGACACAAGTCATTCTGACTTCAATATAAGAAGAAAAAATCTTAAGAACTATCAGTGTGTATTATTATTTTTTTGGCAGATGACTGTAACTCAGCATCTGTCTGTAGCACTATCAATAAATCATGAAACAAAACAAACTTCGCTTACAGAAGTAATTACTGTGTGAGCAGTTCCTTTGATCCCAGATGTGGTAATCCTGTAAAACAAGTCTACGTGAGATTTGACTGGTAGTCATGTTATACATGTGCCAAAGTTTGAAAATATATTCAGTGCAATATATTAAGTAAATTCACTTGGGATTTCTACTTAACAATCAAATATATTTAGAGTGGAGCAGGACAAGCCTAAAGGGTTATTAATTATGATTTTGGTAGCTCTAGAGTGTTAAAATGGGACCGTCCTCCCAGTGTTAGTAAAATATTACTATCCCATACATCCATTAGTTATACAGCTACTGTTTTATTCGTCAGGTTCAGCTGCAGTTGGCAGGTGGATGATATAGTGAAAGGGATTCCTGGATGCAACAGCAGAGCTGCTTAGGATGTCAGCAAGGGTAGCAGGCAATACTCTAAAGAAAGACCTCTGGGGAAAAAAGATGATGCCAACTATCTTTATTGACAAAAAGGAAGACCGAGGAATGTAATCATAAAACATAAAATAAGTCCAACAAAAGGCAGAAACAAAAGAGGTCTGGTATTGGCAGCAAACCAGGTAAAATCAGGTACAGGAAAAAATCTAAAAATAATATAGGAGGAACCAGCTATGATGGGAACTCCTAAAGGCTTACAGAGCACAGGAATAGGCAAATACTTCTGAGTCTAATGAAGAGCTGTAACAGATGTAAGAAACATATTTTCAGAACAGAGTGAAACTTAAAGCCCCTGTTAGAAAGCTGCAAAGTTTAAATTCAGCTCCAGGCTGAGTATGTCAACCACTGAAATGATTTAAAATTATAGGGTTGATACAAAATTTGTCAAATATTTCATATTCAAAAAATACCCTCATCACAAAAGGTAAAATATGCTAATAATCAGCAGAATATATGTGCTTTGGACTTGTTAATGTTTGTCAAGTCATTGGATTTCTCTGTGACAACTCTCAGTTTAGGAGTAAAGGAGCAATTGTGTTGTAGGTAAAGGAAAGCCATCCATCACAACTTGTGTCCACAAGAAGTGGTTATAATATTTAGAGAATGTGCTTAATCATACAATATTTGGATATATTGCATTTGTTTCCTCTCATTTTATACTGCTGGTTACTATCAACTTTTACCTTTTGTGGTGAAGGTATTTTTTTACTTTATGCAGTTTGGTGGTACAATATTGGTTAACCCCTTCGTGACCTTATGATAAGTTAACTAATTAAACTGGTAAAATAGCGGTTTGCTCAGTGCTCAACGACATGCGATGTTATGGGTCCAGGACCCAGGAAATGTTCCTGGAAGCAATCAGCATTTTTCTGGCCATGTGATCGAGGTGGTCAGTCGATCACCAGTATCACAACAAGTGCAAAACCCCCCCAAAAATGTCCTGTTAAAGAAAGAAAAAAGTTAACCTTTCCCATCCCTTGTAGATCACAGTTTGGTACTGTGATCAGTTTCCGCCCTACTTTATGGCCCTCATTTAGTTTTTTAAATACTTAGCTACAGCCTGAACTTTGAGAAGCCAGTCTGTATATAGTAATTTTACTGTTAATTTAATATTTTCCATATTTTGTTTTGGCAATTTAACATTTTTTTTATATATATATGGTAATTATATTATTTTAATATATTAATTTAAATACAGTTAACCCCAGCATGCACGTGCTGTGTTTCTGATTGCTTTGACCAGTACATTGTACACATGAAAAATGATATATGCATTGTGTCAGCAGAATTGGAAGCAAGTTTATAAAATAAGAGGAATATATGCTTTACCTTTTTCTGTGGAATCTCCTGCTAATGACATCACCTGTGGCTTGACAAATGAACTAATTTTCAATTAGAATTGTGTAATTTACATGATGTCATAAGCCAGAGACACCACATACACATTCAAGTTGACAGAGTGCCTTTAAGAATACATTTTGAGCATGTTATGAGTGGGCCAGGTTCTACCAGCTGCGGATTCTCTAATGACTCAAATTCAGCTTACACCCCTGGGCACAATAATATTACCAGATTATACAGCAGTGTTATAAACAGCTGTTGATCTAATATTAGTAACTACATTGCAGAACTTTATTAACAGAGATTCAAACACTGCTTTCTTCTTCGACTGAAACATTGCTTTATATCTATTATTATACGTTACATGATGTAAGGACAGAAAACTAATGGATGCAGCAGGTGCAGTGCACCTTGGTCCATTTATTTTAGAGGGCAGGGGTTTCCACTTTTCTTTAAAAAAAATACTGTTAAATTGCCTCCATAGACTTAAACATCTTCTTTAGGGCAAAATACTCACTTGGTGGCAACTCTAAAGGGGGTCCATGACAGATGCTCTTACAGTATCACTGTTAGCCATTTTACTGTAGCTGGTTGGGAATGCATTTACCGATTAAGCAATCCCTTCCAAAAGTCAGTATTTTTCTAGACTGGGATAAAAATATTGGTTTTGTGGGCCGGCAAACAAATTGTTTCTGTTCGAGGACCCTTAATGGGTCCTATTATGCCAATGAATGAACCTTTTGTTCCACCACTGACATAATAGTATGTCAACGTGATTATATGGGTGACCTTGATCTGTTTAGTGCTTAGTAGATAAAAGCCATCTTCTACTTTTCTTATCAAGTGCTTAGTGAACTAATTTGTATATATTTCAAGGATATGGCTACAGAGGAGTATGAATGGCATCTACTGTAATGAAGGAATGAGAGAGCTAAGTTGTAGTGATTTAGTTTATATGAAATGGTTGCCTTGAACTGGGATACTTGTTGCAATACATGTTCTAGAATAACTTTTATTTGTTATTAATAAGTGCACATTTTTCAAATCCATCCAAATCTGTCCACGATTATAGTTAAAGGGAATATAGGAAACTGCCACTCAATAAATCATCTCCTAAGCTTAGTTTTGTCGATGTTTCTGCTTTTTATCCCTGGGATGATAAAAGTCTTCTTAGAGCATCTAGATCACTGTAAATGAACAAAACATTTTGTTTTGGTAACAGTATGCTAGAGCACTGGTTCTAAAACTTCCAACCTGTTTGAAAAGTGTTGTATCAAAATCAAAACAGAATATATAGAGGTACATCAATGTTTTTAATCATGTGGGCCACATGATCAGAAGTGCCTATGTGTGTTGGGATACAGTCATGACCACAGGAACGTACCCGGACCTCCACAGCATAATAGCTGCTACCAATGATCTAAAGATGGTTGGCTTGACGTAATTAGGCATCCAATGTAACATCACTCTGCCCTGCCTCCTAAGAAATGGAGCACAGCCTTCAAATGCCCACAGAAAATAAAATGCCCCTCTCTCTCCTTACCCATGTGGTATCATTGGAGGAAACATAGAAACATAGAATGTGTCGGCAGATAAGAACCATTCGGTCCATCTAGTCTGCCCAATTATTATTATTTTTTTTTTGAGTACTTTTATTAGTCCCCCGTTCCCGGTCTTATAGCTAGGATAGCCTTGTGTCTATCTAACGCATGCTTAAAATCCTTGACTGTGTTTACCTCTACCACTTCTGCTGGCAGGCTATTCCATACATCCACTACTCCCAGTCAACCATGGTACTACCCTGGAGTAGCTCTAACAACTCTTTCATTTTGTATCAAGCATCTTTTTAAACAACTGATAATATAACATATTGTATTTCTGTTTAATGGATACCCAACGTGTGCTTCTTTGTTTCTTCTTTGTGCTCTTGTATTTTTATATTAAATAAAACCTGATTAATTTAAAATGAATTGACAAAAAATCTAGTACCCACTACCAGTGCCTGAAATTTGAAGTATGTAAGAGAAATGTATAAATGAGTAAGTATCTACGCACTACCTCTCTGATTCTCAAACAGATGACAGGTAAGATTTGATAAAAAATGGTATTGAGCTCTAATATATAAAAAACTATCACAACAGATATTTGTGCTCCCTACCATTTTTTATCAAGGTTTTTAAAACGCCAATAAACACATAATTAAGATTAAATTTTAAAAAACTAGATGCTCCACTGTTTTTTTTCTCCTTCCTTTTGACCATTTGTTTGTTGTTTTAATCTCGTATTCTCTATGGGAAGGGTTTAAACCTTACATTTTGGTGTGGTGGGTCACACTCATAATTAGTGCTGGGTTGGTGTTTCAGGTTTATGTCTTTTTACACACTCAATATTACACTTCTGAAGGGTCACCTTGCAACATATAGAGAGTCTTAATGTTAAAAGCAATGACGTCAAGTTCAGGAGCAAACAACCATGCCACCTCTGGTAATCAGAATGTTTCCAGGTGGCACTTGGCATCTGCCTAAATTGTGACTGTCAGTCATGGAGGCTCAGGCAAACGCTTTACAGTTTGTTGCTTGAAGTGAGGTACAAGGGCATTAATGTAGATGATGTTCAAGTGGGTAAGTGAAAACATTATTTGAGGGGATGCAGAGATGAGTGTGGAAACTGATATTGTTAAAATAAAGTGAAACAAAAATGGTCACAAAAAGGGGAGAGGGCACTTTCAAGTCCCCAGCTTGTTTTCTGCAGAAAAGTGGGCAACAGCTTTCCTAAAACACACTTGTAACACACAATTTATCAAGGAAATAACCTTGCATATGCTCTGTGCCAACTATTGTGCTAGATATGTGGCTCAGCAATGAACTGCCAAATTTATATATTTATCCTGACACTAGATAATGAAATGTAAGAAAACTAAATCACTCACTATTTTCAGAGATGTGTTGCTTCCAATTACCATTCTCACGGTTATTGATTGTTGTTTCAGAGTTGAAATGCCTGCTGGTACTCATACATCTGTTCTGTTTTGTATGTTACAGTTTTGTTGGAATCTTCAGTAACAACACATTTGCAGCTGATCTAAGTTAACACTTACTGGTAGCTAATTATTTTTACCATATTGACCTGTTTAGAATCTTGATAAAAACTCTATATGTTCTATGTGCTGCCTGCTGATAATGATTAACACCAAAGTCTATCAGGTTTATTTATCAAGCCTTCTTCTTGTTTATAATCTATATAGAATTTAAATGATGATGCCAAGGAGAAATATATATATATATATATATATATATATATATATATATATATATATATATATATATGAAATGAACAATAAATATATGAAGGGTTTATATGAGGGTTGACCCAATACGCACCAATATTCAGCCCTGAAATTAGGCTTACGTATTGAGGATTAATTCAGGGCACATCAGTGGCATATTGGGACCAGAATGCTGAGAACCCAGTATGTCCAATGTGCCTCCAAATATGTAAATTCAGACATCATAGCTGATTCCACATTGAAAACCAAAAGCAGCCGAAACATGCATGAAACGCACAGAACCAAAGTTGTAGCCTCTATCCTCTCATAGTCTTCTATGGGTAAGACAGAGACTAATGTCTGGAGAAATTTGGCGTGTGTATTTAGCGTGTGTATTTATCAAAAATCCTCCAAAAATAAACAAATAAAATTAATAAAAAAATGAATAGCCCCCCCTGGGGCCCCTAAAATAATAACAAAAGATGGTGCCGGTGAGCCAGGGGGGGCGAGTGAAAGTAGCTCTGGACCACATCTGTCGAAAATAGCTCTGTGAGATGCCCAAATAGCTCCCAGACCCATGTTATACATATGTGTGGTCTGGGCAAGTAATTTTGACCTTCCCTATATTAACTGGTGCTGGGAGCTGGGCAAATGCCCCCAACCCCCTATATAATATACATTGGGGACAGGTCTATTTGTCCTTACCCCAACCATGATGAATGGGGCTGGGAGATGCCCAAATGGCTCCCAGACCACAATTATACATCTGGGCCTTGTAATACATACACCTCCCTATAATAAATTACACTTCAAGAATCCCAAAATCGTAGTAAAATGAATGCATCATTCAGTATTATTTTAATTATCACATCTTTTTTGTAGTAGGTTGTAACTGAACTCCTCGTACTCCGACCGAGTACCTTCCATTGATGGACGCTTCCTAGCTTGCGCCAAGGACCACAAGCACCACACCGGACACCACAACCACCAAAGACTCCACAACCAATGTAGCTTAACTGGAGTCTCGCTGTCCACCCTGTATCAGCTTCTGTCTTCCAGAACCATGTCGGGAAGACCTCTCCTCCAGGAGAGCGTATCAGGAACAAGCTCTTAAAAGATCTAAGTGATTAAAGCTCAAGGGAGTATGCAGAACATAGCAATCCCCAGTGTGAGTATAGCTGCCCCCTCCAATCACGAGATAGGACTACATGTTGAGGGTCAAGAAGATCTCTGGATTTTAATCAAACACTCTGCTTTTATGCCCATTTTCCACACATAGTACCACCCACAGGGTTTTGAAGAACAACCAATCAATATGTACAATACACTCAGACACTCCCAGCAATTACAGCAAAATCCCCCCCTCTGCCTGTGATACAATTATCTCCACACAACAGACTAACTTAATTATCACATGTAGAAAATATACAGTTTTTACACAATATTAATAACTTTCAAAGTATGCATCACATTCACACAAAACATACATTTTCAGAATCCGCATACTTTAAATATGAACATAACTAAAAATCAGACAATTCCACCCAGTAGTTCAAAAGTTAGCTGGAAGTCCTTTATGACCGGCCGCAAGCACATTTTCCTAGTCTGGGGACTCAGGAGACACCGTCTTAAAGGGGCATTGTTCCGAATTTTCACCATGCCCCAAAAATGTGCTTAAAGGGCCAGCACCAGTCCCATAAAAGTCCATAAGTCACAATACAGCTTCTTAAAAGTCCATACACAGTCCAATACAAGTCCATAGGCCCAAATAGTATTTTTAAAGGGCCATAAACCCCAGGGCCATAGTCACAGGGGAGGAGGCTGGCATGCAGGCCTCTCCAGGACCAAGTGGCAAAGGGCACTTCGTCACATAAGTTATATAGGGTTATGACACAGTTCAGTAAGTTAAATCAATCAAAAGCTGCTCCAATTTATGATCCTCTATAGTATTTCAAAGTGTCCCTGGAAACTTATTCCAAAAACTATGGGTCTAAGGATTAAAATTACTCTTTAATGGGATTACTCCCATATCACGTGGATAGGTAGAATCAACGTAGTAAAGATGAACCTGTTACCCTGTCTTTTATATCTCTTACAGACTATCCCCATAGCAATCCCCAAACAATTTTTTAGCACTATAGGTACCGCAATTACCAAATATATCTGGCAAGGGAAACATCCAAGGCAGAAGGTTTCCCTACTCACTTTACCAAAAAACCGAGGGGGCCTGGCTCTCCAAGACCTAAAATTATACTACAGGGCCTGTCACCTCCTCCGCATAGTTGATTGGTCTGTATCGGCAAACAGTAAGCAGTGGGTACAAATTGACCATGCTATGACTGAACAGACCGTAGCCACGTCGGTGTGGCTCCCCCCTGACAAGAGGACACATACCCATCTTCAGAGCACTCTGATTAGGGCAACCATGCGTATCTGGAATTCCATCAATATCAAGTACAGTATGACCTCCTTCCCTTCTCCTATGACACCCCTACTACATAACCCCGACTATATCCAAGGGATCTCAGGCAGCCGAATATTTCCCACTGAGGACATACCTAACAGACATCTGCATCAAGTTACACAAGGAAACTCTCTGGTCCCTATTGCACAACTCACTAACACCCCACACCCAACTTTTTTAGACAACTTTAGATACCACCAGCTGACTCATTACTTCAAATCACTCACATCAAAACATAGAATCATTAGAGAACTTACAGAATTCGAGAAGGAATGCACTCAGTCAGGACCCCCTAAAAAAGGAATCTCTAGACTGTATAATTTGCTCCTCCAGACGGTCAATGCATCCAGCCCCTCCTTCATGGGCAAGTGGGAAAACGCGCTGGACATCTCACTCACACCCCACGGCTGGGAGAAAATACTATACCTTGCCCACCACACTACACTTTCTACTAAATACCAGGAAAATGCTTACAAACTGCTCTCCATGTGGTATACAACACCGATCAAACTACAAAAGTTCTCCCCTCAACACGACGGCCTATGCTGGTGATGCTCCTCTGCCCCGGGCACTCTACTCTATCTGTGGTGGGAATGTGACCACATAAAACCTTTTTGGAAGGCTGTTCATGCCATCATATCCCAACTCTCTGACAAACCACTCTTGTACAAACCCGAATACCTTCTGTTTCACAATACGCCCCTTAAACCTTCACAATACAAAAAGACATTGTTACCGAATTTACTTATCGCTTCTAATAGCCTGACAGAGATGCTCTGATCGAACTGATTTTATCTGTTGGATCTCTGTAGAACTGGATGAGTTACTACTGAGAACACTCTTTAATACTCTGTGTTTTCCTTAATTTTTTTTAAAGCTTATTGCCAAGGATTTTATTTTAGCCTCATTTATGGAACTTGGTCTTGCAATGAAACGCTCAGTTAGGCAATAAATGGTACCATTTTAACCCTACTTGTTTCCTGTATTTCCATGGCTAACATGATACTACTCCTTTAACTATAATTTCTTTGACACAGGTCACAGACTTTTTTAAGCGTCACATGTTTGCACAGGTGGCAACCTACATATTTACATATATATATATTAAAGTGAACATGTGCGCTAGTGACCAACACTAGAAAAAAAGAGCATTACCCTTTTCTATGAGACGAAATGCTCAGATATTATGCAAAGGGAAAAAAAACTAAAACAATAATAGTGTAGTATATCAGTGCAATGATAAAATTGGTGAACAAGTGAACACTTAAAAAAGCCTCAACAGGAGGGGAAACGCGTTGTGTGAGAGGAGAGGAGTGCACAGACAACACTATTGGTTTTATGGACAAACATCTGGGACTTTTAAAACGTTTTTTAATGTAAGATCTTATTGTTTGTTGGTTTTATTGCTTATATATTAAAATACTTACTTGTGCAATCCTGCCTTCTCCTTCCCATGTGATCTGGATATCTGGGCTGCCTCTGGAGCTGGTTTACAAGATCTACCTGCTCTTATCTGAGCTCACCCACGCTATTTATCTTGAGCAGGGTATTGCTCATGTAAATGTGAGTGTACCATTTATGCACTTTGCACTATTATATCATTGCACTGATATACTACACTATTATTGTTTTTGGTTTTTTTCCCTTTGCATAATATCTGAGCATTTCGTCTCATAGAAAAGGGTAATGCTCTTTTTTTCTAGTGTTGGTCACTAGCGCACATGTTCACTTTATTGTATTTGTTTTCACTGGTTTGCAAGGAGTGAGACACTAGCTGTGCACAAGTGCTAGCTTACTCCATCACAGTTATTGGCGCAGTATACTGTATTGTTTGTTTACATATATATATATATATTTCCTCCATCTATGTTTGGGATAGAGGGACAGTGCAGAATAGTGTAGGTTTTATAAATAAATAAAAATTAACATGGGACTACCAGAGAAAACCCTTTAAATATCGGAAAAAATGCCCACATTTCAATTTGTGGCTATTTAGTGTTCACGCTACTTTAAGAAGCTATGCTTTGTAACTCAGCTCTCCTAATATACTGGACATTAAGAAACGTATTAAGACTTTATGATTCATGGTTCTAGGGCAAAACATATTAAAATTAATGAGCATTATGTTAGTATCCTCTTTGACAAAGGCCTATGGGTTATTCATACAGCGGAAAGTTAGTCCTACCAGTTGATAAATGTAGGGTGATATTACATGTATTCCTCTTCCCTTGTCATGCATTCATGCAGGTTCCCATGAATACTGGGAATTGTGTTAAAAGAGAAAGAGGAAGGGTAGCTAAAATGTTTTCCTTTTAAATCCATTTATATTAATTAGATGCTGATGGCCTATGCATTAAGGTTATAAATAAATTATCTCTACCTGCATGTATGATATGCTCTGCCCACTGCGCTTTTTTATCTCTAGTAATTTAGGGGTTAATGTAGAAAGGAGAGATTTTTAGCGATAAGAATCAAAGCCGGAAAAACAGAATGTCTGAGAATGATGAAAGCTGTGATCTAAAATCAATAAGCCATTTTATGAGCTGTTATTGCTGGCAGTGATCTGTCTGCAGTTTTGCTGCCTGATGGTTTGGAAATATAACATAACAGATAAGCAGCGGTGAAGGACAAGGAAATATTTCTACCCCTGGGTTTTGGTGCCCTAGCCAAGCACAAGAACAAACTGATCAGGGACTAGCAGAAGGTTGATCTCACCTCATTACTCTGCTAATCCTTCTTGCAGTAAAAATTAAAGTCAATAGGTCATGTGTACTAAAGAGATGGAGAAATGTGAATTTTCTTTAGAAATAAGTCAGATAAAAGGTCAATATTTCTATCTGAACGAATGCAGATTTATGTACAGTAGTAAAGGGTTTATTAAGGTAGATCTGATTTCAGAGCCCATAATTTCATCCAGATTCATGTCAGTGATACAAATGGTCATGAAAATCAGGCCATTAAAGGATCACTAAAGTGACCACCAGTTGACTACTGACAACCGAAATGCTAGCCTCAACTACTGTGAAAATAACCCAGATCCAGGCCCGGACTGGCCATCGGGCACACCGGACAAATGCCCGGTGGGCCGCGGTGGCCATGGGCCGAGGCCGGCAGGGGAGGTCCCAGAAACTCCCCTGCCGGTCTATGCAGGGCCGGCACTATCCGAGCGCCGGTCCCGCTGTTTGACATGAAGGGCCGGTGAGGACATCGAAGATCTCCCTCACCGGCCCACATGCCTTCAAATACTGCCGCCGACGGGGAGAGAGGGAGGGAGAATGGAGAGAGGACCTGGCGGAGCGCTAACTTGCAGCTCCACCGGGTTCCTCTCGCGAGATCCGGAGCATTGCCATAGCAACGACCGGATCTCGCGAGAGTGAACTCTAGCCGGCAGGCTAGAGTTCACTCACCACGAGGGAACATTGCCACCGCCAGTCGCAGGTACCAGCGTGCCGGTCCCCCCCTCCCAGGCTAAAGGTAAGAAAGGAGTGATGGGTGTGAGAGTGCTGTGTGTGATGGGTGTGAGAGTGCTGTATAAATGTTAGAATGGATTGTGTGTGTGTGTGTGTGTAGGGGGGGGGTAGGTAAATAAACAAAGAAAATAACAGGCATTATGTCCCCATAATGCCTGTTATTTTATTTGTTTATTTACCCCCCCCCCCCCCTACACACACACACACAATCCATTCTAACATTTATACAGCACTCTCACACCCATCACACACAGCACTCACACACCCATCACACACAGCACTCTCACACCCAGCACTCTCACACACACAGCACTCTCACCCATCACACACAGCATTCTCACACCCAGCACCCTCACACACACAGCACCCTCACACACAGCACTCTCACACCCAGCACTCTCACCCATCACACACAGCATTCTCACACAGAGCACTCTCACACACACAGCACTCTCACACCCAGCACTCACACCCATCACACACAGCATTCTCACACAGAGCACTCTCACACCCATCACACACAGCATTCTCACACCCATCACACACAGCATTCTCACACCCAACACCCACAGCATTCTCACACCCATCACACACAGCACTCTCACACACATCATACACAGCACTCACACACATCACTCTCACACACCATCACTCTCACACACCGCCCCCCTCACACACCGCCCCCCTCTCACACACCGCCCCCCTCATCACACCGCCCCCTCACACACACATACTGCACCCCTCACATACACACAGAACCCCCCAACACACTGCACAACAGACATACACAATACTTACATATATATATATATATACACACAGCACCCCTCACACACATACTGCACCCCTAAACACATTACATTCCAGACACACACTAGATCCCTTACCCAACTCTGGATCATCTACACACATACACACACTAGATCCCTATATACACTCTGAAACCGTTATAAACACACACTCACTAGATCTCCTATACACATTCTGGGTCCTTCAAACACACACTAGACTCATATATATATATATATATGTATATATACACACACTAGATTCCTTGTAAGCAAACACATACTACACCCCTAAACACACACTACATCTATATATATATTCACACACACACACACTATAGCCTGTATGCACACACTTGCTATATCCCCTATACACACATTCTCTACAGCCCCTAGCCACATATGCATCACATTACACCACAAACACAACACAACTAAAACCGAACCTTATTACACAATACCACACCACAATCAGCTTACTCTACACACACGCAATCCCACAAGCAGGCTCCAAACACATGCTCAATACTCTTTCCTGGCATTTTTGTCTCTTGGTATCCATTTATAGAGACACCAGAGACAAGTTGCAAGGAAACACAGTGCAAGCATGTTATTACATTTGCTTGCACTGTGCAGAACACATACAGGGCTTTTTTCTCATGCTAGAGCTCTTCAGCAGAGCTCTGCGCATGGTCTGCCCTGGAAGAGCATTGAACCAATATGCTCACTTTGAGAGGGAGCGTGTTTGTCATTGGTGATGACAAAACACACCTCCTCTGCCCCGCCCCCTTCTTAGTGGGCCGCTGTGATCAAAAAATGCCCGGGCCGAATTTTTCTCCCAGTCCGGCCCTGCCAAGATCCTTGCATATTTGCCCAAAATGCCCCTGAAGTAAATAAAAAAAAATTAAACCCTATTAAAATATATATATATTTTATTTTAAAAAAACCCAAAATGAAATAAAAATTCTGAAAATAAATATAAATTAATTGTATGTATGTATATATATATATATATATATATATATATATATATATATATATATAAATATTATATTGTATATATCATAATACAAGTTGAGTACCCCTTATCTGAGCTGCTTGGGACCAGAAGCATTTCAGATAATGAACACTTACAGTTAACAGATCATTTTGGCAGCACAAGCCCTAAAAATTTTCTACCTAACCTAAATCCAATGTTGTTCACATCGGAGTTAAGTAATGTAGAACATGTCTAGGACTGGAGCTGCCAAAATAGTGTGTTCCAAGGCGCTGACAATATAATCTTCTCTGAGCGCAATAGTCCCTCCTTTCCCTCGCAGGGCTGTGGGGAATTACATTAACCATGGCCCCAGCCATTTTGAATAGCCAAAAGTCAGAATTTCCTGCATTTCAGATATTTTCTCCCATTTGGCCCCATTGTGGATCAGATCTTAGCTTACTGATTCCACCCTTAGTGGTTATCTTGGTCAATATCTTGAACCTGATGCAAAAACTGCCTTGGGGACCCTGTCACATGACATCACCACTGCTCATTGCACAGTGAGCCCTCTTCCTACAGTGCTATTTTGGCCCACATCACCTTCCATGGTGCCATGTCCGTGTCACTTACTATCTCCTCAGTCCAGCATGTATCTCTCCACAAGCTGCCTAATGACAATGCAAGAAAGTGAGATTATTTCCTGAGCTCTGTATCAGGCTACAGCTATTGGTAGTAAAGTTGTTTTAAGATAATATTCTTTTTGTATTATTGAACTACTCTGTTATACCCACCGGTTACATGCCGAAGTAAAGCTGTTATCAGTGATAGAACATATTTCAGAGTAGTAAAATTGAATTCTATATTTCTCTCTAAACTACAAGTTTGTAAGCAGCGTTTTCTCTGCATTACATAACATTTATTAATATAACACCAAACAATTTACATAGTGCAAGGTACAGAGCATAGAGGGGGACTACATACTAAGTTAGATGAACAAGAGCAGACTGATCTGTGAGGTAGCAATCACTGATCGCTAACTTGCACTCTAGAGAGAAAAATACCAATTCATTTCTCTGCATTCTGTAGCACTTTGTCTCTGGTCATCTAATTAAGTTTGTAATAACCTGTAAATTCTGTACCAAGCACTATACAGCACTATTCTGTATCAAGAACTATATATATATATTTGTGGTGCTGTATCAATAAAGTTCTAATTTATTTTTAAGTAGTATTGGTGTGAAGAATCCTATTTCAGTTGCCACTTAATAATCCATCAAGAGATTATTATATCATTCATGCCCAAAAGCAAAACAAATAAGTGAAAGTTAAACACAGTGAATAAATGCATTAAATATAAGCACTTGGTTGTTTTTATAGAAAGCAAATAAATTTCCATCTAATATTAAAGTAAATTCCAGCTGCAGCCTAGATTTATGCATTCTTTATTGCATTGTCTCCATGCTCCATTACATTTACTGTAACCTCTTGGAGTTCATTCCATACAGCCAATCAGATTTAGAACCCAGCTATCTATAGGTAAAATGCCATAGCAACTCAGGATATGCAATAAATCAATGTACGACTTTCTATCACCTCGTATACTGCAACCAAAGAAGAGAAACCTGACTTTAGATTTCCTTTTAATATGAACAGTGGTTTTGTCAAATAAATTCAAATTTCTTTGTTTTGGCAAATCTGATTTTTTTGTAAAAAGGCTTATAATGCACTGGTCAGAAAAAAAGGGTTGATAAATATAAATGATGGGCACTCCACTTTCCAATTAAATATAAGGTGTTTTATTGATTGTTGATCTGACAAAAGACTTCTTTTTCTTTTTTCCCACATTCTTTGTTCACTTTTTGTCAGATCAACACTCGATAAAACACCTTAGATTTAATTGGAACGTGGAGTGCCCATCATTTATTTTTCTCTGACTATCTTCTGCCTAATCAGCTTTTTAGAGCACCTACTACCCATTTTTCACATGAAGAGTTCTCTGCCAGTAAGTGGAGCCGGTGTTCTGACGAATTACTGGAGCAAATTCTCCTGCGCAATCGCAGGAGAATTTGCTCACTGCGCATGCGCATAAAGTTACAGCTGATAACTCAGCTGTAACTTTATGTCCACCGCGCATGCGCGAGCTAAGCAACCCACATCCCGCCCCCCGCACACCCCTTCTTACCAGCTGATCGGACAGCGGCGGTACACAGCGCATGCGCGCGGCTATCAAGCCGTGTGGGAATGCGCTGTGTCCGTGGCTGGATTCAAACAAAACGCTGGTAAGTAACACAGGGCGGGGGGGGGACACAAAAGGAGCCAACAGAGAGGTAAGCACCCTGGTGAGGGCTGCCTCATCTTCATGGGAGTTGTGATCCTCCTGCTGTTTATATGTTTTCCTTCTATTGTTCTACTAACTGTTTGTTGTTTGTAAAGTGGATCCTTGATTAATTATACTGGAAACAGATAGACAAACAATATTCTTTTTCAAACACACTTTTATATAAACACATATATACACTGATCAGCCATAACATTATGACCACCTGCCTAATACTGTGTAGCTCCCTATTGCTACCAAAACATTCCTGACCCATCAAGCAATGAACTCCACTAGAACTCTAAAGGTGTGCTGGGATATCTGGCACCAAGACGTTAGCGGCAGATCCTTTAAGTCCTTTAGGTTGTGAGGTGGGGCTGCAATGGATTGGACTTGTTTGTCTAGCACATTCTACAGATACTCAATTGGATTGAGACCTGGGGAATGTGGATGCCAAGTCAACACTTTGAAATCGTTGTTGTGTTCCATAACCCATTCCTTAACCATTTTTGCTTTTTTGGTGCAGGGCACATTATCCTGCTGAAAGAGGCCAATACCATCAGGATTTTCATGAAAGGGTGTACAATGTACAGGGGTGGGCAATTAATTTTTACCGGGGGCCGCATGAGCAACCCGAGCACTGCTGGAGGGCCACATCGACAATATTTCAATTAAATTTTGCTCAATATCTGTCTCTCCCCGTACCCTCATGTCTGTCTCTCTCTCCCCATTCCCTCATGTCTGTCTCTCTCTCCACTCATGCTCCATGTCTCTCTCCACTCATGCTCCATGTCTCTCTCTCTTTCCATTCATGCTCCATGTCTGTCTCTCTCTAGCCACTCATACCCCATGTCTGTCTCTCTCTCGCCACTCATACCCCATGTCTGTCTCTCTCTCTCGCCACTCATACCCCATGTCTGTCTCTCTCTCGCCATTCATACCCCATGTCTGTCTCTCTCGCCACTCATACCCCATGTCTGTCTCTCTCTCGCCACTCATACCCCATGTCTGTCTCTCCCCTCATCCCTTATATCTTTTTCCATCTCTATCTTTCTGTTCCCCATGCTGGTCTCTTGTACACACAGTCATACTTAAACACACACAGTCACACAAACACAGTTACACACTTAGTCACCCTCACAGACATACATTTACACAAATACCCTTATACACACTGTCACACATACATAAATACACACAGTCATACATAAATACACACAGTCACACAAACACAATTACACACTTAGTCACCCTCACAGACATACATTTACACAGACACCCTTATACACACTGTCACACATACATAAATACACACACAGCCACCTTTACACACAAGATACACTTGCACAGACACTCATGTACATACACTTACACAGACAGTAACACACACATAGTTATACACATTGACACACACATACACATTTATACACATTCACACACACTTCCACAGACACTTCCTTTCTTTTTTTATTTTAACCCCCCCCCCAACTGTTATTACCTAATCCTCCTTGTTAATCCAAGCACAGCACAACGGGGGAAAGCTCCGCCCCCGTCGCGTTCTGTGATTGGCTGCAGGGAGGAGGACGTTCTCTATGCTGTCTTGGCAGATACCCTAGAGAACGTCGTCCTCCCTGAAGCAGCCAATCACAGAACGCGACGGGAGCTTACACCCATCGCGCTGTGCTTGGATTAACAAGGAGGAGCATGGCAGGGAGAGAGCTCCCTGCTACAGCGCCTCTCCTCCCTTGCGCCTGGGCGCGGTGCACCCCGTGCACCCGCCAAGGAACGGCCCTGCCTCACGCGGGCCGGGGCCGGACAGGGACGCACAAAGGGCCGGATGTGGCCCGCGGGCCATAAGATGCCCAGGTCTGGTGTACATGGTCTACAACAAAGTAATATCCACATGAATGTCATGACCCAAGGTTTCCAAGCAGAACATTGCCCAAATCATCACACTGCCTCTTGTCAGTGGTTACAATGTTATGGCTGACTGGTGCATTTATATCCATTCAAGTGATGCACATTAGGTTAGCATTATAGATGCCATAACTTGTCAGATGATGGTACCAAGGCAATGGGTTAGATTCTATGCCAGCGATTAAAGATGTAAAAAGTTTAAGCTAGCAAACTATGTATTATTCCTGAAGGAATAAAGTGCAGTTCAACTGCAAAGGGGACTGCAAAAAATACAGTCTGTTAGAGCATTGGTAAAGCACAACGGAATAACAGTGTTTTGCATAAAACGCTGGTTTCCCCAATTTCCGCAATAAAAGTAAGACTGGGTGTGTAATAGAGACTTCTTGTTTCTAGGAATTCAAAAATGGGTGAAGTAGTTTATTGAGGCATGCTTGCAAATGTTACATCCATTAACATATGGCCCCAACATTTCATAAAATTATTCCAGTCACCAAAGTAACTTTGATGCAATTGGTAGTGGAGCCACTGTACAGTGTATAGTTTTTCAGGCAAATTCATTAACCTTCACTGGAAAAAAGTTTCCTCTAGCTCTATGAATAGTGCTGTTTACATGTAAGAGGTCCTCTGGTAGTAAATAACATGGCACATGTGACTTTTTGATTTTTTTTTATGTCATGTCTGCCACTCAGTCTGAGTATAATCTTGCTGAAAGAGGTGTACCTAAATAAAATGAAGAACTGATTATGTGTCTTTTCAACATCTGTCTCGTAGATGAAATGTCAAGTGTGCTCACAGAGGATGGAGCAGCTGGATGGGAAGAGGTAGCATTAAAGAGATAGAGAAAAAAATAAAGAAATGAGAAAGGAACAAGTAGACAGGCTAAACAACAGGGATAGAGAATATAATGTCTCAAGAAATAATGAAAACATTGATTAAGGGTATACTTTAGATCAAACAATTTAGTACATATTATGTTTCACTTTTTATTAGAGCCACATCTTTCTCTACACTTCCCTCTTTTCTTCATTTCTCTTTCATTTGGTTATCATTATTCCTCAACCTTTGACACTTGCCATGCAAATGGTTTATATAGTTTTATTAAACCAGTCAGCGTTATCCTGTCCATCAGAACAATACATGTGGAAGACAAGCTGCAGGACACTTTATCAGTGATGATCCCACCAAATACAAAGGATACAAAAGAGTGAGCACTATAATCAATTTTCACCTTACATGTATATAATGCACATCATCAAATGATGCACCCCCTGCAACTACTTTCCTATGGCACTAAAATAACTACCCTTTTAATAGAAGTGAATCTTAAAAATACTATGGCAAATCCCCTCTGAAAAAGTGGTGCTTATCTGTAAAGATATATGCTTAGTTATGCACTTTTATCCTTCTCTTAGCCAATCAGAGCAGTCGCTTACCAAAATTTTGGGTACAACATTGGGATCACAGCACCAGGGGTATGTCAGAAAGTCCAATTCAATTTGCTTCTGTTCAAAGTGATAAATGAAAGTTTAGTTACTGGCGTAGGCAAATACAATTTAATATTTTATAATGTAACATTTTGCATAAGACAGATACATTTAACACACCTTTATTTAATTTATTTATAAACAGAAATTAAGGATTATTTAGTGTTATCAAAAATGTTAAGCTTAAAGTATACTTATACAAACATATTATTGTGTATTACTACAGCAGTTGTAGTACAAAGCCACGGAGCTGGTTTTGTTTCTGGATTTCCAATGTGTGGTTAAGAAAAGTGTCAAGAGATTAAAGGATTTATATTCGTATCACCTGTGACCTTTTACGCATCACGATTGTAGATTGATTTGTCACTCAGGTTCCTTAAGGCTGGTGTTCCAAGGTTGGTCTCAGTAAAGCGAGTTAAAGGTCACTCTCTGACGAGCATTAAGCAGACACACTTCTCTTAAGCTCTTTTCACCATTGTCAGACCTTGCTGATAAGTTCACTTCAATCACCTCGGCTTTACTGCACTGTAATGTCATTATTTAGTGATATGATTTCTGAAGGAAATATGATTTCAGTGTCAATTACGGAGACCAAATGGCCCATGGGATGTGTGCAGACACCAAGACTTTGCCTTTCATCTTTAATTTTGCTAATACTACATTCTCAGAAAATGGTTACAAGAACAGAACGTGCCGTCAGGTAATACTACTTCTCCGAAAAAGTTTCACCTCTATCTGAGATCTGTAGTTAAACTGGGAAACTTTTGTAAATATACTTTGCAATTTGATTTGCACCAGTGCTGGGTTGTGTATAGAGAAATTATGTTGTATATATGTTTTAATATTTTCCATTTGTATTATTACAAATATTTTTGGACCTCTTTTGTTAGCAGGTATGTTAAAGGGCAAAAATATATCATTTTTTAAAAATAGGGTTTTTTAACAGCTTTTACCAATTTATTTACTGCAAATCCCATTTCATTAACTCACTTCATTGAATCTATCCCAATATGTGCATTGTGTTAATAGAATTTTAAACCCAGGCATAGATACAGTGAGGGAAAAAGGTATTTGATCCCCTGCTGATTTTGAACGTTTGCTCACTGACAAAGAAATGATCAGTCTATAATTTTAATGGTAGGTGTATTTTAACAGTGAGAGACAGAAAAACAAAAATCCAGAAAAACGCATGTCAAAAAAGTTATAAATTGATTTAAACGTCAATAAGTGAAATAAGAATTTGACCCCTTCGACTTAGTACTTGGTGGCAAAACCATTGTTGGCAATCACAGAGGTCAGACATTTCTTGTATATGGCCACCAGGTTTGCACACATCTCAGGAGGGATTTTGTCCCACTCCTCTTTGCAGATCCTCTCCAAGTCATTAAGGTTTCAAGGCTGACATTTGGCAACTCAAACCTTCTGCTCCCTCCACAGATTTTCTATGTTATTAAGATCAGGTGACTGTCTAGGCCAGTCCAGGACCTTAATGTGCTTCTTCTTGAGCCACTCCTTTGTTTCCTTGGCTGTGTGTTTTGCGTCATTATCATGCTGGAATACCCATCCACAACCCATTTTCAATGCCCTGGCTGAGGGAAGAGGTTTCTCACCCAAGATTTGATGGTACATGGCCCTGCCCATCATTCCTTCGATGCGGTGCAGTTGTCCTGTCCCCTTAGCATAAAAACACCCCCAAAGCATAATATTTCCACCTCCATGTTTGAAACATAGAAACATAGAATGTGTCAGCAGATAAGAACCATTCAGCCCATCTAGTCTGCCCAATTTTCTAAATACTTTTATTAGTCCCCAGTTCACTATCTTATAGCTAGGATAGCCTTGTGCCTATCCCACGCATGCTTAAAATCCTTGACTGTGTTTACCTTCCGCTGGAAGGCTATTCCATACATCCACTACCCTCTCAGTAAAGTAAGACTTCCTGATATTACTTTTGTTAATCGTTTTGGCTCTAATTTTAGACTATGTCTTCTAGTTAGTTTTTTTTTCTTTTAAATATCCTCTCTTCTTTTACTGTGTTGATTCCCTTTATGTATTTAAATCTTTCTATCATATCCCCCCCTGTTACGTCTTTCCTCCAAGCTATACATGTTAAGATGCTTTAATCTTTCCTGGTAAGTTATATCCTTCAACCCATGAACCAGTTTAGTAGCCCTTCTCTGAACTCTCTCCAAAGTATCAATATCCTTCTGGAGATATTGTCTCCAGTACTGCGTACAATACTCCAAGTGAGGTCTCACCAGTTCTCTGATATAATTTAGATGGTGGGGATGATGTTATGGGGGTCATAGGCATCATTCCTCCTCCTCAAAACACGGTGAGTTTAGTTGATGCCAAAGAGCTTGATTTTGGTCTCATCTGACCACAACACTTTCACCCTCCTCTGAATCATTCAGATGTTCATTGGCAAACTTCAGACGGGCCTGTACATGTGCTTTCTTGAGCAGGGGGAGCTTGCGGGTGCTTCTGGATTTCAGTCCTGCTCATCGTAGTGTGTTACCAATTATTTTCTTGGTGACTATGGTCCCAGCTGCCTTGCGATCATTAACAAGATCCTACCATGTAGTTCTGGGCTGATTCCTCCATGTTCTCATGATTATTTAAACTCCACTAGATGAGATCTTGCATGGAGCACCAGCCCGAGGGAGAGTGACAGTTATTTTGTGTTACTTCCATTTGCAAATAATTGCACCAACTGTTTTCACCTACTCACCAAGCTGCTTGCCGATGGGCTTGTAGCCCATTTAAGCCTTGTGTAGGTCTACCATCTTGTCCCTGACATCCTTGGACATCCTCAGATTCCAAACTCTCAACCAGAGCTTTTGGTCTTGGCCATGGTTGAGAGTTTGGAATCTGATTGATTGCTTCTGTGGACAGGTGTCTTTTATACAGGTAACAAGCTGAGATTAGGAGTCCTCCCTTTAGGTCCTCCCCGCTCACCTGCGCCCGCATCTCCTTGTCACAGCAAGCACAGTGCGACGGGTGAAAGCTCCACTCCCGTCGCGCTCTCTGATTGCAGCACCTCTCCTCCTGTGCGCTTGGGCACGGTGCACCCCGTGCACCCGCCCAGGATCGGCCCTGCCTGCGGGCGACTCATGTGGTCCTTGGGGGCGACCTGGTGCCCACGGGCACCGTGTTGGTGATCCCTGCTGTACATCAACATCAAACAAGAGAACATACAGGCATTTCGTGAAGAATTCAAACTCATATGCGTCAAGCAAACACAACAAATAAACAAAAATGTTTGCACTACACCCAAACATATAAACACACCCATACACTCTTACAAACAACTGCAGTCATGTTTCCACTGTGCATCATTTGAAGCAATCATTGCTGCAATGACACCTCAGATTAGGGGGTAGAGGAGGAGGGCCCAGGGAAACTGTGTCCATACCACCTGATGCCAACAATTATAGGTGATCTGGAGAGGTGGGCTATCCCAGTAGCACATATCCTTCTGGTGGCAGTCACATTTCCAAACAGCATGCCAATGTGTCTGACAATGGTTTATATCAGTTGCATATTTTCCTCATAGGAGAACCGATAACACCATTGCCTATATTCTTGCTGCTCCTTTGGCTTCCTCTTCACTGCTCCGGGTACAAGAAGCATATTCCTCCTCTTTCTCCTTCTCCAAGCACATGCCATGAGCCATGGTTATTGTCAGGACAGCTCACTATTCTTGAACTGTGTGTGTGTACCTGCTTCCTCCCCATGTTCCACTGGCCAGGCTGCTCTGAAAATAGCAAGCTTCTATGAAGCCTCCTCCTGCTGCCCCAAATAATATCCACAGTGCTTGGCTACTGTTTCGTTGAGTGGCTGGTTTATTATATATGTGTGACGCCTGCTGCGTGGAGTCACATGACGTTGGATGCTTGGGGACATGTAATCCCGCGCAGGTCATGGAGATCTGCTACTCTGTACAGGGGACAGCAGAGGAGCCATCCTGTAAGACAGGAGGTCTAGATGGGGACACAATCAGCTCCTCAGAATCACCTCTGCCCCCACTCAGCTCTCCAATGTCACCTCTGTCACCACTCACCTTCCCAGCGTCATGTGCAATGTGGGTGCTGAGGAATGAAATGAAAAAAATAAATGCATTTTTCCAATAACATTTTAATGACTCATTTTAACATTAAATATGAAAAAAGTTGAATTTAATAAATAAAAGTTCATATAAGCATAAATGCATAAATAATTATATACATAGATCATGAAAGAGAGATCAGTAGATGTTTATTCCTGGTGACCATTAAGGTGTGATAATGCTCTTTCATATATATTTTGTTATTTTCTTTGATGAGATAATATAGTGGGTGCAGCAACTCCATCTTGATAAATATCCTTGTGGGCCAATCCAGTTTATTAAAAGTTTTTCCTAGTGTAAATAATTAAAATATTGTGCTCCCTGTCCTCCTCCCTCATCTCCTCTGCTGGCTTCCACCGTTCTTCTCCTCCTTACCTCCTCTCCCAACTACTTCTTCCCTCCCGTCTACCACCTCCACTCCCCTCCAAGTCCATCACAAACCACACTAAATGACCACCATGGACAATGTCAGTGCCTACCCCTGTTGTTATCATTTGGGTATATAATAGGAACATATATGTTGATGGAACCTACCGTATTTGCTCGATTATAAGACGACCCTGATTATAAGACGACCCCCCAAACTTTGGATATTCCTTTAGGAAAAAAACTAAAAGCCTGAATATAAGACTACCCTATAGGAAAAAAGTTAAACTTGTATATATTCACATGTAAATTGCTTTTTTAATAAAATATTATATCAAAAAATGCATTTCTTGTGTTTATTTCCTTTTATGTGCCAATGCTGCCTCTCTCTTTCCCTTGCCCCCAGCTTTGTCTCACTCCCCCTCCCTTTGACTCCCCCCTCACCTGTCTCTTCCCCCCCACATGTTTCTCTCTGCCCCCCTCCCTCCCTTTGTTGCTCTGTCCCCCCTCCCTCTGTCTCTTCCCCCCTTCCTGCTCTGTCCCCCCCTCCCCTTGTTGCTCTGTCTCTTCCCCCCTCCCTCCCCTTGTCTCTGTCCCCCCCCTCCCCCTGTCTCTGTCCCCCCCTCCCCCTGTCTCTCTGCCCCCCTCCCCTTGTCTCTCTGCCACCCTCCCTCCCCCTGTCTCTCTGCCACCCTCCCTCCCCCTTACCTCAATCCCTGGTGGCTAGTGGGGGCAGCCGGGGGATGTCTGCACGATACTTGTAGACATCCTCCATGCTGCCCGACACGGCAGTCTATTATGATGGACAGCTGGTCCGTCATAATAGACTGCCGTGACGGGCAGCATGGAGGATGTCTGCACGTATCGTGCAGACATCCCCCGGCTGCCCGCTTTTCCCTGGTGGCTAGCGGGGCAGCAGAGGATGTCTGCGCGATGAGCGCAGACCTCCCCTGCTGCTGCCCGGCACGATCGCCGGGACTTCTGTGATGAAAGAGGAAGTACCCGGCTTCTTCATAGAAGAGGGGAATCCAGGTCCCCTGCTGCTCTGCTGGGGACCTGGATCCCTGTTTTATAGTCTGACCTCAATTTGAGGTCAGATTATAAGACGACCTCAATTATAAGACGAGAGGGATTTTTCAGAGCATTTGCTCTGAAAAATACCTTGTCTCATAATCGAACAAATACGGAATGTATTATATACAGAGGAAAGATGGAAAGACAGGCACATTCTCCATTAATATCAATCATAATAATGCTACAATGTCTTTCAATAGACATCTATTCATGTAATGTACCTTTTTGAGCACTAATTATTGTTTAAACAGACCACTGTACCACAGACCCCAAGGGTTGCCACCATTTCTTTAACAAACCTATTATACAACACAATATAATATAGTAAGAAACTCTGCATTTTTTCAGTTAGACAGCAGTCCTTTAAGTGCCAGTGTATGCATAATTGTGTGTTATTTCACATATTCTAGACCACTTAAAAATGCACCTACACATGTAGTGAATACAAGACTGCTGAGAGCAAATTATTTTAATACATGATGAGTATGACATTATTTTCATAGTTATCCTGACTTATATTTTTTGTATGAGCTTTACAGCAGGGAAGCTTCAGTAGAAAATGTAAAACCTCTGAATTACAAGCTTCTCAATGGTGACCTCTTAAATAATAAGCAAGTTCTGCTAATTAACAAATTAATTTCTTCCTGAGTTAGAAAAAAAAAGGAACCAGATGAATTTTGCCAAGAAAGTAATTTACATGCTGGGATAATTATAAAGAGCAATTCCATTGGCTTCCTTAGGATCATGCGAGCTGGCAGTCTGGATTAAAATTCTGCTGTTTCTCTTGCCTCTTAATGCCTCTCAATAAAATAATGCTTGAAGTGGCTCACGTCTTGTCTTGTTTCTGTTTCCGTCATTCCTAAGGTATATTCATGTTAAGCAACATTTGCGCCAAGGTTCCCACCTTTGTTCTGTCTTCAGATGACTTTTGATTGTCTTCATAATTTTCTATAGAAGACCTTTAGAAGCCACAGATATTTCTCACACATTAATTGAACTCCGCTCTGCCAAAGAGGCCAGCAATGCATAAGAAAAGATGAACAAATCAACTGAACAATACATAATCCATTCTTTTCACAAAAAGTATCCTTAAAGTAGATGACATTCTACGTGACAAGAAAGACTGTAGCATTTGTCAGAAATGAGCTATGAATTATAGGATCTACTCAGGTGATTTTCTCAAAGAAACATTGGTGATCCAAATGACCCTTAAATTCAGGCTACTCGGAGATCACCAATATGATCCCGAATCAGCAGAAAAATGTCCAATGTTGAACAGACATGTTGGATGTCGAACTCCACCTGAGCTCAGCTGAGCGAAATTGTGTGACTTTGGTTTAAGTCAATAGGATGACTTTGGCTATTGCAGAAATATCCCAAAATGGCCCTGAAATGAGCGGATTTTAAAAAAATAAAGTAAAATAAAGTTGAAGAAGGTATATGGCAATAAAATACATGTTGTGGCAGTGTTAGAGAGGATTTATATGTAAGCAGCAGGTTGGAGCGCTACCTATTCCCAGAATGAAAGGGTTAATAGGTTTATTCTTATAACATATTCCATTCTTAACATTAATATATTAACCCCATGGCAACATGTGATGGACTAAGTCCATCCTGTCTGGCAATCCTGCGGTTAAATGGGCAAATTAAGCATCTCGGAGCAAATTGTGGGCACCCTATTGGACAGCAACATGCTCCTTCAATATGGCTGCTGCCCTCTTGTGAATTTTAACTTACGTTCCTCTGATGCTGTTGCTAGACTGCTCCTAGAGGCAGTCAGCAACATTGCAATGAAAACGAAAAGGTTAAATTAGCCTTACATCTAGGGTTAGGGTTAGAATAATGGTTAAGGTTACAGTAAAATTAGGGTTAGCATAAGGGTTAGGGTTATAATTAAAACAAAAGTTAGCATAAATTAAGGGTTAGCATATGGGTTAGAATAAGGGTTACATTTAGGGTTCGGGTCAAAAGGTCACTTTAGGTGAAAATGGTTAGAAAACAGAAAAACACTACTTTGTTATCGCCCTGAAACTCTCAAAAACAACAGAAAAACATGGAAACAAGCATATTTATAAACTCAGGACAAAATTGGGAAACTATTTAGAGGGGTCTTTTTTTTAGCATGTATAAATTGTGTAGATGATTTTTCAAGTCAAAGTTAGAAATAGTGTTTTTTTAATTTTTTTAGTATATTTTAGCATTTTTTAACATATATTTTTTTGTACTAAATTATAAGATAAGACGGTCCAGTATGATCTGTCCCTTCTATTCCAGACCATATTATGTCTGTTTGAGTCTGAGTCCTGAGAGGCCACATAATGCCTGGCACTCTGACTCAGGGGAAAGAGCATAGACTTTACCCTCTTGCACAGGTGACACTGCTAATCTGGTTGTGAGGATATCCCCTACCAACCTAGTGTCATTACAGTGTACTCTTTGAGAGGAAAGTGTTGCCTGGCAAGATCATATGTTGTCCAACTCTGCTGTGTTGTTTCTTTTACAGAGGAAGAATTTAGATAAATAAAATGCAAGGAAACAAAGAACTGTATAACATATAATTCCAAACCTCCAGCATCTAGAGCTAGTTTTCCCTATAAGCATTTCCATCCCAAGACTTGCATTCAGTATATGTATATTTTATTTAATTTGATAAGTTGCCATGTGGCCAAGTTGGTAAATGGAATTATGTAGAACAGAATAATAGTGAGAAGATTTGTAAATAACTCGAAGGGAACAATTTTTTCATGACTGTATGTATTAACAATAAAGAAGTCATATTTATGATTTTTACACTTATATTAACTAAAGTGGTTCAAAGCTCCTTTATTCACTGCTAGAAACTATGATAAATTGTAGACATGTGCAAAACTAACATTTTCGTTTCGTTTTCGTCCATTTGGACGAAAATGTTATTTATTTCGTCTAAAACGAATTTAGTTCATTACTGACGTTTCGTTTCATTTTATTCGTTCGTTTTATAGAATACGTGTAATACTATTGGCTTTCTATAAACCAAACGAGAGCCCCATTCATAAGAAATTCTTATGAATGGGGCTCTCGTTCGGTTCATAGAAAGGCAATAGTACTATACATTTTCTATAAGCCGAAAGTCTATAAACCGAAGGTTGTTCGGTTTATAGATTTTCGGTTTATAGAATACATAAAATTACATGTAATTCTATGTATTCTATAAACCGAAAGTCTATAAACTCTTATGAATGGGTTCATAGAAAGGCACTACTACTATACGTTTTCTGGGGCGGCAAATTTGGGGGGGGCCGCAGCTCCCCCCAGCACTGGAAAAAAAAATCCTCCCCTTAAAAAAAAAAAACGCGCTTGCTGGCAAAGACGGAGGTGAGAGGAGATCGGAAGATCCCCCCTCACCTTCTCTGCCTGCCAGCAGGCTGCACAGGGAGCCGAACAGTCTGATGTCAGACGCGCGCTGGTCACGTGCCCTCTCTGCACAACCGCTGGGGAGCCGATCAGGCAGCATGGAGGAGACCATGCTGCCTGCCACTAGCCACCAGGGAAAACAGGTAAGTACTGGGGAGATGGGGGTAAATTGGAGCATATTAATGGGACATAACACTGGTATATTATTGGCAAATTTACTGGGGCATATTAATGGGACATAACACTTGCATATTATTGGCATATTTACTGGGCATACTAAATGGCAATTAACACTGGCATATTATTGGGCACATTTACTGGGCATACTAAATGGCAAATAACACTGGAATATCATTGGGAAAAATTGGCTGATGCATATTAATGGCAAATAACACTGGAATATTAGTGGGCAAATTTACTGGGGCATACTAAATGGCAAATAACACTAGCATACTATTGGGCACATTGGCTGGGGCATATTAAATGGCAAATAACACTGGCATATTAGTGAGCAAATTGACTGGGGCTTATTAATGGCAAATAACACTGGTATATTATTGGGCAAATTGGCTGGGGAATATTAAATGGCTAATAACACTGGCATATTGGGCAAATTAGCAGGGGCATATTAAATGGCAAATAACACTGGCATATTAGTGAGCAAATTGGCTGGGGCATATCAATGGCAAATAACACTGGTATATTATTGGGCATATTGGCTGGGGAATATTAATGGCAAATAATACTGGAATTTTATTGGGCAAATTGGCAGGGGCATTATATATGGCAAATAATACTGGCATTATATTGGGCAAATTGGCAGGGGCATATTAAATTGCAAATAATACTGGCATTATACTGGGCAAATTGGCAGGGGCATATTAAATGGCAAATAATACTGGCATAATATTGGGCAAATTGGCAGGGACATATTAAATGGCAAATACTGGCATATTATTGGGCCAATTGGCTGGGGCATATTAATGGCAAAATAATACTGGCATAATATTGGGCAAATTGGCAGGGGCAAATTAAATGGCAAGTACTGGCATATTAATATGCAAATTGACTGGGGAATATTAATGGCAAATAATATTGGTAATGTGGGGTGATGGGCCATGTTCTTGGTGTGCAACGTGGGTTATGGGTCATGTCGTGGGTGTGCATTGTGGGTAGGGGGGTGCCCAAATTTTGTCTGCCTAGGGCAGCACAAAACCAAGATACACCACTGTCAACCCACATATTAACATATATCACAATAGAAACCAAACATCAATTAACCAGCATTACTACAGATTTAGGAAACCACATCATAATCAGTTTAACAGTACATTCAATTATCACAGAACAATGGATGTTGGAGTCAACTGTCAATCATTTTCAGTGACTCCTCTGTGACACACTGTAATCCTTTAGAATGGTCTCCTCATAGAATTATGCATTACATATAAGCCAGTAAACTAACAGAATCTGACTAAATAATCATATTAACGTATACAGTTATAGCACATAAGCCAGGGTGAGTCAGGATTATAGAGGGCACAATCTGGGTGCATGAGTAAAGTCAATGCAAAGTGCAAACTTACCCACTGTACGCAAATCCCCCAAATCAGAACCTCAGGATGCATAATGTATAGGGAGGCGTTTGGCCCTCATGCCACTACAAGAATCCCAGTCATGGAGGCTATCAGGATTCACTTTGTGACAGTTACATATGAAAAGGGATATGTGTTTCAGCTAGATATAATACTGAATGATTGATAATTATGCTACTGTTCATGTATCTCTGTGAAAACACATCTCCTGTTATGTTTGTGGCCTGTTGTCTATGACGAGCCATTTATTTAATGGTATATTTTGTTATCTCAAGCTATGGCTGTGTTGTAAAAAAAACTATAAGCAGTTTATTTAAAAATGACTCCCACAACTGCTTTTCATCAAAATGTTTTAGGTTTGTCTTCGATTATAAATTATCAAGGAAAATAACATTTCCATCAGACTGAAAACTAACTTTAAAGAGAAATGATAAAAGGTGAATTGATCTTTGTAATGATTTTTCCAAATGTTACAGAACCATTCAGAGTAAAAGAAATAAAGTAAATAATGCCTTGTTTACTTTTCATTTGCAATACTTGTTTTTACAATGTACCTTATTCAGGCTTTTGTACGTCCCACAATGATGAATCTACCACTTGTCTAAGTTGGGTGTCTCCTGTATCTTTCAGAACTAAATCAGAGAATTCATATAGAGATACACTAATATGACAAATGCTCAACTGAGCTGATTAAGCTGCACTCAAATTCCAGGTAGAGGTATGAATTCTCACTGGGAGTTATTGAGCAGGTGAGTTGCAGGTGAGATGAATATCTCATTGCACTGTCTCAAATAAGTTTTTTGCAGGGACAAATCTTGTGAGGGTCTCCTTCTAGAATAGCTGCATAATGTTAAATCTTTAAAATATTGAAGAAATGTTCATCTCACCTCACCCACATGCATGGTGCCCAGGGGATCATTAAAAGGTTCACTTTACGTGAGTTGAGGTGAGATGAACATTTCATCTCACCACTTTAACTATACATTGTACAGGGACAATCCTGACGAGTTTGCTTAGCAGAAGAAAATCACCAGTTTCGTCCCTGCACAATCTATTATTCAGTTGGTAAGATGAAATGTTTATCTCACCTCAACTCACCTTTTCAGTTAATAAGCCCCCTAATGTGCATGTGTGTGCAACAGCATACACTACACACATGCATGCCTAGTGATTCCCCAAATAATTTCCATTGAGGGTCAAGCATGCGCTGCAATATTGAACCTGTAAGTGGAAGCACACTTTATTTTGCATGTTCAATGTGTGTAATTATACATACTTCAGTAAGCAAACATATGTATCACCACCTAATGCAAACAAACTTTAAATTATCTAATTTAATTAATATAAAGTAGTTTAATACATTGTTACAGGTTTGGCATGATAGTTGTGATTGCTTATGCTGTTTTGACAATGGTAGTTATCTGGATTTTAACTTGATCCCATTAGCAATTTCTGAAAAGGGGGTCCCAAATTTTCTTTAACTAAAACCTTCCCTGCAGAGTTTGCCTTCAGCGTGTTATGAGGACGTCACTCTTAGGCCAATAAAATCAGTGTGCTTGTTAATACGTTCATCCTACTTGTTGTGTAGATGAACTGTGGGCTGATGGTCCTGTTTACAGTCCTAAGCATCATTGAAGAGGCAATATCTGTCCTTTTAAATTATCTTGGCAGATTCCCCCACTGGCTGCGAAGGCAGCCGCAGGCATTTCAGAGCACGGCCTGACCTAGTTACAGATGGGAGGCAGAGTAGGAAACTCCAAAGGGCTGAGGGATTATGGAAGTGGTAGACCGACTGTAAAATGCCGTTAAAGAGAGATGAGTTAACCCTTACAGAAACATATATGTTTTTTTTTGTTTTTTTTACATTATTTCATTTGCTATTGATTATGGATAAAACATGCAAACACGCCCTTATCTGTCAATAGGTAGTATGACTTACTCGGGTAAACAGATACTGCTCAAACAAACATAACTTACTCAATGACCTGAGTTCATTTATGTCATACACTGAATACCACAGACTGCAACTGAAACATGTGAGTTAAAGAATAGTTAGAAGTGATATTTACGTCACTGAATTGGAACCATTAACTGACAGTGACCACTTACCAAGCTCCTGAATATATTATTAATTGCCAGTTCAGAAGTAACAACATTATATACTGACAGTCAAATGTTTAAGTAATACATAGAGCATTTTAGTTAAGTTGATTGGACTATATTAATAAAATTACAATATTAAATGTACATTTTGTGCTGACTAATTCTTGCAATAATGATAATTTTATGTTTTTTTTTTTTAATTTCACTTGTTATGTACAACTGGCTGACTTGTTATAAGAGGTATGTCCCCAATACAGTCATATAGTTACATAGCTACTGAGGTTAAAAAGATTATTCATTAAGGTCAGCCTCTTCCAAAACGTTCATATGGCCATAAAAGCAACCTACCTCTAACACTAGAACCAAAACCTGAAAAAGTAGAAAGGGATTATTGTTTGACTACAGGAGCCCAAAGCATAGGACATGAAGAAAAGGAATTCCATCCAAATATAGGTCATGTTTTTTAAACATTCCTTTTATCTTCCAATATTTTAGCAATATGTTCTCACAAATGATGTTCAGTTACACTAATCTGGTGGAAATCCTTAATTTTAATGCATGATCTAGATTAAATTTTTCCCACATTGATATAATTTGGTTAGAATCAAATTTGAGCACAGTGTTTGATCATCGTTCTCTGTATTACTCTTACCCCACCAGGATACCTCAGTTTGTATTTACTCTTTCAAGTATTTGTGGTCTATTCACTAACATTAGAGAATAGATTTACTTGGGGGCTTAACTTTAAATTTTAAATTTGACCTCCCTAGTGGGCCTCGTTATGCTATTTGCTCAATGAAACTTAACCTCACTCTTCCCCACCTCCCTGAAGTCCATTTTGATCTCTTATTATGAACTCACTTTGGTGAAAAGCAATAAAAATTGCTATATACTAAAAGCCAAAGGGATTTGAATTGGGAGGCAAGTTGGAATTTAAGCCCAACCCCCTTTAATTGGACAATAACAGTGAATAAAATATCATGTGTGTATAAGCAATGCTTCCAATCTATGTTTCATATGTATAAAAGGACATAATTGCCCTATGCATTATCTTCTCTGATTCCTAATGCCTTCTACGTCTGGATTTCTCAGCATCTAATGAAAGGGTCAGAAGGTGCATATATTTTATCTTTGCTGTGTCCAATATATTTAATATTACTTTTGTATTATTACAGGCCAATCTACGTGGTACAAAACCTATTTGGAAATAGACACTTTAAGGGAGATTTCTTTTAATATGTCAGCAAATACCGGAACAAACTATTTGGCATCAACATTTATTAAGGATATTGGACATAAGTCCGCCACTTGTGTTTGACATTTATCCTTTTTGAGGATTGGAAGGATGCTTGGTCTAAGCATTTCTTCCCAAAATCTACTGCTGTCAACAATCTCATTAAGTCTTTCAGTTAACTACTTTGTTAGTTTTATTGAAGTCTTATAATTTGCCAATCTGTCTATCATCTCCACCTCTTTTTTCATTATATCCCATTTTAAGCGATCGCTGTATATTTATTATTCTAGGAATTTTAGTGGCTTTGGATAGATATTACTCTGTCCCAGCCCAGATCTCAAAATATTATAAAGCTTTTCATAGAAATTGTGGACCACTCCTTTCCCCATAGATGCCATGAAAATATTAATAAATATTAGTTTATTAATTATACTATCTTACCATACTTTTCTGTAATGTATTAGTCAAAATGTTATCTGTTCTATTCTGTCATTAGTAGAACTCCATTTTTAATCTCTCAATATATTTTTGGTCCTTTCCTGTAGTTTTTGGTTACTCATTTTCAGTGAACCCTTAAATTCAGTCTGTTTTTCTGCAGATTAGTTTTTTTTAATTGTGGCTGACAATCTATAATGCCTAATGTATAATTCTGATATATTTAAATATGATCAGCACTTTCTTTTTACCTATATTTTTTTAGTTTGATAGGGTTGCCTCTATCCAGTGCTTTGCAAGAACATCAAATGATGGCTGCAGATATTTTGTTACAATCAATTTCATGGGGGAAAAAATCCGTTACGTATCATATGAATCACCATCTTCCACTTCTACACTTCTAGAAAGACCATGGTCATGTTCTGTCCATTGGTGGCTTTCATATATGACTGTTTAGCTTTCTTTACTAAATTGGGGTTAGCCATTACCATATAAAGTCTCGCAAAAGAGTAATGTACTGTGGATAACAGGCTAAAATATTTTTCCTTTGGTTGGAGAACTCTCCATATATAAAAAAGTTTAGTATATGTTGCATTGTTATTATTCTTCCCATATTGAATAACTTTACATTGGCCTACATTAAACACTTGCCTGCCCAGTCCCCTAAATTTGTCTAAAACCTACAGTAGAGAAGAAACTATTTCAGACTGTATTAGCATGCCTAATTTTGTGTTATCAGCAAACAATGTGAAATGTCTTTCAATGCTCTCAATTTGGGAGATCATTACTAAAAAAATTTATATTTTTATCCCGTTTGAGAATTTTCTTTTTATAATCTTTCTGAATTTCATCTTTTAGCCAATTTTTAACCTGCATACATACAGGGCCGGCGCCACCAGTAAGGCGACTTAGGCAGCTGCCTAGGGCACATTTTAGGTGGGGCCCCGGGAAAAAAATCCTCCCCCTTAAATAAGTTGTCGCTGCTGCTCTGTCTCCGGTGGAGGTCCGTGGCTGTGAGGGAAGCGTTGTGCGGTCCCCTCCAGCCAATGCGCATTCAATAAAGTTTGTTTGAAAAAAAAAGTTTAAACAAACTTTATTGAATGCGCATTGGCTGGAGGGGAGCGCACAACGCTTCCCTCACAGCCACAGATGGGCAGATGAGAGCACCGGGAGAGTAGCAGCAAGGAGGTAAGTAAGGGGTAAGTGGGAAGGATCCTGGCATACTGTGGGGGAAAATCCTGGCATATTGGGTGGCTAAGTCCTGGCTGGCATATTGTGGGGGAAAATCCTGGCATATTGGGTGGCTAAGTCCTGGCTGGCATATTTTGGGGGAAAATCCTGGCATATTGGGTAGCTAAATCCTGGCTGGCATATTGTGGGGGAAAATCCTGGCATATTGGGTGGCTAAATCCTGGCTGGCATATTGTGGGGGAAAATCCTGGCATATTGGGTGGCTAAATCCTGGCTGGCATATTGTGGGGGAAAATCCTGGCATATTGTGGGGGAAAATCCTGGGATATTGAGGGGCATAATCCTGGGATATTGAGGGGCATAATCCTGGGATATTGAGGGGCATAATCCTGGGATATTGAGAGGCATAATCCTGGGATATTGAGGGGATAATCCTTGCATATTGAGAGGCGTAATCCTGGCATATTGTGTGGCATAATCCTGGCATATTGAGGGGCATAATCCTGCCATATTGAGGGGCATTATCCTGGCATATTGAGGGGCATAATAATCCTGGGATATTGAGAGGCATAATCCTGGCATATTGTGGGGGGAAATCCTGGCATATTGAGGGGCATAATCCTGGGATATTGAGGGGTATAATCCTGGCATATTGTGGGGGAAAATCCTGTCATATTGAGGGGCATAATCCTGGCATATTGAGGGACATAATCCTGGGATATTTAGAGGCTAATCCTGACATATTGTGGTGCATAATCCTGGCATATTGAGGGGCATAATCCTGGGATATTGAGGGGCATAATCCTGGCATATTGAGAGGCATAATCCTGGCATATTGTGGGGCATAATCCTGGCATATTAAGGGGCATAATCCTGGCAAATTGAGGGGCATAATCCTGGCATATTGAGAGGCATAATCCTTGGATATTGAGGCGCATAATCCTGGGATATTGAGGGGCATAATCCTGGCATATTGTGGGGGAAAATCCTGGCATATTGAGGGGCATAATCCTGGCATAATGAGGGGCAAAATCATGGCACATTGAGAGGCTAAGTCCTGGCATATTGGGGGGCAAAATACATTGGTGTTTGTCTCCAGTCCCCAGAGCCAGACCAAGAGCCAGACTGCAGCCAGAGACCAGCTCATCTTAATGTCCTGGTGGTAAGTAGACAATTCAATATGTGTATTATTTAGTTGTTTAGTTATTAATACTACATTGGAAACTAATTTACCCCACATTTAAAGGACACTATAGTCCAAGAACCACTACAGTTTAATGTAGTGGTACTGGTGTCTATAGTCTGTCGCTGCAGAGAAAAGACACTGTGCAGTACTGGTGTTAAAGGAGCACTATTGTGCCAGGAAAACAAACTAATTTTCCTGGCACTATATAGTCCTTAGGAGTGGGGCACCCTCGTGTCCCCCTCCCACTGGGCTGAAGGGATTAAAACCCTTTCAGCCATTTACCTTTCTCCATCGCCAAAGCTGGGAACTTTCCTCCCCGATCCTCCTCTCAGCTGCGAATGTTTTTTGTTTTTTTAGGATGTTCCACGTCCTCCCACTGTAATGTTCACAGTGAGAAACACGGAATCACCTCTAGCGGCTGATAATGTGTGGGGGGGGGGGCAATTTTTATTTTGCCTAGGGCGGCAAAAATCCTTGCACCGGCCCTGCATGCATACATGTAATGTCCATAGATGTGAATATAGCATTTTATATTACTGACATCTGAAGGATTTTACTGACTACTAACATGTCAAGTTTAAACATTATTTGCATGACTGTCAGTAAATATGCAGACGACTGACTAGAAATGGAGAGACAATCAAAACTGAACATGACAAATCAATTTGTCATTTATTAGAAATGCCTTCCTTAGTCTTTACATTAAGATTGTGAAGGTTTTTACATGTATATAACAAATGTGTGCTTTGTAAATATTTTCTTGTGAATGATTATCAAAGCAAAGAGCATTTCAGTTGTAGCAGATTTTAACAATCTTAAAATGTAATAGAGTGCATGTTGTATTACTGTTTATGGAAATAGTTTTGGGGTATTTAGAAGGCAGCTATACACATAGCAGTTTTCTTAGATTTGATCAAACATTATAAGTATTATTAATAATAATTAATTAGCATCCAATTGTTACTATACAACATTCTGTGATATGCCAATATAAATGAAGATTAAGTTGTATACTTACCTGAAAGCTTCTTCATTGGGGCTGGACTCAGAGCCCAGATACTCGGCCGTGAGTGGCCACAAATGGAGCATTCTGGGATTGAACAATACCTAGCCAAACTTGCACTTCTTATCAGCAAGTTGTCGATATTCTGAGTATTTACATATAGTGGTGATAAAGTAAAATTAAAATAACTCTTCGTATACAGTTTTCTGACAAGGCGTACATTGGAAGGTAATCTCTCTAAAGTGTAATTGTAACATCACAGATATCTTTCAAGAGGATATTGGAGAAGTTAAAGTCTTAAGCATTTTCAACTCTCTAATTTTCTGTATGTTGTAAAGGTTGACTCTAATCAAAATGAAAAATCCAACCATTATGTTGGTTATGCGTTTCAAGCTGTTAATCAGATCTTAATCAGAAGCCTATGATTAAGAGTTGCCTAACGTCTTGAAACACATAAGGCTGTTCATCTCCCGCTGCTTCTCCCTTTTTCCTCTTTTATGGATTATTTGAAGAAAGTTATGTGGCTTTTTGTAATGTTAAAGCATTGATGGTTTTATGAATCTCCTGGATTCCTGGTGTTACCAACTAATTTTTCTTTCTTGAAGAAAGTAATGCATAACCCTAATGTTGATATACTGATGTGCACCTTTCAGATGAGCTCTAATGAGTTTGAGATTGATTACCTATGGGCACATGATATTTTGATGTGAGACCATTACCACAAGTCCTTTCACAGTAAATCAAAGACATGCACAAGGGTGTCTCCTTCATATATGTCTCACATTGCTTCTTTTCACCTGGATCATGTAAAGACTTTTAATGAAATGCTAGCATAGATTTCCTACTATTAATATTTTGGAGGCAGAGGGTAGTAGAGCAGATGCAGTATTAGCTGTAAACAACCACCAGTACAGAGAGAGAGCGAGAGAGAGTATAACGTATGGTTTCTAGATGTTGGTATTATGCAGAAACATTGAGTGGCAAGTGAAAGTTTCCATTATGTTTCTAGAGCACTGGGGCCACCTCAATGACTCTACAAGCCAATCCTTAACATCTACTTTGTCTATTCTGAAATACAGCACTGATTATTGTCTTGTACTCATAAAATAGAATTATTTGACATGATAGATTAGGGCTTCTGTGTTTCTAAATTTAGAACTTTGCTAGAGATTGACAATGCATATATTTGTTTTTTTTATAAACGTAATTTGTCAAATGCTCTTCAAGGACAACTAGTTCTAATAATATGGGGTCAGTTTAATAGGCATGTTCCCAGGCATTCACCACTGGACAGGACCAGGACAGGATGGAACCAAGACTAGGAGAGGCTACTACTTTTATACATTATCTTGATTCCTGCAATGTGTCTTCTTGTCCCGTTCCAGTTATGAATGTTTGGGAACATGCCTTTGCTCATGTTTGATGTACAAACTAGCCATGAGGTAGTTATCCACATGATTACAAACATTTTATGATTGTATGAGCTTTATTTGCACATGAGATGGCCTCTCTGTGCATGAATACTTCATGAGTGGCATTCAAGAAAATGAAAGTGTTTATAAGTTTTAATATACAGTGTTGCACTATATTGCTTCTTTTTCCCATAACATCTCCATCTATAAATATATGTTGGTTTATTCTATATTAAGGATACAATGTTTTTCATTATACACCTTTCACTGAGATACATTTCTATACTGGGACAGGAGGGCTCACTGGATAGTTAGGAGAGTATCACCTATTTTTCTGTTTTCTGTTTGCTAAGCCCTTCCTATTTGTCACCTTCCACTCTCTAACAGAAATGAAACAATAGTTGAGGCTCATAAATGAAACACAAAAAGTGAACTTAGTGTCATCTTCATGAATTACATGTTAAATGGAGTTTCCAATGTTCATGGGGCACATATGGGCCAATGTAAATATCTGTACATCAATCAGTGCAGGGAAGGATGTGGGGTCTGTCTGCACCCCACAATGCATACTATGGACATGATGGAACCTCACACAGGACCGGTAGTGGAGACTGGCAGCTGAGACAGGACAGGCAGTTGAGGACAAATCACCACCCTGGACTTTAACACACTGACTGAGACCGCACACTGAAGCAGAACAATCACACACAGGAAAATAGACAATTATAGAATAGTCAGCAGGCTGGGTCATACATGAATCAGGATGAGGTACAATCGAGGTATATAACTAGACAAAGTCAAAGATAGGCAAATGGGTCAGGAAGGGAGGAAAAAAGGCTTGGCCGAGGAAAGGCAAAAGTTAGCAACAGGATAATCAAACATAAAAAAATAATCAGGAACACTAGTACACTGGCACAGAGGCGCTATACAGGCTGTAACCAAAGTAATGCAAAGGCCATAAAAAGGAGTTAGCATGGATAACATCTGTGATTGAACTTGGACTTATAACATTAATATATTCTAATTGCATATAAATATGTTTATGTTTACAATTTGCTTACTTTAATTCTTATACACTTTTCCGCTCAGTTGTATAGCTAAGATCTGGAGAACTGAACTGCCAAAATTCAGCAATTTTCGCCGATTTCAGGACATCTTCGGGAGGTTTCAGTCCTTTAAGGGTAAGTGAAATTCATAGGATTTGGCTGTCTAGTCCACCCAAACCGAATGTGGCCAAAAATCACCAGTTAATCTTCTCTTAGTGTCACCTAAAAAATCTACCACTCTAAGCAGCTGGCAAAACCATGGCATACCTGAGAAATACCAACCCTGCTCCAGTAGTACTACAAAGAATGGGAGGGAGCCAGCGTGCTACATTTGTATAGGGCATTATTCATGAAAGAGGGATTTACAGGAAATTGACCAGGGAATTTCAGACTTAAAGCAAAAGTAGTCGGAAAAGTTTTTCCAATTCATCTTTAGAGAACTTCTGGCCTTAAATTTCAAATTCCATGATACATTTCCTGTAATTTCCTCTTTCATGAATCGATCCCATAGTTTAATAATTTAAACCAGGAACTCAGATTCATGTTGTATTGTGCTAAACATTGTGCTTGTTTTATTGTGTGTTTGTATTTAACTCTTGACCTCCAGGAGAATAAATATTCAAGGGTTATTGCACTTAAAGAGTGTATTTCTAACTACATAAAAAAAAAACATTTCTTTTTTCTTTACAAATTGTATGGAAAATTGTCTAAAAACTGTTTTCCTTATATCCTAAGTGATTTGACTGCTGTTTACGGTTGTGTTTGTTTATCCATATATTTTGTAGACTGTCTGTGCATTATCTGTATTGAAATGTAACCACTGGCTATGTAACATCTTCATAGAGAAATAAGAAACACAAAAGACATGCAGATTCTCTCTTTATGTGATAATAATCATGTTGTATTTTTTACAAAATGATAAAGTGTTGCGCAAACAAGTATAAATAATAATAAAGTAAACAATCAAAAAAGTTATAAATGAATAGCGTGAAGGTAGAAGGATAAAAAATGGATGTATATACTTATCCTAAATAACAGGAAAGCTCAAAAGCGGAACATATGCAAAAGGAAAAAAAAACACAAAGAGAATCCAATGGTGTAATACATAAAACAATTGGAGATATATATAAAAACCGTGACCCCCAATGGAACCAGACTCACGGGGTCTAGAGCCTAAAAACTGTCTCTGAGTGTAGTAAGCAGGAGGACTATATGTCCTATCATCCACACTTGCAGAAATGATGATGTAAAAAATGGATGGATGTTGAATCTCTCTCCAGTAGAAAATAGGATCTCAATTTATATGGAGTTTATCTCAGGAGAAAACACACATAGGAACCAGGCATGGTGAAGTATGTAACAATAATAAATATTTATTGGCCACCTAAAATTCTGAGGCTTACATAAAACAATAAAATATATGCGCATAAAATCACCAATCCCGTGGTGCAGGGTAGTAGGTCCACTTGCAGAGAAAGACAGAGCTTCCACGTGGATGATATACACAGAGGAACAGGCAGCAAGACGGAAGACAGCAGCTGTAAAGGTATGAAGTCTCGTGTGACGTCACCACTGCGACGCGTTTCGCCTTAGTCGGCTTCCTCAAGGAAGTGTGTTAAGGATTCTCTTTGTGTTTTTTTCCTTTTGCATATGTTCCGCTTATGAGCTTTCCTGTTATTTAGGAAAGTATATACATCCATTTTTTATCCTTCTACCTTCACGCTATTCATTTATAACTTTTTTGATTGTTTACTTTATTATTATTTATCCTTTTTTGCGCAACACTTTATCATTTTGTATTTTCACTTACTGTGTTGTTTTTGGGGAAGCCACAGTTGTGTTTGCTGCATTTATTCACGTTATAATATTGTCTAGCGCCTATCATTTTTTTCACTAATGTTGTATTTTGTATTGTATTCAAATGCTGGAAATATTATTAGCACGAGGGATTAAAATATATGGACAGGCTGGCTATGGTAATCGGATACCTGATTTTGCAGTGTTTGATCTAATAATAGTGTGTAATGCATATTTAACTTTTTCTAAACACAGAGAGCATTTTATGTCTTTTATATTACTTTCTCACAAATAACAACAGTAAAATGGAAATGGAATAAACGTCATTGATCATTAATGAAAAGTCAATAAAAGAGCAATGAATGAATGATAAAGGTATTAGCCCCCGTGTGCTCATATATATAAACACAGGCTGATGAAGGGACTTGCTATGCTCCACTGGTTGTGGATTTTTTTTAATTAGCCTGATTTATGTCTTTAGCATATACGTGGTGTTGAAGGGTGAGCCGCATATTGTAATCATAGTAAATCATAAAGTAAACATATATCTTGCTTGTTGGACCATTATTACATGTCAGTAATAAGAATTCTCACTCAAGCAACATAAATTGCTCTTAGTATGGACGCTTCTCTTCTCCCTTACTCAGTATCTGCCCTGCTCCACTATGAGGTTGGATGTACTGCCTTACTGTGTTCATTTGGTGGGACTTGCACAGCCCTGTATCCCAGCCTCCTCCAATGTCTTGGTACTCCAGCATGATTGAGCAGGGCACGTGAATGTGCAATGTGACAGAGCACTCCTCTGTATCTGTTTGAGATGGTAGGGATGTCACCAAATACATCATACAAATGGCCCACTTCCCCAACTTTCACTGCTGTTTAATAAAGGGAGGCAATGACAGCTTCTAAATGTGTTGCATTCTCACAAGTTTCCTGCCCTAGCCCTGACCACTGTTTTTGTTTGAATTTCAAGAATAGATATTTGTATCCGTGATGTATTCAGTTTTATTGTTAGATTTTTTTTTCTGCTGGTTAGGAACATAAGGGAGGGTTTCTGATTGTGAAGATATCAATATCTCGTACTGTATCTATGTTTGAAAACACTTACATATTACATTCACAGCAGTGATATCTGCATTCCTGACCAAGCTTTGCACGCTTGGTCAGGAGCTTTGCACGCGCCATTGAAGCCCTTTTATAAAACAAAATTGTCATTGAAACCATGGACCAGGCTTAAGACAAGAAATCTGCCTGTTAGTGAAGATCAGAAAATATGGATACAGAAAATAAAGAAGATCATACATCTACTGCACTGTCTCCCACCTTGTCTATTAGGACCAGAAGCTTATTTATTAGCAATTGACAGGGCTGAGCATAACATCACCTAACAATACTTTAAGTTAGGCTGTATAATATCTACAGTTGTGCTCAAAGGTGTGCATACCCTTGGAGAATTGGTAATATATTTTTCAAAGAATACATGAGTAAGCAGGCAAAACACATTTCTTATATTTCTTATGGGATTCATATTCAGCTTAGGTGATAACAGATTAACACAATCAAAAAACAAAACATGACAATGAAGAAAAAAATTAAATGACCCCTGTTTGAAAGTCTGGATACCCTTAGTTCCTAATACTGTGTATTGCTCCCTTTAGCATCAATGACAGTGTGCAGTCTTATGTAATAGTTGTCTATGAGGCCCCAAATTCTTGCAGATGTATAGCTGTCCATTCATCTTGGCCTCCAGGTCATGCAAAGTCTTTAGTCGTCTTGCAGGAACCACACGTTTGAGATCTCCCCAGAGTGGCTAGATAAAATGAAGGTCAGGACAGTGATGGCAACTCCAGAACCTTCACTTTTTTCCTGCTGTAACCAACTTGGCCTTGTGCTTAGGGTCATTGTCATTCTGAAAAGTCCAAGAGTGTCCCATGCATAGCCTTCATGCAGAGGAATGCAAATTGTATGCCAGTATTTTCTGATAACATGCTGCATTCATCTTGCTATCAATTTTCACAAGATTTCCACTTTTTTTTTATAAATGCTGACTATTTTCTAGACTTTGGATATCTTTTTATATTCTTTTCCATCTTTATAAAGTCCCATTCCCTTGTTACACAGGTCTTTTGAAGTTATTTTCTGCTCCCCATGGCTCAGTATCTAGCCTGCTCAGTGCATCCACGTGCAAGCTAACAAACTTGTTGACTATTTATACACAGACACTAATTGTAATTTAAAAGGCCACATATGTGGTAAATTAAACTTTGATTGCATATTTAACCTGTGTGTGTCACCTTGTGTGTCTGTAACAAGGCCAAACATTCATGGGTTTGTAAACTTTTTGACACACTTTATTGTAAGTGTTATTGCTCTGGAGCTGTGTGATACACTTATATAAACCAGAAAGTTTTAGTTCCCAGAAAAGAAGGACAATAGAGAAGAAAATATGGACATGGAGTTTTGGAGGCAAAATGGGGACTGTCATTCCAATATATGGAAACTTGTGCAGGACATGTCAGTAATGTCTGGCTGCACTGTCCCTGGACTGTACTTTCCTGTTTGTCTAATACAATGCTTGTGGTTATGATATTAATGGACTATGATATTGATAATGCCTGGCCCAGGTGAATAGTTATGTTAAGATACTTAATTGCAGAGAGGAGGAGAAGGGATTAACTTTAAAAAAAAAAACTTAAAGAGCCACAACACTTTAAAATAACTTTTGTTTCTTTTCTAGAACATAAAGTTATTATGAAAACGTTTTAATAAAAAGCTGCATACTTGTTAAATTGCATGATATTATCCCTCTTGCCTGGCTCACTGCTGATTAGTTGGAAATGCATGCTGTTTTTGTCTCACAGCTTCTACACTTGCTAAAATGATACAGGAGATCTAGTTAACATTAAAATATTAAGTACACTATAATAATATGTTTCACCATGTCTGCATTGTGCCTTGTCAAGTATATAAATATAACAAATAGATCATCAACACCAGTATATTATAGTAAGAATGTTCCATTTTAAAGCCCAGAGCTATTTCTTTTACACTATTTTGACACACAATCTCAATTTAGCCGATCTAAAGATCCCCACTGGATTTCAAGCATGTTTATTCGAGTTAAGTTGAACTCTAGAGACAATATGACAGTCACCAAGTGATACAGGGAAGTAGTCTGCTTACACTGTTTCTGCTCTGTATAATTAAATCCCCCATGTTTAACTAGGATATGATTTTGCCTCTGTATGTAGCATTTTAATCTCATGGTAGGAAGTCAGCACTTGCAAGTCTTGTCTTGAATATATGACTGTTAATTAACTACTGTTTCAGAGGTTAATTGTATGCCAAACATAGCTTATAACCAATGTATAATTATTGTTTCTGCTGAAGGACTTTGCTCCCTCTGTGCTAGTCCTATGTACTATAAGTAGCCTTTTGGGATTTTACTGAAGACACATTCGTTAAGCTTCAGACACATTACCAATGTGATTGTTAAACCTTGTGATATCAGCACTGTATGCAACAGCAAATACAGGATGCACTTTCGGAAGCATATACTTTGGTACGGTTCATGTTACTGCTTATATGTCTTCTTTACACAATGAAAACCATTAATTATTCATTAATTTCTACCATTTTCTAAAACCATTTCCCCCCCAAAAAATAACCAAGAGAAATATCAGATAATAAAATAATAGATTGCAGGGACTTGTAGCTCTTACAGTGACAAAAGAAACATGTTATATCACTTGTAGTGATATCTTTTACTGGACTAATATAGTAATGATACTTTACAACACTGGCTCCCAAACCGGTCCTTTGGGTAATCCCTAAGTCCTGTACTGTTGGTGGGCCTTGAGGACTACTTTGGGAATTGCTGCTTTATAATCTTATGGACAGGCTATACTGAAAGATGGGTCTATTCATTAAAATTAAAATTGTGGTGACCAGATAAACTACTGAAATTAATAGCTGGTTTGGCAGTTGGAAAATGTTTCCAAAACTGCTAATAAGGCCTGATGTTTGCAATTCACCATACTTCTGCTTAGTGAATAGACCTCTGTGTCTTAAATTGTAGTTGCCCTGTATGTGATGTCTAGTATGGAATACTGATTTTCTATATACAGGTGACCAGATGTTCCGGTTTTATTCGGGATACTACTGGTTTTGGAATCTGTGTCCTGAAAAACTTTTTCAGGAAGAAAGAATGTCCTGGTGGCTGCTGCTTGTCATAGGACATGCCCCAGCACTGAGATTGCACCCAGAATATGATCTTGGGAGGGGCTCTTCCCATGTCTGTCTGTCACTTTTTTCCTCTCCTCTCTCAGGTCTGTCTGTCTCTTTTTCCTCTCTCCTCCCTCATGTCCAACTGTCTCTCTTTTTCTCTCCTCCCTCGTGTCCATCTGTCTCTATTTCTTCTCCTCCCTTGTGTCTGTCTCTCTTTCCTCTCCCCTCTCATGTGTGTAGACTGTTTCCTCTCCCCTCTCCTGTTTGTAGACTGTTTCCTCTCCCCTCTCCCCCTTCATGTTATCTCTCTCTCCCCTCATGTATGTAGTCTCTCTCCCTCATTTCTATATTCTCATTCCCCCATATTTACTATAGTCTCTCTCTCCCCTCTCCTCATCATTTCTATAGTGTCTCTCTCTCCTTTCCCCATATTTTCTATAGTCTCTCTCTTCCCCATCATTTCTATAGTATGTTTCTCCCCTCTTCCCATCATTTCTATAGTCTCTCTCTTCCCCATCATTTCTATAGTATGTTTCTCCCCTCTTCCCATCATTTCTATAGTCTCTCTCTCCCCCATCATTTCTATAGTCTCTCTCTCCCCCATCATTTCTATAGTCTCTCTCTCCCCTATTATTTCTATAGTCCCCCTCTCCCCTCTCATTACTATAGTCCCCCTCTCCCTTCTAGTCTAGCTTTCCTATCCTTTCTATAGTCTTTCTTTCTTCTTTTTTCTATAGTTTCTTGTTCCTCTCCTTTTTATATCCTGTCTTATATCTGGCAGTGGCCACAGCTGAAACCTCAAAGCAGCCATGGCAGGCCAAATCCTTGAAAGCAGCCCCAGCAGATGGCATTGAATAAAATGCAAGTTGTGTACCAGTATTACAAATTAAACATATATATTTCAGGTGGTGTTTTAAGATAAGAAGGGTTATTCATGAAAGCATACTAATTCAGCTTTAAAGTTATTCTTGATTAAGCATTTGAGCATGATTGAGACACTGATTTACACATCAAGTCATCTCTGAAGAAATAGACCACAACTGTGTTTAATGAGCCCCTCTCATGCTGATATTATATTTAATATGTTTTCAAGCAATCAAATGAAATAACTTTTGGGTCATGATAAGATACAGATATGGTGAGACTGAAAGTCATGCCAGAAAACTACCCATAAACTTAATATTATATGAACAAATTATTTTATTTATTATAAAATAAAAATTATCATACCTTTGTACACATGAAAAGTCTTAGGGTACGTCCAGTACGTCCCAACATTCGAGCACAAAGTGGTGCCTTCAAAGTCTGGCATTGTATTTATTTCAAAATACAATAAAACCAAACAATAGGAGTGACTGGTGCGCTAAAGTAAACCCCACACGGTAAAAAGAGTATATGAAAGTATAATAATTGCCTGAAAGTTGTTGATATGGCAATGGAGTATGGACAAAGTCTTCAATGTTTCATACCATATATGAGGAAACAAAAAAACAGACAGAGACCATAGTGTAATTCAATATTATAGTAAATATTGGTGCAGAATGAACAAATGCACTCACAAACGAAGTAGGTATGTAGGGCACGTCAAATATCTGATAGAATCTTCTCTCTTCCCCATATAATCCTCACATAAAGCGGAGTGAAACGAGGAGATAGGTGATTAGTAGTAGAAAAGATATTTAATAAAACAAACAAATGGTAGCTTACATAAAAGTACTCAGCATCAGGTCTCTCCACAAAAAAAGTCCCAGGACAAAGTCTTTCAGTCCCAACATATGACTTAAAATCTGGAAAATATAGCAGTATTGGTAGGCACGCGTAAGCTACCATTTGTTTGTTTTATTAAATATCTTTTCTACTACTAATCACCTATCTCCTCGTTTCACTCCGCTTTATGTGAGGATTATATGGGGAAGAGAGAAGATTCTATCAGATATTTGACGTGCCCTACATACCTACTTCATTTGTGAGTGCATTTGTTCATTCTGCACCAATATTTACTATAATATTGAATTACACTATGGTCTCTGTCTGTTTTTTTGTTTCCTCATATATGGTATGAAACATTGAAGACTTTGTCCATACTCCATTGCCATATCAACAACTTTCAGGCAATTATTATACTTTCATATACTCTTTTTACCGTGTGGGGTTTACTTTAGCGCACCAGTCACTCCTATTGTTTGGTTTTATTGTATTTTGATGTTTTTCTCACGTGTGTTTTCAGAGTAACACATGGATTGGTGCTGCTGTGTTATAGTTTAAGCGCCAGGATTTATCTTTGGCATTCACATTGTATTTATTTATTTATCTATAAAGTATTTTTCCAGGAAGGATACATTAAGATTTCTCTTGTTTTCAAGTATGTCCTGGAATAATTCGGGGCACATCGGAAACATATGAGGAGCCGAATTGTGAGCTATCCAAAATGACCTGATGTGCCACTGGCCCCTTTCCTAAGCGGCCGTCCTCAGCAAAGGATTCCATTTTAAGAAAAAAATCCAAGAGGACAAATGCTTAGATGCGTGTTTTCTTTTTAATGATAAGTTGGAATATTCATTATTTCGATGGTCTATTCCCTAGGCCGAAGATGAAAACACAAGGGCGTCGCGGATCAGTGCTGTACTTCAGGAACAAATAATATTTTATTAGAAGCCTTTGGGCATGTAAAGGTTTTTTTTTTTTAGGTGAATTGTCACCCTCTACCTGGGCAATGGAGCAGTAGGGAAGGCAGGTAGGAAATAATTTTATTTTAAATATATTTATGGGTTTGGGAGCCTTTGGACAGCCCCCAGACCTGGGGGGAAGTTAATTTATTTTTATGCCTGAGAGATTAGGGTGAAATAAAGCATTTTTTATTTTTATTTTATAAATACCGCTTTTTTGTTTTCCACCTAATCACCTATTTATGTCTCGATATACAATCACATAATGTGCTTTAATTACAATCATTGTATCTCACTCTTTTAATAAGGAAAATCCTGTGCTTGTGGTGCAGGTTTTTCAGAAATGTTGGTTATTAAAGTGAGGCTATAGCAGCTCAAGGTCTAATGAACACATGTATCTGACACTATTGAGTTTAAACATGCATCCCGTTAGTCTGATCTACACGTGTACATGATGAATCTTTCAGTTCCGCTGAGCAAATGAGCTACAGTCTATTGGAAAAGAACAAAGTAGGCTCTATTAGCAGCAAATGAGCACTTTCAATACCGCACAGACATGGTCAGTGTCTCGTTTTCCATTAAGATTTTATTTTCCATTTTATGTTGATATAAAGAAATATGAAATGTGAAGTTTAGCTTCTTTTTTTTTTCGTATATTATGTCAATTTAGAATCCTCGCTTTAGATTTCTGGCATCGGAAAAAAAGGCAAAATCCAAGTTGCAATCTGAAAGTTAGAATTAATGCCACTTCAAATCCTTTACGGGTGATTCTCAGAGACATTTATAATGCTGGCCCAAAGATCATCACTCTAGAAAGTTCATACAGCAATTCATAAATACACATCACTTTTCTACTCTCTTCCTAAGTGTATGTACTACTCAAACCCCTAAGAGTTTTTCTAAACACTACAATGATTGATAGTTTGGTCACTAAGTGGTCAGGTGGGACTTAGAATGTAGGCTAGGTATCTAAATATTATATTTGTGTATACTTATATGCTTTATAACACAGCTTTTTAACACTCTGGATTTTGCTACTGGTCAACACTATTTTTCCTGCAAATATTGTACTTACTTTTCCTTTTTTGTTTGTTTTCAAATACTTCACTAAACCTCCCTGGATATTGCAATAAAAAAAAGAAAATCTCAATATATTTATTATTTCCCCTCTTCATATGTTTTGCTTTTCTTCTCATCTTTTATGTGTGATGTACACTGATCAGCAATAACATTATGACCACTGACAGGTGGCAAGCCGGCAGAGGCAGTGTAATGCTTTGGGCAATATTCTGCTGGGATACCTTGGGTCCTGCCATTGATGTGGATGTTACTTTGACACATACCACTTACCTAACCATTGTTTCAGACCATGTACACCCTTTCATGGAAACAGTATTGCCCGATTGCATTACCCCCTTTAAGCAGAATAATGTGCCTTGCCACAAAGCAAAAATGATTCAGGTAAGGTTTGAGGAACATAACGTGTTTAGGGTGTTGACTTGGCCTCCAAATTCCCCAGATCTCAATTTAATCGAGCATCTGTGGGATGTGCTGGACAAACAAGTCCGATACATGGAGGCCCCACCTCGCAACTTACTTACTTACTTAAAGGATCTGCTGCTAATGTCTTGGAGCCAGATACCACAGCACACCTTCAGAGGTTTAGTGGAGTACATGCCTCGATGGGTCAGGGCTCCTTTGGAGTGAAAAAGAGACCTACACAATATTAGGCAGGTGGTCATACTGTTATGGCTGATCGGTGTTGTCTTCCAATATGTATATTTTTCACATTTCCCTCAATCTACATGTAAGGAATAAATGAATATTAAAGTTGAAACTTTTGAACTATATTTTCTGTACATTTTGCAATACTTATCTTGAATGCTTACCTTTTGCAGTCTTTCTCCCAGAGATTGAACCTCCCCCCGATAACAGTTCAGGAATTCTTTTGAAATGACCTTTGTTAGACCTCTTATTAGTATCAGTGGTCTCCTATAGAGATGGGTGAAATTGACCAATGCTCATGTGCGCCATGTCAGCATTATGCACATGGCTTACCCATTACTTTCATTGGAATGGTCATTTCTAAACTTTTAATTGTATGCAATTAAATCTGTAGCAAAATCTATATGGCAGCGTGTTTAAACAGAAGAGCACACAAACCTTTCTTCAATTCAAATTAAGGATCACCAACAAACACTGCATCTACATCTGGATAGAGCATTTGCTTCTATGAAGCAAGGCCTCATCCAATAATTATCAAGTGCACATTGGATATAGAAATATAGGATTTAAACACCAACTCAGCCTCATTGGACTCCACTTTTCTCCCATTCACACAGTTAGAGCAACTGCAAAACACTGAGTCAAGACCACAGTACTTATTTTATAGTAACATCTAGCCAGCCTATATCTCTGACGAAGCCCTTGGGTGAAACGCGTCAGGAAGCTGGCAATCTGAAAGCACTGTGCTATTTGTATATTGTCTTTAAATTATTTGTATAAGCACTTTATGCATGTTTACTGTGTGATATTAAACCAACTATATGTTTTAAACCTACTTAGATCCTATATACCCATGTCTCTAAGTCAGTGCACGTACCAGCTACACCTACATAGGGATCTTCCCCTAGCTGGTCCTTGGGAAAGAGTAGGTGGCGGTCCCAGATTATGGAAAACAGAGTTGTCCCTAAGTAATAAGTGGGACTGGCAATGTAAGGAGACATGGCCTGGAAAAAAGGAGTGGGACCTCCCATGTAAGTAAAGTGCTTTGGTGCTGAGTGGGTGGAGTTAAGCGCTGTACTGCCTCCCAGGGAGAGGGAGAGGGAAGAGATTCACTCAATAGGCCAATAGGCAGCAGCCAAATCTAGAAAGCTGTGGGTATGTTTATATGATCATCAAATGCAATTTTTGAACATTTTTATGTATAACCAATGGGTAGATAAATGTGTATATACAGGTAGTTACTGTAGGGAGAGATGTTAGGGCTGAATAATAACTGGAGGATTTATATGTTTTAAGATACAAAAGCAGTAGAACCATATTTGAACAGAACTCCAGACATAACTCAAAAAAAATAGCTCTACAATATCAGAACAACAAAGTAATACACAGGTTAAATGCAGAGATATTTGATGCTAATACAGAAGGTAATGGGGCACTAGAGGTAGATTTCATCAGGAGACTACAAGAGACAAATGAGTAAGTGAGAAAAGCTATTTTTTGGGATCAAATAAGGCAGCTTCTTCACATCTATTTTTCACATAAGAACAGAAATATGTTCCTGATAATGTATTATTTATCACTAGATACTGGTGTGTCTGGGAGTTCATACCATGCAGTCTGGCATAAACAGGTTTAAAATAGTTTCTATGGTGTGCAAGACATTGAACAAGGTTTAGAGTGTGGGCTAAGACTCAGCTTGGCTGTATACCAAAAGAGAGCATGCAAATGTGGAAACAAATCCATTTTTATATGTGATATTTTTGTTGCTTTTTTAGAAACTATAAAGATAGTTTGGCTGGTACAGTTTTGCCATAATAGCAATTCTATGCTGAGGCCAATCATTAATTTACTATTTGCTTTCTCTTTGTGGCATTAAACACATGGGCCTTTTGTCAGTCAAGGGAAAATGTTAATTTTTAATTTCATTGTTTATTCACTTTTCTATTCATAGCCTTTCGAAGGTTAAAGGGACACTATCACTTACATAAGATGTAACTAGATTACCTGTGCATTTAAAACAAACACGTACATAAGACATATGCCACAGCTTTTTTTCTCTATGTTTGAATTCATGGCATATAAAAGTAAAAATAATATTAGGTGTCTGTCTCCAGCATCGATTTTAAGAATTTTACCAATGATGCAACATTCTCCAACATCTTCCAGCAAGTCTCACTTGTATGTAGTAAAGGGGAATGTTCCATTCTTATGTAAAAAAAAAAAATCCATACCCCCCCCCAATAAAAGATACCAGACATGTATGGAGTTAAATAGGCCACAGCTTTATTAACATAACAAACTAACTGTATGACCAAAAACTATCTCTGTTTATTCTTATACATTTTCATAACTTATTATCTAAAAATGTATATAAATATATAAATTGATTGAATTCAATGCGAATACAGTTAGATCTAGTCCTTGCTAATCTATCCAAAAACATCAAACAAATCTATAACCTTTTAAAAACTAAGGCACCTAGGGTGAACCCCTCCCTCTTCATCCATACTTGCTTTCAAACCTGATGCTAACCACCAGCCGGCTGTTAGCTCGGTGGGCATGACCGCTCTGATATCCTTCATAGTGATAGAGGTTAAGGGAGGGGCCCCCCAATCCATCCACATGACTCAATCCCTCCATCCTTAATTACTGCATTGGCAAGGACAAGCCCGCCTGCTGCGACCGAGAGAAAAAAGGTTAATACAACACAGATAAAAACAACAACCAATGGGCAGGGTGGGTGGGAAAAATCTCTGCTGTGTCCGGACCTAAAATGGCTGCCGGAGAAATGGGGGAAGGCTGCCTATATGCACTCACATCCCCAGCCACTCCCCCACACGAGTCACTCAAAGCCATTCACACCCCTCACACATACATGGCCCCCTCCCACCTAGGCTATGCATGTTTCCCGGGGGAACTTTACAACGGAGGCCAGAGTCTGCATGATTATGTCATAAGATACACCCCTACTCTCTTACTGGCTCCTGTGCATCATAGTGGGCAAAACTAGGTGGCTGTGTACAACCTTTTTTACCTGCCTTCAACACAAAGGGAGGAGATTGACTTAATCACACAGGATCATAACTCTGTCCCGTTGTGATTTTATAGTTACATTACCCTCTTATTCTGTGTCCCCAGCCCCAAAGTGAGATACTAGCGCTGTAAAGTCACTAAGGGGTGACACCCAAAAACACTATTTTTGACAAAATGGCGGCGCCCAGTCACACTTGTTTAGTAAAATATTTCATAAAATAAACTCAAATTACAAAAACAAAATACATATCTGAAACCAACAATGCAAAATAAAAACAATAAACCCTTTTCATTTTTGGTGGGAGTGTCCCTTAAAGTCACGGGCCAGTAAGACTTGTAAATACTAATCATCGTATAAAAATAATTAGTTTTTTTTATCATGCTTTTCTCCTTGTGAGACGCAAAGCACTTATACAAATATATAAACAGACATAAGTGTTCAGAGTTTCTGATGGTCAGAATAGTTGACTGAATGCCTTTGATGATGCCTCTCTAATTGGGCATGATAAAGAGCTCCATAATGTGGGCTCTGACAGATCATGACAGCATAAACTGTAAGATGCGGCCTAAGTCTGAAAGGACTTTTGTGGGGGAGACGCCTCTCTGAATGTTGAGGATCTACCTAAAGGTAACTCGTACAATGGTGATATCTAATGGTTTATTTGGAAAAATAAAGACTGAAAAAATAGAAGAACTGATTTCCATATACTGAGTACTATCATTTTAAACAAAGCTGCTAGCACTCTGGACACACCAAGATGAGCAGTATTTTGTGTCTTTGACAAGCAGTCATGCATGTACCACCAACTAGACATTACATGGCATGGCACCGGTATAAATTGCTGGCGGACCAGTCAAGTAGGGTAGTGTGGTAGAAGTGAAAAGAATCAAGCTGAACATTTTTTTTTAAAAAGAACAGTTTAGCTGCAAAGTGTTTTTTGAAACGGGTATTTGAAGGAAAATAATTAGCTGCCCATATGTCCGCACAATTGTTGCCAAAGCAGAGCACAGGGCACGTTAGATAAAACTTCCGTCGTATTAAGATAATGGGGATATGCTAATTTCACAATTCCTGATTTCATTTAGCAATGTTGAAAGTTCAGTTCCTCATGTTCAATTAAATTACTGATTTAGCCCTTTGCAATAGATTGCAATAGATCCCCCTAGCAGTTCAGGTTACTAATACTTGATGGAAAAATTATAGAATGGGATATTAATTTATTTAGGTGCTTCATGACATTTATGTTGCTTATATCTTATACAGCCTGACTCACTCAGGATGACCTCTTTAAGATAACCAGAGTTCGAGCTTCAGCAACGAAGAGATGCTTTTGTTCTTGGAAAGGATTCCCCACTGTCAGTCTCGGATCACGTCTGCTGTGTCGCAGGCACAGATGTATGACAATGACCACCAACTGATGAGGCGATGCTGCAGTGATGAATGCTGAATTTCCTTAAAACTTACTCTAATGATATGGATATTTCAGATTGCAACTCAGCCCTCTGCACTCCATCAGTTCTCTCTGACACCTGCTACTTGTTAATTCTCAGGAACATTCAACCCCTCGTGTGAGCAGCACAGGAGCATTTAATGTATTCTGTACCAGACAGAGCCATGATAGGCCTCACAGGAGAATACAAACTGTCACTAGCCAACCAAAATCAGATAAAAATAATTTCTGACTTACTAAAATATTTTTTTAGAACAGATTATTACAAAGATAGCATTCAGCTGTCGTGGCTCCATTGTTATACTAGATATGAAGTGGCTTGTCAAGCACACCGAAGGAGGTATATGTAAAAACTCCAGCACAGGAAGGTGCTGGGTAGTTTAAAAAAAAAGTCACTATTGCTGCATTATGTCTAATGGCAATTGTGCCATGTTTTTTTACATCCCGTAACTATTGTGTTCAGGAAATTTTCTCTCCACTGTCTAAGCACCTGATTCAGAGGCGTAACTAGAAACCACAGGGCCCTGGTGCGAAAAGTGCGCTGGGGTCCCCCCATGCATCTTCCCCCGCCCATCCTTTTGTATAACACATACAGATACATACACGGACACACATGCTAATATACAGATACACAGAATGACACACATTCAGATACACAGAATGACATTTCTACAGATACAAACACTGACAAACATACAGATACACAGACACACACTGATACACATGTGGATACCCATACACACAGACAGACACACATATAGACGCACATGAAGATGCACTTAGACAGAATGTCATTCATACAGATATAAACAGTGACACACATACATGTACATAGGGGCTCACACTGAGAGATGCAGACGAACAGATACACATACAGACACACATGCAGACAGATACACATGTAAACATACATGCAACTACACAGACACACTTAATAATGACAAACATTCAGATACACATACAGACCCACATGCATGTATGTTGTAGAGGGGATAGTGCATATCATTACAGCTCCCAAAAAAAACCATACCTTGTACCTCCTCCCCCCTAATAAAGACACGAGACCTTAGCTTGGTGTAAATAGGCCACAGCACTTTTATTATACACGAAATATATTTTTAGACTGTATAAAAAGCCACGCCACCATTTTAATTCTTTATAAACATGTATACAGCCTAACAAAATGTCTATGAACCCCCTTGCCAATCCCCAAGTTTAATCCAATAAAAAACTCATTGATGCAACCGGCATCAATAACTAACTTGTGGTACTAACTTGTGGTACTCCCCTCCCCCCTCGTCCAGGGGTCTCTTACCCCACCATACCTTTTTACTCTCCTCTATGCTCACCACTAGCCGAACCATAGCTCAGTGGGCACGTCCTATATTGGCGATGTATCATCTTTGAGGTAAGGGGAGGGCTGAGCCCAAACTTCCACCATCTGCACGACCACCTTTTTAACAACCCTGACTGGCAAGGACAGGTTCCCCCCGAGTGCTGCGACAAGAAAGAAATATCAGAACAACATATATAAAATACCAATACATAGGGATGGGAGGGTGGGAATTTTTTACCTAAGTGTCTCACCAAAATTTTGGGGGAAATGGCTGAAGAGAATTTCACTACAAACTATTTATAAACTTTCTACCCAACCCCGCCCCCAACTGCTGTCCATCATATTTCTACCCCACACACATACATGCCCTTAAAGCTACAGCTTCGCCTAGCTACCAGGGTTCTTGTATGTTGTAGAGGGGATAGTGCATATCATTACAGCTCCCAAAAAAAACCATACCTTGTACCTCCTCCCCCCTAATAAAGACACGAGACCTTAGCTTGGTGTAAATAGGCCACAGCACTTTTATTATACACGAAACATATTTTTAGACTGTATAAAAAGCCACGCCACCATTTTAATTCTTTATTAACATATATACAGCCTAACAAAATGTCTATGAACCCCCTTGCCAATCCCCAAGTTTAATCCAATAAAAAACTCATTGATGCAACCAGCATCAATAACTAACTTGTGGTACTAACTTGTGGTACTCCGCTCCCCACTCGTCCAGGGGTCTCTTACCCCACCATACCTTTTTACTCTCCTCTATGCTCACCACTAGCCGAACCATAGCTCAGTGGGCACGTCCTATATTGGCGATGTATCACCTTTGAGGTAAGGGGAGGGCTGAGCCCAAACTTCCACCATCTGCACGACCACCTTTTTAACAACCCTGACTGGCAAGGACAGGTTCCCCCCGCCACCAGCCCCGCTGTTTTACCCCCTAAAATCAGCGGGAGCTACCCCCCACCAGTGCCATGGCCTTTTCCAACCCTTCCTGGAGAGCTAAGTTAAAGAGATCCAAGCCAACCTCAGTTAGGTGTACCCCATCGCTCCTAAAAAACACAGCCGCATCCCTTTCAAATATGCGATGACGAATGGGCACCCCCCCTACTCTTAGGATAAACTTAGATACCTGCCTATTTACTTTTATCCTACAGCGCTCCATCGCCTTTTGGTTGGTGGCGCAGCGCCAATAGTTCCGTGGGACTAATTCGGACCATACCAGCCGAACCTCGGGGAATATTACTAAAAGTCTGGCGAGGTCTTGCTTTATCAACTCGCACAAACCAAGCACGGGGATGGTGCCAAGGTCATTGCCACCGAGATGAATTAGGAGAATGTCAGGTGGACCCAATACCCTAGCTAACTGGACTAGCTCAGGCAACAACCGGACCCACCGCATACCCCTGATACCTATCCAGCGCACTTCAGCTGAGGAAGAGAGGAATCCCAGACGTTCCCCCCCCCCCGGACGGACAGCAGCCCTCCTCCTCGCCCAGAAGATATAGGAATGGCCTATGAGCCAGACCTTCCTGCATGCTGTACCTGAGAAGACAAAGCAGAAGACACTGCAGTTAGGCCGTCCGGGCGAACATAAGAAAGAAAGCGCCGGGATTCCCATCTACCAATGCGCTGAATAGCCCTTTCAGTGAACCCAAGCCTATCAGCCTCTGATGCCGCCCCGATACGGAATGAATGACCCCCGAAACCGTCGCTGTTTAAACCCAAGGCCTCCAATGTCAACTTGAACACCCTAATGAATTGGAATCGGGAAAGAGGAACCCCATCCTGATGCACCAGCAAAGGTAACGCAGATGACGGACGGGAAAGGGAATACAGATCAAAACAAGCCACCGGGCACACCGCAGATCCCGCGACCTCTCTAAGAGTGACCCAGGACCCCTTAGCCATGACGTCGGTTTTTGACTGCCTGATTTTGAACCGAACGCTACCCGGTTCCCGAATCACATCTTCAAACATAACCCCCCCTATAACATTTTTTGATGGGCAGACCAACTCCCCTACCCGTAGCGCCCCAAAGAAAGCGAAGGTGAACGCTAAACGGAAGAGCGTCGATTCGAACCCGGACACGCAGACCGAAGGCAGAGTCTGGCAAATACCTAATAGCAGAGCCCCCGATACCGGCGCCCGTGAATCCCGAGTACTGGGGCACCCCCTCCTGAATCCCTTCAGCGATTGGCGAACTATGAAATCCTTGGTCACGTCCCGCAGGCCCGACATCTTGAACCAAAAACTAATACCCGCTAATCTAGCCGACACAACATTAGGGGAGGCACCTGAAGCTTCCCAAGACCATAACAGCCAGAGCAAACCGTGCAGGCGGTCCGCGTCATCACGGAAACCACCCCTCGACTGTTCGAGCCCAATCCAATCACTCCAGGTCTTACCATACCGGGACCATGTGGACGCCGAAACCGATTGGCTGATCCATTGGGCTACTCTTCCAACCCAAGGCTCCATAGCTCCTGTGGGCAACTAAACCCCTCCGCATCTGCCCCAGGGGCCACCGCCCGAAACACGTCCCACTGCAAACGAGAAAGTGCGTCTGCCATTACATTAACAACACCCGGAATATGTTCCGCCCTACAAGATCTGTTATACTTAAGGCAAAGCAGCACCAGCTTGCGCAGCAGGCGGATCACTGGAGGGGATGACTCCGTAAGGTTGTTAATTGCCATGACTACCCCCATGTTATCGCAATGAAAGACCACTTTCTTGTCCCGAAGCACAGAACCCCAGAGCACTACTGCCACCAGAATGGGAAAAAGCTCCAAGAACGCCAAGTTCCTGGTTAGCCCAGCCGAGTGCCACTCTTCCGGCCACTGAGCCGAACACCAGCGACTACCCAGTATGGCCCCGAAACCCACCGAGCCCGCCGCGTCCGTGAACAGGTGAAGATCACTGTTTGACACCTCCTGGGCCTGCCACAACGACCTACCATTGTAGTCTGCCAAAAAAAGTTGCCAAACTGCTAAGTCCGCAAGAAGAGGGCGGGTCAATCTAATAAAATGCGTCGGATGGCTCACGCCCGCTGTGGCCGCCGCTAAACGCCTATTGAAAACCCGCCCCATCGGCATAATTTTGCACGCAAAATTAAGCTTGCCCAGGAGCGACTGTAGCTGCTGCAAACGGATTTTTCGCAGACCCATGGCCGCCGAGATGTCGGCGAACAACCCTATCAGCTTATCCATGGGGAGCCTACATTCACCCGCTACTGAGTCCAGCTCAATGCCCAAAAAACAAAGACAGGTCACCGGACCCTCCGTTTTTTCACGAGCCAGTGGTACCCCAAAGCCGCGGGTAACCGCCTCCACCACCCCCAGTAAATGAGCACATACGTAAGAATCCCTGGGGCCCACCAGAAGGAAGTCGTCCAGGTAGTGCAGAATAGACTCACATCCCGCCTCCATTTTTATCACCCACTCCAAGAACGTGCTAAAACATTCAAAGTATGAGCATGAAATGGAGCATCCCATCGGAAGACTTAGGTCTACATAAAATTGACCCTGGAAGTGACAACCCAATAGGTGATGGCAAGCCTGATGAACCGGCAGCAGCCGGAATGCCGATTCAATATCCGTTTTTGCCATCAATGCCCCCGGGCCCGCTGCCCTTACCATACGCACCGCGGAATCAAACGAAGCGTATGACACCCTACATACTTCAGCGTCGATATCATCATTCACCGAACCCCCCGTTGGGGAACGATAAATGGTGTATCAGCCTGAATTTTCCCTTCTCCTTTTTAGGTACCACGCCCAACTGGGAGACCCTCAGATTAGCCAACGGATGGTGGTCGAAAGGACCCGCCATACGCCCGGCGGCAACTTCCTTCCCCAGCTTTTCCCTGACCACCTCCGGATAGTCTTTTACCGAACGCAGGTTCCGTAAGCAGAGCTGAACCTCCCTCTCCTGAAAAGGAATCCAGAACCCATCTGTAAAACCCTTGAGGAGCATGTTAGCAGCTCTGCGGTTAGGGTATCTATTAACCATGGACCCATCGCGCCGACGTCCACCGGCGTCCTCCCCTTTCTCTCCCAAGTCTGTTCTGTCGCCCGACTTCCCTTTTTTAAAACATCTGGTTGCAGGGTGAGCACCCCCACACCCAGAGCATTCGTGTCTAAACCGGCACCCCGCCCCCCATTTGCATTGGCCGTCGTTGTATTTCCAACAACTGCCGCTGCGCCGGGTAGAGGCCGGTGGTGTGGGTGATCCCATCCCACCGGCCCCCCCGAGAAAGGACGACAAACCCCCCTGGTGAGAAGCGGGTCTGGTCATGATGGCCAGCCATTGCCCTATGTCCATTTGATCCCAGTCCAAAGTGGGACGTAATGCCAGGCGTTGGCGGAACTGCTCATCGTACCGCCACCACCCTAGCCCCCCATAAACCCTGCAGGCATGCCATATCATGTCCTGATAGCAGAACAGGGCAGAGCACCTATTAGGTGGTTTCTCCCCTATAATGCTGGCTAGAATTGAGAAAGCCCGAACCCAATTCCCAAATGTTTTGGGGATCTTACGGTACCTGTACTTTTCTTTCTCCTTCTCTGATTCCTTTAACTCCTTCTCAGGAGGAGGAACCTCCTCCAGGGGAAGGAGCGAGTAAATCTCCACAAATTCCCTGCGCCAAATCTTTTCACGCACCTCCTGCTTTACGTGTAACCCCAATGGCCCGGACCAGCACATGTACGTAGCCCCATGTGCCATCGGGGCCACCGTTGCCATAGGGTCAATCACCGTTGAGGGGGCCCCGGCGACCATCATTGAAGTCCCCTCCAGTGGGTCCGTTTCAATGCTAGCCGCCGTGGTCTGAGAAACAACCGCTGGGGGAAGGGGCACCGAAACCGTACCCGACGCAGCCGGCGTAACCGTCCCCCCAGTAACCGCACGAGAACCCCAAACTGCGCCGACCTGCGAATCAATGTTGACTGCCTGCGTCTGCAATGGGGGTCCCTGAGCCTGTTCCAGCAAACCGCGCAAACCTTGCATAAAACCCGCCCAAGCCTGACTCTGTGGGCCCTGCACCCCTTCGCTCCCCTGCGCAACCCCCCAAGAAAAGGGAATTGCAGACTCACCAGTCATAGCAGCTGCAGGACCCACAGAGGGCTGTATAGCAGTAGTAGCCCCCGCCTCTCCTGCCCCCTGTGATGGAGGGATGGAGCCAGGGTGTAAAGTGGTAGAGAAATCCTGAAAATAAGAAGGCATTGTTAAATCTGACCACCCACCGCTTAGTGGATGAGGCCCAACCGCAGGAACCATGTTGCTAGGCCCAAGGGGGTGACTAGGGGGAGCTGGGGAGGTAGAGGAAGCACTGTCCTCCTCAGCAGAGCCATAGCTGCGCTGGCAGCTATCCACAACCCGCCCCCCATCGCCTGGAGGTAAACCCATGGCCCTCCGTTTAGAGGCCTGCGGCCTACTTACATGTCGCGGTGCCCGACCGGATCCACTCCTCCTGGCTGCACGCTGCGTCGCGTGTGGAGGAAGGGGGGTCATCCGGGCTGCCCTGGACCTCGTGGCAGCCCTGGACGAATCAGCTACCGGCTGATATCGCGTGGTAGCAGCTCGCTCCACACGAGCTGCACCATGCGACGGGGATAGGCCCACTGACACACGAGGCCCCTCCACCGCAGGAGAGGGCCTCGCACGGGACCTAACGGGCCCCGGAGCCCCTAGCGGAGCGCTCCGGGCCCGACTGCGGGTGGTGGGGGGGTGAGGCCCGCCCGCCGCGGGCATGGGCCTCACTGCAGCACTTACCACCGGGGCCTGGGCCGCAGAAGCCCCGCTCTGGCTGCCTGGAGAGGTGGCCCGGCCTGGGCTAAACCTCTCAGGGGGGTGGGAGCGCCGCCTGGCGCTGCGTCTGCCGCTTCCCCCATCCTGGACCCCCGCAGGGGCAGCCTGCAGCCGTGAGAACTGCACCTGAAGCTGCCTGCCACCATCCACCAAAGCCTCAGCCCTGAGAGCTGCGAGGATCCCCTCCACATCCATGCTCCAGGCCGTCAATCAGGTAACACTTCAGATAAAACAGCAATTTTTTACCTAAGTGTCTCACCAAAATTTTGGGGAAAATGGCTGAAGAGAATTTCACTACAAACTATTTATAAACTTTCTACCCAACCCCGCCCCCAACTGCTGTCCATCATATTTCTACCCCACACACATACATGCCCTTAAAGCTACAGCTTCGCCTAGCTACCAGGGTTCTGACATACAGTCACGGACATACACACAGACACACATCCTCTTACACACAAACTTTTTTTTTTAAATATAGTCACCCTCCTGTTTCCTACCTTTTAGGTGCAGGAGGGTGACTTCCCTTGGGTCCAGTGGCTGCCTCATGATGATGGGAGTCAGAGCTACCACACTCTGACTCCCTCCCCGGCGGTCTCTTCCCGAGGCACTGTGTTAGCTGGGAGGAAGAGGAAGTGACGGCTTCCTCCCAGCGCTGATGTCATACTGGGTTCCGGTTGTGAAATCTGATGTGCCACCATCACAATGTCGGCGGGCACCCCAGTTGCAGGGGTTGCAGGGTGGCAGCTGCGACCCCTGCGACAACGGTAGTTCTGCCACTGACCTGATTCCTTAAACATGTGTTATGCGGGCACTGAAGCAAACTGGAAATGTGGAAACAGTGCCAGGAGTGCTAACCCATCTGTGGGAAGATAATGATATACATTGGACATCAGTGGTGTTCATCCCAATAATTCCATATGCACCTAATTTAACACACATCATGTTTAAAAAAAGACAGTATATCATACTTTACATTTACATTTTGAAAATGTTAAAAATAAAATAATAGCATTGGTTTGTTTTGAACTGCAAAATAGAAGGATATTATTAATTATCATATTATTAAATGCATTGCTACATGACATAAAATAATCTATAGTTAAAGGTACATTGCCGTCTTTTTTTATTGTCCTTTAAGCAAAATTTTAGTTTTTTGTGTAATAGTATGTGGACCAATATAGGTGACAAATGTCATTTTATAAATATATATCAACAATTCAAAGCGACAAAGGAAGGGTATAAACTGCCATAAATGCAAAGTGTAAACAGTGTTGCATTTTGCATTTATGGCAGTTTTTGCCCTTCCTTTGTCACTTTGTCATCTCATGTATGATGTTTTTCCTTTTTTTTTTCCTTTTTGAAAGGAAAAAAAAAAATGATGTTTTTCCTTGTGAATCTACCCTTCTCTCCTCATGCATTCCTCTACACTTGGTAGACGACAATGTTTGAAGGAAAGGAACTATGGCTACCCTCTCCACTGTCTAGATTAGAGATTTATGCATGTGTGTTTATCTTCCATGGCCGTGTTGGGTTTTCACTGGCCATATAAATGTATTTTTGAACACGCTGACATCATAATGTGTGTTATGGAAAGGGTTGTGTCATAAATGCTGTACATGTTAAGTTGATGGATTTAAATTTCACTTTAATCTTCTATTCACTGTCCTCTCGTGATTTGTGGGGGGGGGGGGAGAGGTGCTCTCAGGATGAAAATATGATTTTAGGAATATTTATTTCAGCAGAAGTAATAAAGTGCAAAAATATAATAATAGCATGGCAGGTAGGAGACCTAGGACGCCAGCTGCCTCTTGTAATTTGTCCCACATTGGTTCTCACTAAATAGAAAAGTAAGAATCTGAAGAATTATAGTAATACTTGCAACTTTATAAAGTTCATTTGATTAGTATGTTTGCTTAATTAGTACTATTCATTTTAAAGCTATCTTCTAGTGGGGCACAGTGGGTTAAGGAGAATGTAAGATAAACAGTATTTGATTTGTTCTCTATTATTCTGCCAAGATGTATTTTCTTCATAACAATCATACGAAAACATTTGTATCGGATATTTTCACATTAAGTAATATCCTGGGTGTTATCACTCTCCTTACTTATGTCCCTGTAGCCACCATCCATGTCCCTATTTCCAAGCATTTTGAATTCTCTCTCTGGACACAAAGTCAAAATTTCACATTTAAACATTCGTCAAGATTTCCAAGATTTTGATAAAAGTTTTAGTCAAATCATATACTCTTCTCAAAAGCAAAACAGTCCCTTTCTTTCTGTTTCTTTCCCTTTTTTCACTCCCTTCCCTTGCTCATTTTAACATTTTGAGTCTAACAACCTATTGTCTCTTTCCTCAGAGTATTAGTACTGCGGGGTTTGATCACAGGTTGGAATGCTTGTGCTCTGCAGGTTACATTTGCATACCAACTAGGTGAGGCTCCAAAGTTGATGAAGTGCTTAGGGGAGATAATATCTTCCCTACCGACCAGAAATAAAACATATGGATTATTCGGTAAGCAATCACCCTGCTGCTGAGCATGATCTGTTTCTACACGGGGTATAAATATACTTTCTGTTTTCTCCTTTCATTGCCGCCAGTAGATGTGCTGTTTTTTCATTGTGTTTGCTATTCATGTATTGCATCCTGTGTGTCTGCCAAGTAGTTCACAAATTGACATACCATTAAATTTGCAAAGCACTGATATAACATTCTATCATTATGCAAACTCCCGTGTCTGATATATCAAGGTGCTTATGTGAATAGCATGCAGAGCAGCTTGTATTTTATTCAATACAGCCTATATCACACACTGTCCAAAATATAAAAAAAAGTATGTGTACATAGGATATATGTGTCTTGGTCAAGCCAAGATGACAACACATTTTACAAACAAATACAAGGGTATGAAATTGAAAGAGGAAATTATACTTGTTTTATTTTTGCAACTTTCTAAACTGCCTGTAACTAGTATTTAATGTTTGTATGATCCATTTTATTCACTTGTAAAGATATATTTCAGTGAGCTCAGTGAGTATAATGCATCACGTGTAGAATCTGTTGAATTCTCACGGTTGTAGATTAAACTCTCGGTGGAGTTGACTCAGAGGTTCATCCTTCCTAGATGCACTCACTCTGCCTACAGTGAAATAATACTATTTCAGGGCAGGGAAGAGGGAAGATCTGGAGATCCAGTGCAAACCAGCAGCATCTGTGTCCTGGTGTATCTGAGATTTGAGTTCACACTGGAGCCAGTCTATTGTCTCCTGAACATCTTGGAATTTGACACAATGGTTTTGTGTCTATGTAGATGATTTTTGATTAAGTTAGGAATATCACTAGTCTTTTTATGTAAATTGTACTCTAGAGAGAAATGGGCACCTATTGGAATAAATGTATGTCTAGGTATAGTAGGTAGATGAAAACTGTGCCTGCAAATTCCTGGCCCTAGATTATTCACAAACAGTATACTATATAAAATGTCAGCAAGGAACATCTTGTTCCCAAACCATCGTCCCTGAAAAGTCCAGTTCAAAGCCCATAAAAAACGTTTGATGGACATACAAAGTCAATAAGAACTTGCAGATACCTATATTGGCATTGAGCCAGGCTGCATAACCAAATCCCATTAAATCTGCTTACCCATTGTACCCTTGTTTCCAGAAGCATCATAGTCACTACATTTTATCTGCCATCGTCATGTTGACTGCATCGGGCTGCTCTTCTGCTGGAACGATGCCTTTTTTCAATAGATAACAGACAGCTTTGTAGCAGAACTGACAATATGACATGACAAGGAGTGATGTGGGCTTAAAGGGGCAGTTCACCCTACACTGTCCGAAAATATATTTCTTGATGTACGGTAAATAAAGAGAAACAGAACTGTCTTATTTTTTCTCAATTCTTCCTCTTAAAAACTGCAAATAAAATGAAATAGTTGTATTGCTGTTGCTGTAGCAACAGTCATGCATATCTCTCCAAGCCTCCTTCATATTCGATGTCAGTGAATTTAGATTCTCCTGTAACATTATTTTTCCCTGTGACATGTAAATCTACAGGAGAACTGTAGATTTACTATATGTTAAGTAAATATAAGTGTATTTCACAAATATTAAGAAAATAAGGTAGGTGGTACTGCCCCTTTAAAGGATTGTTGTTATGAATAATAAAGGCTATTATTAAAAAGTACTATATTTATCTGTTTGAGTACAACAGGTTTGAGAAACACATTGCTCTCGAAAGACTAAAACCATTTGCTGATCTCACACTGAAAAACATATGTTTGTGTTAATGTTTGGACTGCAGTGACTGGGATCTAGTAACTGCTGATCACCACGGCCATTATCCTGAGTCCAATTAGTTTATTTTTTCTTTTATGATTTTGGCTAGTCTCCTTCTGTTTTATTGCATCTTGCACACTTCAGGAAGCATGATAGTCTAAAACAACTTTCCAGAGAAAATAAGATAAGAATTTTCTATCAGGGGAAAGTCAGGGAGACTTTTGGCGAACGGTTTACATCCAGCAATACATATCACGAAAATACGTCACCAGGGAACCAATTTTCTAGATAATAGCTCTATCATGCTGGTATTTTAAAATCATTATATGGAACAGTTGGGGGAACAGCCCAATGATATTTCCATGGGGGTTTCTGTGCTGCAAGACGCTAGACTGAAAAGATTCATCAATGCACAGAGAGACTTATTAAATAGTTCAGTAATGGAGGAGGGTGTCCGTTCCACCATCTCTGCCTTACCCGATCACAAATCTCTGAGGCCTGATGGCCATCCATCTGAGCTTTATGAATCTTTCAAACAGGACATCACACCAATCCTGACTGATTTATACAAAAAGAGCGATATGGAGCAGGCTCCAGCCTTCTCTCTTTAGGACTCTAAGACTAAAATGATTTTGAAGTCTTGAATGGATAAGGAACTGACTGGTTCGTACCAGCCAATCACCTTTCTCAATTCAGACATCAAGATTATACTGAAAATAATTGCCACAAGACTAAAATCCATCCAAACATTTTGCACACATCCCAAACAGGGTTTTTACGCAACCGCTCTCCCACCATTGGTATGAGAAAGGGGAAAGCAGAAATTCCCCTTACTAAAACTAAAGAGGCTTCTCATTGATCATAGCTCACTAGTGTGTGTGTGATTGAATGTGTGTAAAGTGTTTGACAGAATCTCCTGGAATCACATCATTGTCCTAATCCTTAAATTCCATTTTTTTCTCTGCTAATTGTTTTGCATTTTTTCATGATCTCTATACTTCCCACAATTTTACATATTAAAGGACTGAACTCTGTTCCATTATCTATTAGGCACATAGTCTGCCCGGGATGTCCGCTTTCGATTTAGAGTTAAAGGGCATCGCAATAAAGGCATCCACATTAAAGGCTTCTGCCTTCGCAGATGATATACTGGTGTTTCTGGCTGACCTGAAGACCGTCTGACCAATCATTTCAAATATGATTGATTGCTATGGCTTGGTCAGTGGTTTTGCTGTAAATAAATCAAAGCCAGAGGCTCTTTCGTTTCAAAGATCTCAATCACCCCCTGATATGCCGGCAAACCATCTTCAGTGGGTACCTGTTTCTCTGTAATATATGGGAATAGTTTTACTAAGCATCCACACAGTTTGTACTCCTTTAAATACTCACCAGTTTTCACAATACGTTTTGAGGAGTTGTAGGCTTGGCAGTCTCTACCGCTCCCTTATATAGGTTGATTAGCTGTACTCAAAATTATAGATTTCCCATGCTTGCTATACCCCTTACAAAACCTGCCTCTGCTTTAACACTTGCCCAAGTATATAGCACTCATAATTTCAGATTTTACTGATTTTCTTCTGGGCTAACAAATGGACCAAGATCAGCCGGTTCAAATTACATCTGTCAGGTGACATATGAGGATTCAATGCACCTAATATTGGGGAATATAATTAGGCCGCTCTTCTGTTTCGCCATGGATTGGCTGATAGAGGGAAAGAAATATACAGATATATGCATTGACCAAAACATTTTCCCACAGATCAATTTGAAAGCTCTCCTCCATATTCCAGTGGTAATTTTGTCTAAATAGATAATAAAATAAAAACAATCTTTCATTATTTGACCCAATAAGGGATTGGCAGCTTAGCTGTATGATATTACATGTAGATTTCACATATTTAATTTTCATACCGCTGCTGGGAAACAGGATGGGGCCACGAGCCACACTCTCACAGCATAGGGTATTACCACTATTAGACCTTTGTCATGCACTTTCAGGAGGAAATTGCTCACCCCACCCGCGTTACAGGAAAAATTCCCTGACCTCTCCATATTACCTTTTGTATATTTACAAATACAGAGTTTTATACTACTTAGATTTACTGAAGCCAGCTGGGTGAATCCTACAGAAGGTTTATTTGTTTCACCCAAAACAGGAGGATAATGTTCACAAAGTATACGCAGAGGCGAAAATTGGACATATGCACCTGACAAGTTATTCAGACAGAAATGTATACATTTCAAGGATTCAGTGTACCCTCAGTGAATAGGATTTAAGATAGCCAACATTCCACTAAAAATATAGATTTTGATTGCAGATGCACCGATGTGTGGATATAAGAACTGTGTTCTGAGCAGTGCACAAGACTCAGCAAATTCAGTTTTGAGAAGTGTAAAGTTTTAATTAGTGAATTGTCAAAATGTTATTATCAGGTTATCGGGGTCAGAAAGACCAGCCTTCAGATCTGTAAAAGCCTCTGGATTGGATAAATAACACCGTTAACCCCTTAGTGACCGAGTGCTATGTTGCATTTGACGTGCCTTGAAGACCAGAATTCCATTATTTTTGTCATACGTTTACTGAACTGTGAATTTCTTTCTTTGTGTTCAGTCCACCCACACAAATTATATATCATTTTTTAAAGGACAGATAGGGCTTTCATTTGATACTATTATTTTCATCATATGATATCATTTACTATTAAAAAAATAGAAAATATGATGAAAATATGCCATAAAAAACACTTTTTCCAACTTTGACCTGATTTTTTTTTTTTACACAATTACAAATGGTAAAAAAGACCCCGTCTATATATTTCTACTATTTGTCCTGAGTTTAGTAATATCAATGTTTCCTTGTTTGTCTGTTTTATTTTACGTAATAGGGCAATAAACAATATTAGTGTTTTATTTTTGTTTTCTAACCATTTTCTTCTACAGTGATTTTTTTAACCCGAACCCTAAATTTACCCCAACTCTAAATTTAATCTAACCCTAAATTGACCCCCACCCCTTAATCTAACCCTTGTAATCATCCGAACCCCCATTTAACCCTAATTATTACCCTATTTGGACCCTAACCCTAGATCTAGGTTCAGTAGATCAAGGGTTAGCTTTTTCCATTTATTTATTTTATTTATTTAATTAATTTTCTATTTTTAACTGTAATACCGCCTAACTGCCTGTAGGGGCAGTCAAGTAGCGGTTTCAGAGCGACGGAAGAGATTTTTTTTTTCTCTCTTCCGTCGCTCTCCTCTGGGCATGCTGTATCGGAGGAGCATGCTCCTCCGATACAGCACACACCCGCGATCACCGGGTGATCGCGGTGCCCAGGAGGGCACAGATTGTGTTGCATGATGCCTCTATCGAGGCATCATGCAACACTTTAACACACATAGGCAGTGATGAGCTTTCACTGCCTATGTGTGTTTGCGCGCATACGATTACATTCGCTGTGATCGTATGCGCGCGGGGGGGTCGAGGGGGGGCTGAAAGCCCTCTCAGAGGCTGCTTCGGATCCGAAGCAGCCTCTGAGAGTAGCTACAGACATGTAGTGTTGCGCTAATGAGCGCAACACTACATGAAAACGGAGGACGTATATATACGTCCTCATGGTCCTTAAGGACCATGCTTTTCAGGACGTATATATACGTCCACATGCATTAAGGGGTTAAAGAGGTTGTCACACTGCCCAGACCGCTAACCAAAATCAGATAACGATATGTACAATTATATTCCCATAGAGGGGGAACATACACACCTGTAGTTAATTATGACACACATAACGTTATGCTCTGTTGTCTGATTGCAGGTATTCAGATATCAGATATTAGGAGTTAAAGAAGATGAAAAAGACAACCCGGACAAGTGTGGCAATGCAACCCCCATCCAACCTCAATGAGTTTGAGCTGGCCTTCTAGAACCTCATGTTTCAGCAACTCTCTGTGGATCTCAAGCGGCCATTGATTCCAATACACCAGCAAGTACGCACACTACATGAATAGATGTGTTCAAATGTTCATTACAAAAGCTACAATTACAAAGTACATGTTTAGATGATTCAATAAGGGTTTAATACGTAATAACAAGATAAAGAACTTAGGTAGAATCCACATGCTGCATTATATAGTAGACGTCAAGGGAAATCAATCTCCTGTATATCAGGTCCATCTGAGGCAACAAGAGGACAGCATCTCCTGATGGTGAAGGTAGAGAATCCACTCAAACACAGAATCAGCCCCTGCAAATCATTTCCCAAAACCTGCATCAGACCCATATCTTGCCAGCGATATGTAGAATTCGTAGTGAGCTTGATGTGTTGTAACACTGAGCTGTCCAGTAGACACATCCCAATGGGATTGCCTTTGATAAGTAGTTAGGAAGTACCAACTGAGTGGCTGTCCCCCAGTAGAAAAACCTCAATGTGCAGAAAGGGTTGAAAGATAGCAAAATGATTAAGAGGATACAGACACAAATAAAAGGTTGCCTAATCTGTCATTCTCATTTGATGTTTAAAGATAACTGATCTCCCAGTAAAACACATTATTTGATTTACATCATCCTTAGTGTGCATGTCATTATCACTGAACAATTTAGCATCACACTCACGTACACAGGTGACATGAGCAGTTCTATCAGTGAACAAATATGTTGACATTTGTGATCTGGTCCCTAGATAATGCTGCAGTACTGCTAACGATCTCACCAGCCCAGGTATTGAATGGCTCCTTCCAATCATATGCTCTAGATTAATGTGCTGGTATAAATCATGAGAATCTAGGGATAACATGGGTATGGTTGTGAATCTGCCTCTTTTTTTATGCTGATCCTGATTGGGCTCTGAGAATAATGTGTCTTTAGATCTGATTGGTTCTTTTTAACATTTCCACTATTTGGCGCAATTGTTTAGTTCCATTAATGAGTCAATGGGCGTTTTTGACATGGAGCTGCTCCTTCCCTTAGGGATTTGTTCACATTTAGCAAACCACTGTTGCCGCAGAATTGCCCTTATTCTAAAAGGAAATGCGCTTGGCAGATGAAATGTCCCAGGTACGCTAATTGGCAGGGGCCATAGAATTAAGGCCAATATTTTCTACCGTGTACCAAATTTCAAATCAAGTCACAAGCTATAGTGTAGTTGTAGTTTTGTCTCACTTATCCCATGTTCCAGTGTTGCTCCTGTACTGAACCTGCAGTCTGCTGCTCCTTCGCGATACACCCGCCATGTGGAAAATCCAAGATGGCGGGCACAACTTTTAAAACATTGCGGAGACAAATCCAAGATGGCGGACACATGTTTTATGTTGTCAATAGCAGATCCAATATGGCGGACACAAGTCCACACCTCCAAAAGAACACCTCCTAGTTTCCAACCAATGACTCCACAAGCAGAGGTGTGTCAATAACAACACCCCAGGTGTTTCTTCTGACACCTCCCTGGTAATTACAAGCTCATTAGCTACAGCCTATATAAACAACACCTTACCTGAGTATCATTGTTCTGGTTTTTGGAGCTGTCAGTTTGATAAGTTTACTTGCTACTGTTTGTGCTTTGCTGAGATTTTGATTCCTGTTGCCGAACCTTTGCTTCCCTCCTTGACTACGAACTTTGAGCCACCTTTTCCTGACCCCTGCCTATTCCTGACTTTGAACCTCAGCTGCCAGCCCACGACCTCGGATTGCCTGACCTTGATTCCTGCCTTTCCCTCCTGTACCTCGCTTTGGACATTACCGCCTTTGTGCACCAACTCACCAACCAAGTTGTTGTTCCCACTCTCAATAACTCTGGTTGGTGTCTTTATTTGTACATAAGTGCCTATTGTCATCTGCATCTGGACTCTACTTCTTTCTGGTAAGAGATCCCGACATTACAAGTTTGGTAATATATAATCGGAGACTGTATTTTTATGTGTTTTAAAAACGGACATATGCACTTAAGATCATACATTCACTGTTATTCCACAATGTTGCCTCTTTTGGTATCATTAGATACTGTGTTAGGCCAATTTTATGAATAATTGTATGGTTTCTAATGGTGTCTATATAATTAATGAATTTCAATTTTACAACTATTGTACTGCAGTTTCAATTCTATTGTATTGGACGACCTTGTACTCAATAAATGCTTTTGAAAATAAATCTTCTTTAGTGAAAAAAAAATAACATCATTCTCTCCTAGTGCTAAATGATTAGTAAATGATTTTTATCTTGGGGCTGTTATAGACTAGCAAATGGATAATGCATAGATTTTTTTTTATAAGAACTTTACAATAAACAGTGTTTGTTTTGTTACGTTTCCTTCTGATATGAGTGGAATGCAACTTAACTGGAAAACAGACAAAATCAAGCCAAGTATTTGTTTCTGATTTTCACCAGTGTGGGTTCACCAGGATTTTGTCCACATGGTCTACTTGGATCCAAAGCAAATAAGTTTTATGATATTATTTACAATAATAATAAAACTGACAGTGTTGGTAGATTATAACATATATACAGGGCCGGCGCCACCGTAAGGCTGGTAAGGCACTTTAGGGTGCAGCACTGGCTGGGGAGACAATCTCCACTCTGCTTCAAGGGAAGGGGGCGGACCTCACACCCGGTGAGATCCGCCCCCTCCCAGGGTCTCTCTGGGGGGGGTCTCGGAGAAAACAGCGGAGGGGGAAGTGAATAGGGGAGAGGGGGGAGTGATTAGGGGAGGGGGAGAGTGAATAGGGGAGGGGGAGTGAACAGGGGACGGGGGAGTGAACAGGGGGAGAGAGAACAGAGATGAGAAGGGGGAGAGAACAGAGAAGGGGTGATGGGGAGAGAACAGAGATGGGGTGGAAGGGGAGAGAACAGAGGAGGGGGAGTAAACAGAAATTGGGGGAGAACAGAGGAAGGGGGGAAATAACAGAGATGGGGTAGGAGGGGGAGAGAACAGAGATGGAGGTAGGAGGGGAAGAGAACAGAGATGGGGAGAGTACAGAGGAAGAGGGGGAAAGAACAGAGGAAGAGGAGGAGAGAACGGAGATGGGGGAGAGAACAGAGGAATAGGGGGATAGAACGGAGATGGGGGAGAGAACAGAGATGGGGTTGGAGGGGGAGAGAACAGAGATGGGGAGGAGGGGTTGAGAACAGATGGGGGAGAGGGAGAGAACAGAAGTTGGGAGAAAATAGATGAGAGGGGGGACAGAGATGGGGGAGAGGGAAAGAGATATGGGGAGAGGGAGGATAGATAAGGGATATGGGGAGAGTCATGGGATTGGTGGGGACACCAAAAAGCACTTTCGCCTGTGTAGAAAAAAATCCTTCCACCGGCCCTGCATATATATTTATTTACTTGTATGCAACGCTAAATAGGGAATGATTTACAATAACTTGCCTTAGTGAACAAGAGATGAAAAACAGAGATGGAGGAAAGGTAAATTAGTAACTAGAGTGCATGTAGTTGGTGCTGAAGTGGCTCACAGATCTTCTACTGAGTATAGGAAGTGGCCAATCCTACGTTAGTTGAACGCATGTGTCCTGAAAATGGGAGCACATTAATTTGGGATGCAAAATAAAAAAGACAATAGGGTTATGTATAAAAAATGGCACGTTTCACATGGAAAAGGAAGGAGGAGGCGTGTGCTACTTTTTGGTCTCACTTTGACTACACAGGACAGTACATAAAATGCTAAAATGGAAAAAGTATCAATAATAAATGGATCTAAAATATATAGTAATATACTTATCACATACTAATCACTTGCAACAACATTATCAGCAATAAGGATACTTCTGGAGTTTGGTGAATTGGAGCAATCATTTTTTTATTTTGGTGGGAATTATTTTACACAACTATGTCTGAATTGCACCATTTGTGCCCGGTCAATTTTATATATAACTCCCAGTGTCCCCATATTTGGGAACTACGGGCAGTGGGCATGCATACTTCCCAAATCGGGATCATGGAAAGGGCGGAGTCTTGGAGGTCGAGTGTCAATGGTATAGTGCTATCACTCAATCTAACAGTGCTACTGCACATGCACTGTGGCTTGGTCACTCAATGTGGTAGCGCTACTGTACATGTGCATGTTGCTGCGCAAGCATAGCATGCATTCTCCTGTGTCCTAGACTCCGGAAAATGAGAATGGGACTACAGGATTGCAGTTCTGAATCCTGCTGTCCCACCGAACTCTACCTCTGTCCCAAAAAGCGGGTCTGTCCCGCGTAAAGCAGGATAGTTGGAATGCATGGGCATGGTTGAATAACACTCCTTTCACTCAAAGTATATAGATTTTCCTTCTGAGGCCCAGCAACTAAATGTCAGAGCCAGAGTCCACTACTATAAGATATTAATGTAAAGGAGGGCGATGCATGGTGAGGAAACAGACAACATTAATTTGCACCAGGACCAAAATTTACTGTGAATCCAATGGCAGAACTATCATTATCGCAGGGGTCGCAGCTGTGACGGGCCCAGCTGCCCTGTCGCCCCCTGCGATAATAATATATTAAAACCTGTACTATGCAATCTGCACTGACATTGTCACCGGTAGCCGCACCTCTGCTGGTCTCGCGCGAGGGGGTGAATGCTCCGCCCCCTCGCGCGCTGAGCTTCCTAGAGAGTTGGATGTCCATGACATCCTGACGCTCCGACAAAAACGGAGGCTGGATCAACCCCCCTCCCTGCAATGAAAGGTAACCGTGCAGGGAGGAGGACAAAAATCTGTGGGAACGTATGTATGTAATGTAAGTATGTATGGATGTAAGTGTAAGTCTGACTGTATGTATGGATGTAAGTCTGACTGTATGTATGGATGTAAGTCTAAGTGTATGTATGGATGTAAGTCTGACTGTATGTATGGATGTAAGTGTAAGTCTGACTGTATGTATGGATGTAAGTCTGACTGTATGTATGGATGTAAGTCTAACTGTGTGTATGGATGTAAGTCTGACTGTATGTATGGATGTAAGTGTACGTCTGACTGTATGTATGTAAGAATGACTGTGTGTGACTGTATGTAAGTGTAAGTCTGACAGTATGTAAGTGTAAGTCTGACTGTGTGTGTATATGTAAGTGTAAGTCAGACTGTGCGTGTGTATGTAACTGTAAGTCTGACTGTGCGTGTATATGTAACTGTAAGTCTGACTGTGTGTATATGTAACTGTAAGTCTGACTGTGTGTATGTATGTAACTGTAATATTATAACAAATATGATACATATAGCTGTGTGTGTATATATGTATATATATATATATATAAATCCAAAAATGGAGCACTCAGCCCAAAACATATGGCTCAGGTTTATGTAATATTTATACAATATATATGGCTGGTTTTATAATATTTATATAACATATATGTATATATAAAACCAACTATATATATTTTTTTTTTTGTTTTGTTTTGTTATATAAATATTATAAAACCAGCCATAAATTATATAACATATAAACCTGAGCCATATGATCGATATATATATATATATATATATATATCATATTGCTAGTTTATATAATATATATATTATTTATATATATCTATATCTGATTTTATATAATATGTGTTATATAAACCAGACATTTATATTATATTAACTATATATATATATATATATATATATATATATATATATATATATATTACATTATATAAATATATAAACCATACATTTATAATACTATATGAGTTACATGGTGGGTTCGGGGGGCCCTAGGGCAATTTTTGCACCGGGGCCTGGTGGTTTCTAGTTACGCCTTTGTGTGAATCCATCACTAAATGTGCAGTCTAAGCTGCCATTTTGCCCTATTTTAAAAACTTAGCTATAATGAAGATAGTATTTTAATAACTGACCTATTTTCATTGGCCTGATAACAGAGTTTAACAACATGTGAATTTATTTTTTGCTGCAGTGTCTTCACTATCCATTATGTTGGAAGTCAGTTTTCACTGTGAAGATTGCTCCAGATACTTGTACAATACTGATTGTTTAGCCTTTTGCAATCTTTAGACTGCAGTGTACAGTTTATGTGTGTGAGTGGCTTTATGGGAACATGATTAAACTGCATTCACCCCAAGTAATGAAAATCCTGTCCTCACTGCCCAGAGATAGACTCAGGTGCTTGCAGTCATTTCTGAGTTGTGTTTCCAATACCTTGCAGAAATATTATTGCTATAAATTCCACTGTGTATACTTAAAGACAGCCTGTTATTAACTTTACAGATTATGAATAAATCAGTTGCAATAATCTGGCAAAGAAATTCTATTTTTGCTCATGTAATAAACTTGTATAAATGTAAAATCCAAAAATGTGTTTGCATCATTCCAAAAAGTATTGGGAGGTTTGTTGTCTTTTGGTGTGTTAATTAAGTCCTGTAATTGAATTGAGGATATGGAAAAGATTATTAACTAAACATACAGTAGGTAAGTGGTGACTTGTCTTCCGTGTACCTCTGCAATATAAACTGGTTCCTAACTGACTGTTACAAGTAGAAGGCTATGGATTGTATTCATGAAAGAGAGAATCTAGACAACTGTGGGATATTGAGAAGGGAATTTTACACTTAAGGCCAAAGTAGCAGAGCTGGAAAAATTCTCCCAGTCAACTTTATTTATGTGGCACCAAATTTGAAAGAGAGTGTATCAGCGAACTGCAAACGAATTGCACTGAATTGACTGGAACTGAACCAACTATTGAACCAACTAACTGAATGTCACACCTGCTGACTTGACTTTAATTGCGCCCAGCTATAAAAATAGCCTTGAATGTCCATTTTTTCATTGTTGAATTGACTAGAATTGACAATTTGTTCTGGAATTCACTAATTTGCTACCATATTAACAGCAGGGGCATGTTAAATAAATTGATACCAATAAATTTAACAATTAACTGTCTTTAACTGTCTTATTTTTGGGTAGCTGGGAGGACGAGACAATTTTTTGTCCCCATCGTCGTGCCGAGCTAATATTATATAGACGCTACATAGACGACCTGTTTATTCTGTGGAGAGGCTCAATGGAGACTCTCAAAACTTTCTTCGAGGAACTTAACAATAATCAGCTGGGCTTGGTATTTACATTTGAAGCAGACCAGAGATCTATCAACTTTCTGGATCTCACTATTACCAATAACGATCAGAACAAGATATTCGAGACCCATACCTACTTCAAAACTGTAGATAAAAACACCTATCTCAATGCAAAAAGCTACCATGATAAGAAGTGGGTGAATAATATTCCCAGAGGTGAATTTTTGCGTATGCGCAGGAATTGTTCTAATGTAGCACTTTTTGACACACAAGCCCAATTGATCGAAAAAAGATTGCTAGAAAGGGGATACAATAAGAGGGTAGTTGAAAGAAGTAAGATATGTGCGAGAGAGATGGATAGGGATGTATTCTTTCAGGCACAAGAATCAAACAACCGAAGGTTTAAAAAGTTTAGGATAAATAAAGTTAATGATATTGAGATAGACACGTATTATGAGCCAAATGAGAACAATAGGTTTGCAATGAGTCTCGTCACCACCTTTTCAGACAAAACGAATACAATTAAACGAATTCTGGACAGCCACTGGCATATCATCCAGACAGATCCAATTCTGAGTAAAATTCTCCCACAAAAAAGTGTGGTTGTCTGTAAGAAAAATGCAAATTTGAAGACACTTTTGGCTCCATCTGATTTGACTAATAAATTTAAGAGGTTCAAAAGTTCCACTTGTTCAGTTAGTGGTAATTTTATGGGAGTCAACAAAGGATGGTACCGCTGTGGTAACTGCGGCCATTGCAATGTGTGTCCAAGAAAGAAAGATACCTTTGTCTGTTTTGTTACTGGTATTAAATATGCCATCTATAGATATGTGTCTTGTATGTCAAAATTTGTTATCTATATGTTGGAGTGCCCTTGTGGCCTCCAATATGTAGGACAAACAAGTAGATATTTTAAAAAGAGATTGTACGAACACAGATACAATATCAAAACAGGTTATCCTAAACATACTGTATCCAGACACTTCAAGGAGACTCACAATAAAAACGATACCCTATTGAAGGCCTGGATCATAGAACAGGTTGTTATGGGACCCAGGAAGGGTGACCGTTTCTTGGCATTGAGAAGGAGAGAGACTTTTTGGATACTCACATTAAAAACTTTAGTTCCAGGGGGTTTAAATGATAAATTCGATCTAATACCCTTTTTGGAGTGACCCACTCCCTCTCTCCCTCGAGATGCATCACTAGCCATTAAGGGAAAGGGGAAGGGAAAAAGAAAGGAAAAAGAAAAGAGGAAAAAAAAAAAAAAAAAGAGAAAATGTTCCTTTTTTTTTTTTTTTTTTTTTTTTTTATGTATGTGTTTGTCTTTTTGCTCTAGATCCAATTTATTATTTCTGTTGCTGCCACTGGGATTTATATGGCAAAATAAATCTTATGGGGCCGTTTCTGTCCTGTTTTTTGACAGAAAATATTTCTGTTGTTATACTACTAAATATGAATATGTATATACTTTGCACTTTCTCTTGTATGGTACAAACAATTGTTCCTTATGTGTCTAATATTTATTGTATGTACATATGTTTTAAGATGGTCACATGATCGCATTTTTTCACTGTATATTATCAACATGCTGCTGTTATCTATACTGCATGTTTACCAATGATCCTTGTTTCCATCTAGCAGATATAATATATTTCTTTCTGCTATTTTCTGAGTAAGCACTTGCACCGCTGCGGTCTCCCCTGTGATTGTCTCCCCCCTTGCTATGCCGGCTATGCGGGGCGGAGACATAACGTAAGGGGATGCGTTGCTATGGATACAATGCTTTCTCTCTGTTTAAATACTTCTCTATGGTCACTTTTTTACATAGAGGGGAACTTCCTGTATTATACTCGCTACCATGACAACGGTCGTGTCTTTCCACGTTTTTCTCCTCTCTATGACCTGCATTTCCTCTTCTCTGCTAAATTACAGTCAGCTGATGGAGATGAGTGTTGATTAGGGTGTGTTCAATGTTTTTAGTATATAAGTTGATCCCTTCCCCACTGGTGTTGTTGCACTATCGCCCACCAGCTGATGAAGAAAATTCGAAACGCGTCCTGTGGGGTGTAGCTGTTTTTCGTAGTGCATATCCTAAACTGTTCAATAGACCTGGCCAGGCGAACAGACCCAGTGGGTAAGGGATTTTGTCATTATTAGTTTTTATGTATTATACCATTTATGTACTATTTTTGTAGCCATAGAGGGCTTTTTTATTCTGTTTATTGTTACTTATTCCCAGTGTTTTTTCTATCCATGTGATCACTCATCCATTTTGTGACTCTGGATTGTCATATTGTGTCTTTTTATGTTTATTTATATATATATATATATTCTGTTGCAATAAATTTTGTATATTTTTTATATATCCTATTGTCCTTGCAGTTCATTTTGCCATACTGTGTTTGTGTTTATTATTAGCGCTGTCTCACTTTTATACTGTTTTCTCCTTTTTTGCAGTGGTTTTTTCCATTGCATCCTACTATAAGACTAGCTGCTTCAATTTATATTTTCAGTTTGAGTAATTTGCCACTCCCTATACTGATTGGGATTCCTATCCCCACCCTGTGCCTTTCCTGCTCCAGTGGTTAGTATTGATCTGTGTTTGTTTTCTTAAATTTTTCCTGGAGTACAGTCACTTTATATACTATATTATTACTAGTATTATTTTTATTCTCTAGCGCTGTGCCCTATCTTTCCAATCAGTGTCAAGGATTGTTTGTATAAACTGACAGCATGTGGTGAGCCCACCATTGTAACTCTGATAAACAGGCCCGTTTTTTCCCTGTACTTTTTTGGTGTACTGCCTACAGCCAAAGTCACTGGATTGATAGGTCTAACGTCAGGCTTAATAGTTTGCTAAATTAAAGATTTTTTTAAGTATTTAACACATTGGCCATGATTAAATGGGTACAGTAATTAGAAGGAGCACACAAATAAATAAGTCAAAGATTTATTATTATTAATCAATAGAAAAATTAGTACAGTGCAACATCATACATATCATACTTAGAAAGTATTAGTAATAATACTTATTCTTTTACTTATAATCTTTACATATCTGTGTGCTCCTCCTAATTTCCACAATATTTTAGTGTGTGGGGGGCTACTTTAGGATTTACCCTGGATTTGTGATTTAGGGTTTCATTCGCTATTTGGTGTGCATCTTTAATATTTTTCTCTGGATTCAATGGCCCCCATTAAGCCAGAAAATGGTGCTGGCAGTAAATAAAAGGGCAGTCTTGATTCCATGCCTGGGTGGGCCATTTTGTGATATTTAAAGTGACTTTGGGCATGGGGTATTTTTATCGCGCCAGAAGGAGTTCACCGGCCCCAGGAGGCATGATTTTTAACTTTATTTTGGAGTGATGACGCTAGGGGACTGGGTTAATTGAAAAGCCATTAGTCCCTTACCGCAGTACTGGTGCTTTAACGCAGTTACTTCTGAGGTCCTAGTTTTAGTTGACTCGAATGCTAAATGCCAGTTAGCGCGGGACATAGAATCTACCCCTTTGAGTGCCAAGTCTTTTTTTCCTGTCATTTTAAGAGCATTTAAAGTGAACCAATGTTTATAATTGCTGAATTGCACTCAAACGATGTTACAATGAATAGATGAATTACAGAGTTTTCTGAAATTATCATACTCGAATTTCAGCAAAAAATTGTAAAATAATACTGGCATATTAATGGCTAATTGGCTGTGGCATATTAATGGCAAAATACTACTGGAATATTAATGGACAAACTAAAACCAGCATATTAATGGTGCAATAATACTGGCGTATTAATGGCTAATTGGCTGTGGCATATTGATGGGCAAATTAATACTGGCATATTAATGGGAAAAACAACACTGGGCTATGAATGGGCAAATTGGTGCAATGTGGGTGCAGAGTAAGGGAATAAATAAAGAAATGACATTTTTCAATAACATTTTATTACATATGAAAATAGTTGAATATAATGTTAAAAGGTTCATATAAGTATAAATGCAACTAGTGAGAGAGAGATGTGTATAGATGTTTATTGTTTTAGAAATGTATAATTGTCACCTTGCGGGGCTATTGTGTGTGGCATAATTAAGGGGCTCCTGTGTGTGGCATAATTAATAGAGCTCGTGTGTGAGGCATAATTAATGGGGCTCTTGTGTGTGGCATAGTTAATTGGCTCCTGGATGTGGCACAATTTGTGGGACTCCTGTATGTGGCATATTTTGTGGGGCTTCTGTATGGCATATTTAATGGGCCATTTGAATAGCATTACTAAGGAACCTGTTTGGCATGGTATTGGAGGAAATCCAGGGGGTGACACCCTGAATTACTGCACCGGGTGACACCAACCCTAGAAGAAAAGGTATAATGTTCACTTCAAATATTTGCAATGTTTGTAATTCTTTTTTATTGCAATTGTTTTAAATAGCTTTCGTAAACATGTCGGATATTTTTTGCATTTTAAAAATAGCTATTGTGTGCAATATTTCAGTTTGAAATGGATTAATCAATGCTTCCCCACCCTTACATTCCAAAGTCACTCTTCATTCCCTTCATTCACAGCGGTTAATTAGTTATGCTTTTGCCAGAACAGGTTAAACGCTTGTGCCAACTCAGTCTGATAACAGGTGCATTCTAACTAGTGATTTAGTTACTTGACAAGAGAGTCACATCAGATTATGTACCCTCTGACTGTTACAAAATGAATGTGAAATGATAGTGAATCATTTTAAGATTAAGTGCCCAATCATATGGAGGGAAAGCATAATCAAACACCTCAAAGTTCTCGTTCTCCTCATTTTAGTTCTATGTTCTGATTTTTCTTACTCTTTCTAAGTCTCGTGTATCTTTTAGCCATGCTGCCTCTAGCTCTTCCCTCATGTAAGTTCATTTTCTACCTTCTTACATTTTTTCTCCCACTCAATATCAGCATTACTATTCAAGAAGGAAATGGTATAAACTGTAAACAAACTATTTAAAAAGATGTTTACCTACTCCACTGCAGAATGTAGAATAAAAGGTGTTTAATCAAGGAATAGAAACCAATAGAGCTTTATTGGGTAATCAGTCGATTATATTAAAAGTATGATTAAGAGGAATCTATTGTAATTGATAGAACATCCTCTTTGGGCAGTGAATTGGAGAAGGGATGACGTCTTGTCCATTGTACAGTTCTGTTAATGAACAAGCCATTTGAAAAGTTATTTGTAATAGTCCTGTGCATTTTTATATAATGTTATCGTAACCTAATGCCTTAAAGAATACATTTTTTTATATATATATAAATGCAACTTATTCCACATAATATTTACTGCCATATATAAATACTAATCGAAAGACATTGCTCTAAATTGGAAAACATTCAATTAAAGAGAAAAGGGTCAACCTAATATGCGCTGATATTCAGCCTAGAAATGGTGTCACTAAAGTCCAGATGTCGGGGGCACACTGGGACCCGAAAGTCAAGCTACCCAGATAGAACTGATCTGCCTCCGAATATGTACACAGTTTGGAAATCATAGCCGATTCAACACCGATATCTCCAAAAACCACAATCCGTTTAAATTACTTCTATGGAGAGGACTTTGGCTTAGTTTGGGGGCATTTTGGAAGGACCTTAGCTATTTCGACTATAGACATAGAGGTCAATGGGAGTACTTCGACTATAGCTGAAATACCCAAAGTCCTTCTGAAATAGCCCATAGTGTAATAAAATGAAAATCAGTAATAAATAAATAAAAACATGATACATTAATTAAGTATATCAAACCTTTTATGAAAATTCAAAAATTCTTGTATTAATGTGAATTTACTATTGCAATATATATAATTATACATTTTTATATATATATATATATATATATATATATATATACACACTCACATATATTTATATATATATATCTATATATATATAATATTGTTGTGTTTAAAATATGTTTACTTTATTTATTCTACACTTTTCTTTTTAATTCTCCAACTAAAATCTGGAGAGTTGGCATGGGCAAATTTTTCTTATAATACCCGAATTCAGCACGTGTTCGGGGTTGATCGGAGCATATTAGGTAGATTAAAATCTATGTTTTTTATTGAAAAAATGTCTCAATCTGAAAGCCTCCAGTGCTTCGGTTTCCGAATGGCCCAAACTGCTAATTTGGGCCCAAATTCATGGATATTGAGTAGCCGCAATTCGGTGATTTGTGAAATTCGACCGAAATGCCTTACCCGAATCCAATTCATCTAGTGTACTTCAAATGTAGTAAAGTTTAATGCTTTTAATACTAAAAGATGACATTCATAATGCACTGTGGTGTTCTGTTGGAAGATCCACTAGCCAAAATAATTTATTAAGAACCATTGTTTAAAAAATATAGTTTAAATTAAGATCTAACATGGGTATATGAAAAAAAAGAGATGCATATTTTAAGATTTTAATCTTAGCCATGCTAAATGCCAAAATTGACATTGGAGAACTTAGATTCCCTGAGCCCTTTCTGTTGAAATTATTAAAACTGAAACTACTTAGAATGTCAGCTGATGTTCTTCTAAAAATGTGATACATATTATAGGAGCATTTTAAGAATGTAAAATCTCATTTTTAATTTATGCATATAGCTTGTCTTAAAGGGACACTGCCACCAAAATATGAAAAGGTTTTATTTTTTTATTTTGCATTGTTGATTTCAGATATGTGTTTTGTTTTTCGTATGTTAGTTTATTTAATAAAATATGTTATTAAGCAAGTGTGACTGGGCACCGCCATTTTGTGTAATATAGTGTTTTTGGGTTTCACCCCCCAGAGACATTACAGCAGTAAAATCTCATCTCGGGGTTTGGGACTCGCAATGCAGTGTATCATCCGACTAATAGACATTGAGTGGGAGGGTGATGTAATGCTGACATCACCAGGGGGCAGGGCAGAGCTCAAACTTCAAGTCAGTTAGGAGACATGTTGGTGATGGAGCAGGGCAGAGGAAATTGCTGCCGAATTTGTATTCCCCAAGCTGCTCCCCTCTCCTCTGCCCTGCCCTCACCCTGTTCATGCAGGAAGACACCTTCCCTGAAGGTACTGGCTGAGAGTGTCAGTGTGTGTGTGTGTGTGTGTGTGCTGGCTGAGAGCGTCAGTGAGTGTGTGTCTGTGCTGGTTGAGTGTGTCAGTGAGAATGTGTCTGAGTGGGTACTGGCTGAGTGTGTGTTGGCTGATTGCGCCTGTCAGAGAGTTTTGGCTAATTGTTCCTGTAAGTGAGTGAGTGAGTGAGTGTTGGCTGATTGTGCCTGTTAGTGAGTGAGTGTTGGCTGATTATGCCTGTGAGTGAGTGTTGGCTGATTGTTCCTGTCAGCGAGTGTTTGAGTGTAGGCTGACTGGGCCTGTCAATCAGTGAGTGAGTGTTTGCTGATTGTGCAGGTCAGTGAGTGAGTGTATGCTGATTGTGCCGGTCAGTGAGTGAGTGAGTGTTTGCTGATTGCGCCGGTCAGTGAGTGTTTGCTGATTGTATTATTTTTTAAGAATTGACTAGTCACTATATGCCTTCTTCTTACCATTGCCCCTCTCTTTTCTCTCCAGCTAACCTGGACAAAATGTAGTGAGAACCTTTAAAAGTTGTTGGGATTTGGGCAGATGCTATTCTGGCACCGTGGAAATGACAGCTTTAAAGACTCTCCCACCAAAAAAAAAAAAAGGGGTGGATGGGACATCGGTCTCCACACCTGGGTCTCCTGAATGTTTGGCAGTTAGCACTGTTCCCCAACTCCATTGCATGGGTACCACAGTCACCTTGTCCTGTTCCCTGCAGTATACCCCTGAAACTGTGCCTTGCCGGGATGTTATCTCCCCAGCAGAAGTGCTGGCATCAGTGTTCCCAGGGACTAAATGGGATACCCCCATAGTATCAAGCCCAGCTAACCCTGCCACCCTATCTGCTCCCCAGCGGCTGAAAGGATTTCTGGGAGAAGGAACATTTGGCCTTTCTCCCCAGCTGCAAATGCATGTTTCGGGAGAGGTGGAGGTTGGTCGGGTAAGTGCTATTTTTGAACAAACAAAGTGTGGGGACTGCAAACTAGTGAATGGCCATGGGGAGACCACTATACAGACTGACTTAGGAGTCACCCCGTCTGGGGGCTCCTCCGGTGTCAGTCTCCCCCCGAAAAAGGAGATATGTCACGAAGTGAATTCTGACAGCCTGCCTGACTGGGGTTCTTGGAGGGGCCTGAGGGCCAAACACCTCCCTGTAGATTATGGACCCTGGCTTATTTACCATAAGTCTATACGTTAAAATTGTTAGTTAGTTATATTCTGCTAGTGTATTGGTTTATGTGTAACGTTTAATTCTGTGAGTAGACCACTCTGAAGGTTATAATGTGTCAGTGACTAGAATTGATAGTTTACTCCAACAACCATTGTTCTATAGTAACTGGATTAACTGGTAAACTGATTATGTTGTGTACATTACGTTTCTTACTGTGTGTCTACTCACTGTATGGTAATTTGGTTTGTAGTCTGAAAGTCTAATGTGTTCCTAGCCCCAGTTAGTTGGAGAACTATGCTAGTTCCATCCCCCCATTGTATACTAATGTCTGTGATGTCATGTTTATGTCTTTATATAAGTCTGTGTTGCTTGACAAATAAAGGAGTTGCTCAATCTTGCTGTACCTAACTGCTAGATGTCATGTCTATTTGGGTACAAAGAGCAAGGTTCCAGAAAGACTTGCTGGTTGAATTCTGAGCTGTAATCGGGGGCTAAGGAGGTGATTTCACACAACGGACAGAGGGTCTACTACATCTGGCAGACGGTCCGTTACACATGGCATCTACTTGACATGTAACTAATGTGTTACAGATTATGTACATTTAAATTGCCCTCACAAGTGCAGTGTATTGTATTGACTGAGCATAGTGTGAAAGATCCACTGAATACAAGCAAGGCTGCACTTTGAAGATTAGAGTAAATGGTATGAAGATTAGCCACTGCTGATCAGAACAGAAACACCTGGACAACAACATCAAAAATTGTCTGACCAGCTGCAGACATGCTGTACCTCTACTGATTATTGATTATCAATAAACCTAAGGACTTAGATTTAAGGGCATTTGCGTCTAACCTTCATGTTGCCTCTGTTATGTGAACTGGACATCAACACAACATGATTTTGCTCATTTCTACCATAGATTTCATCTGCTGAACTTGGTTAACTATGGCTAGCAACAATAATGAAACCATGGCTAGGAGGAACCACTGGCTATTAGTCACTGAATCAGGCTTCTTCTTTCATAGAAGCATGGACTGTGGTGGCAGATCAATACCATTTAGCCTATCTAGTTTTCCCAAACTCTGACAAAAAAATATCTGAATATTTTCATGTCCCTGGCCTTATCTTATATTTAGGATAGCCGTATGCCTATGCCATTCATGCTTAAAGTCCTTCACTGTTTTAGCCTCTACCACTTCTGCTGGGAGACCATTCCATGCGTCCACTACCTTCTCAGTACAATAATACTTACTGATATCCAGGGCCGCCACCAAGAATTTCAGGGCCCCTTACTGAACAAATTTTATGGGCCCCCTACACCCCCCCCCCCCAGCCGACAATATGGCACCCCACCTACCCTCACAAGCATGTTATCCTTGTCTGGTGTAATGTAATGTTTTTCCACTCAATATGCAAGTAATATTTTGCCACTCAATAAGTCAGTATTTAGCCATTCAGTATGCCATTCTTTTGCCATTTAATATCCCAGTATTTTGCCCCTCAATATGCCATTCTTTTGCCATTTAATATGCCATTATTTTGCTCCTCAATATGCCATTCTTTTGCCATTTAATATGCCAGTATTTTGCCCCTCAATATGACACTCTTTTGCCATTTAATATGCCAGTATTTTGCCTTTCAAAATGTCAGTATTTTGCCATTCAATATGCGATTTAATATGCCAGTATCTTACCATTCAGTATGCCATTTAATATGCCATTCTTTTGCCCCTCAATATGCCATTCTTTTGCCATTTAATATGCCATTATTTTGCTCCTCAGTATGCCATTCTTTTGCCATTTAATATGCCAGTATTTTGCCTCTCATTTTTCCATTCTTTTGCCATTTAATATGCAAGTATTTTGCCCCTCAATATGCCATTCTTTTGCATTTAATATGCTAGTATTTTGCCATTCAATATGCCATTCTTTTTCCATTTAATATGCCAGTATTTTGCCCCTCAATTTTCCATTCTTTTGCCATTTAATATGCCAGTATTTTGCCCCTCAATATGCCATTCTTTATGTCAGCCTTTTGCCCCTCAGTATGCCATTCTTTTGCCATTTATTTTGCCAGTATTTTGCCCTCAATATGCTATTCTTTTGCCATTTAATATTCCAGTATTTTGCCCCTCAATATGCCAGTATTTAGTCACCCAGTATGCCAGTATTTTGCCCTCCATGTGCTATTATTTTGAGATTTAATATGCCAGTACATTGCCATTCTTTTGCCATTTAATATGCCAGTATTTTACCCCTCAAAATGCCATTCTTTTGCCATTTAATATGCGGCTTCAACAAAGTTTGCTAAAAAAATTCAACTTTATTGAATCCGCGTGGCTGGAGGGGAGCGCAGAATGCTTCCCTCATAGCCGCAGACCGGCTAAACAGAGGGGAATTTTTTTCCCTGGCTTGACCTGGGCTCGCCGGGTCCGGGACCCCAGTATCGCACGTCACACTCTGATGGCAGCCTGCTGATATTACTGATAAATTGTCGTAAAAAAATGTTTCACCACATGGGTGAGCGCTTGTAAAAAAAAAAAGTTTTGTTTTATTATTAAATGGAATGAACTGAAGTCTCCTTTTATGTATATAATCAAAAAATATTTTTTTCCAAGAGCTAATGCTCACCAACGGCCCACAGGCCAGTCCCAAGAAATTGTGTTGCCTGGGTCCAGAACTAAAATGCTGTCCCATTATTCCTCCTCACCTCCCTCCACACATACTGTGTGTCACTCTCGTACTGCTCTTCCTTGGCATACTGCACACTATACAGTGCTGCCCACCAGCACTGCGTGTCAAGCTGGAGCTCGAACTGTTGGGATGAAATCTGGGTGCTGATCAAGTCCTGTGTATGTATGTGCTAGACAAATCTAGTATATTCAATTTAGTTGCTCTGAAAAATTCTATGTGTGCAATCTGGCTGCTGTGGAAAATCATATGTTTGCAATCTGTGTGCTGCGGCAAAATCATGTGTGTGCAATCTGGTACCTAGTTCAAACTCTATTTGTGCAATCTTGGTGCTGGGCAAGTCAAGTTTGTGCAATCTGGGGTAAATCCTGTGTGCAATTTTGTACCGTTTTATGGTAAGACCTGTGGGTGCAATCTGGATGCTGGACAAGTCCTGTAGGCATAATCTGAGTGCTCTAACAAAACCTGTGTGATTTGGGTGATCTGGCAACAACTGTGTGTGCAAGCTGGATGCTCTGGGAAGAGCTGTGTGTGTAATCTGGGTTCTGTGCCAGTTATATGTATGCAATCTGGAAGTTCCTGGAAAACCTGTGGGTACTCTGGCACTGAGGACCAAAAACATTTGCCATAAGTAGGTTAGGCTATAAAGTATCATGAGGTGTGTGATATTAAACTGTATTAAGATATAGCATTAATAGCTAACCTTGGCACTCCAAGCCAAAGCTAAATGGATATTGTAGGAATACGGAATTCTCAAACATCAGTGGTGCCAATATTAGCCATCACTAGCTATACAATGTATTTGAAGCTATAAGATAGTAGACGTGAAATATGATCACAGTGCAGATAAATAGTGTGATTATTTGTGATTATTTGTGGAGAATATGGGTGATGTAATACAGTCTATAATACATATAATGCAGTGCATTTGTTCTGAAGTCACTGTTTCTGCATGACTAGCTTGCCTTATACAGGGTCCAGCACGGACATGTATTGATTTGGGGTTTTTTTATTAAAAAGTGTTGTGGCTTTACAAGCTGTGATTTGTTCCTTGATGAATGCTTCAAAGAGTGAACTTTTGATTTGTGTTGCCATGGCAACTGCAAAGGATAAATCACTCCCTACATTTACAGTGTAGGAAATGATTAAGTAGAAAGAGGGACTGATATTTAATAAAATGTATACTCGGACTGAGTTGTTATCTAAAACATGGCAAGGAGGCCATTAGCCATTTCTAGCTGAAATAACTAAATTAAAGCAAATTGAACATGAAAGTAGAATCAAAAGCTCTTAAAGATCATCAAATAAGAATCAAAACACAATTAAACATTAAGGTAAGGTGACTGGATTTTACCTTTATAGAGGGGATGTGTCTTACAAAGGCATTCTGGAGAAGTGGAAAGCACACAACTTTCTTTTATAAGCTCCCTTGTGCTGCTTAAGAACAACTAACCCCCAAAACAATTAAAAATATATAGTAAAGACCCAGGGCCGTCTTTAATAGTGATTGGACCCTGGGCAAGCATTTGCTTGGGCCCCCTGGACCCTGCCCCCTCCCCTGCATGCAATCCCGCCATCCATCGCAGTGTTACCCCCCCCCCCCCCCCCCCCACACACACACACACACACACACACACACACATATGCCATAATTGTTGTGCCATTCAGATGCCAGTAATATTGTAACTTTCGGATGCCAGTAATATTGTAACTTTCGGATGCCAGTAATATTGTGCCAGTCAGAGCCTAGTAATATTGTGCCAGTCAGAGCCCAGTAATATTGTGCCAGTCAGAGCCTAGTAATATTGTGCCAGTCAGATGCCTGCAATATTGTGCCAGTCAGATGCCTGCAATATTGTGCCAGTCAGATGCCTGCAATATTGTGCCAGTCAGAGCCCAGTAATAATGTGCCAGTCAGATACCAGTAATATTGTGCCAGTCAGATACCAGGAATATTGTGCCTGTCAGAGCCCAGGAATATGGTGCCTGTCAGATGCCTGTAATATTATGCCAGTCAGATGCCTGTAATATTATGCCAGTCAGATGCCTGTAATAGTGTGCAGTCAGAGGCCAGGAATATTGTGCCAGTCAGATGCCTGTAATATTGTGCCAGTCAGATGCCTGTAATATTATGCCAGTCAGATGTTTGTAATAGTGTGCCAGTCAGAGGCCAGGAATATTGTGCCAGTCAGATGCCTGTAATATTGTGCCAGTCAGATGCCTGTAATATTATGCCAGTCAGATGCCTGTAATATTGTGCCAGTAAGAGCCCAGTAATATTGTGCCAGCCAGATGCCCAGTAATATAGTGCCAGCCAGATGCCCAGTAATATAGTGCCAGCCAGATGCCTGTAATATTATGCCAGTCAGAGGCCAGGAATATTGTGCCAGTCAGAGGCCAGGAATATTGTGCCAGTCAGAGGCCAGGAATATTGTGCCAGTCAGAGGCCAGGAATATTGTGCCAGTCAGAGGCCAGGAATATTGTGCCAGTCAGAGGCCAGGAATATTGTGCCAGTCAGATGCCTGTAATATTATGCCAGTCAGAGGCCAGGAATATTGTGCCAGTCAGATGCCCAGTATTATTGTGCCAGCCAGATGCCCAGTAATATAGTGCCAGTCAGATGCCCAGTATTATAGTGTCAGTCAGATGCCCAGTATTATAGTGCCAGTCAGATGCCCAGTAATATAGTGCCAGTCAGATGCCCAGTAATATAGTGCCAATCAGATACCCAGTAATATAGTGCCAATCAGATACCCAGTAATATTGTGCCAATCAGATGCCCAGTAATATAGTGCCAATCAGATGCCCAGTAATATAGTGCCAATCAGATGCCCAGTAATATAGTGCCAATCAGATGCCCAGTAATATTGTGCCAATCAGATACCCAGTAATATTGTGCCAATCAGATACCCAGTAATATAGTGCCAATCAGATACCCAGTAATATAGTGCCAATCAGATGCCCAGTAATATAGTGCCAGTAAGATACCAGGAATATTGTGCCAGCCAGCCCCCCCCCCCCCCCCGTACTTACTTTTCACTGCTCCGTGTCCCCCGCCGGATGTCTCCTCCGTGCAGTCTTCCCTCTTGCACGGACACATCCGGCGTCAGTTTTTTTTTTTTTTTTTCGGCCGTCGCATCCATCGGATGCGGCTTGCCGGAAAAATGCGTTCACAAGCGCAATGCGCTGTGAACGCAGCAGCAGGGGCTGGGGGCCCACGGGACAGCTGCCTTGGGGCCCCCCAGGAGTAACTGGGCCCAGGGCAGCTGCCCCGTTTGCCCCGCGTTAAAGACGGCCCTGTAAAGACCACTTTGCCATGTTTTCAGTTGATTTCTAATGGCACTACTCTAGGGTATAATTAGAGTTACAATCATCTGCTGAAATGATGCACATTTCATGTAAAATGTACTGTGAAGTACATTTTACTGTATAGACCAGTCATCACTCATTCTAAAGAGCGTGTGAACAGAATGCAAGGGAGATTTGAATGAGACTGCAAATGAGAATGTGGACAGTTAAGAACAATGACAGTAGTGAAAAAGTGAAAGGTGCTATTAAGTGCAAAGTGTGTTGGTCTTTAAGAAAATATCCCATTTTTAAATTCAGTGAGTGCTGCTATTTCATGGATAAAAAACCCAGTTATCCCAGGAATGAAGAATAGAAAGTGAAGAGAAAAAAAGTGCACATCTAAATGGATAACATAAAGATATACTTCCCAGATATAATGTTCATGGAAACTTATTCTGCAGAAGGTGACATGAAAAACACAAAATACAATATATTTTGCAATATGCCATGGAGCAATAATAAATGCTTGTACATGTTCAATCGGAGAGACTTACAGTAGCTGGGACGACTTATGCTCAAAAACAGCACTCAGGACAACCCTTAGATGTCTTGACAAGACCAGTGATTTTCCCTCAAAGGGTTACTCAGCAGTGGCAGGGATGAAATTCGGCAGGCATAAAGACGGTGGATGGATTTGTAAAAGAATATTGCATTTAATAATAATATAAATAGTATCTCTTACATTTAAGAGAGTAAAAGTGTTCCCACATGGAAATATCACAATGGGCAGGGTGATGTAATAGCGCCATGCACAGCAGCACTACTGTCACCTACTTACTGGTTACGCTTATCAGGTCTCTGTGCAAGACTCCTGCCCCGAATGACATCAGGATGCAATCTACGATTTTTGCTTCAATTGCTTAATCAGGTATGCGTGCCTGTCGCGTGCACTGTAAGAACAATGACAGTGTAAGAGAGAGTAGATAGCAAGATAAGGAGGAAGCAGCTCCTCCAAGCAGTTGCACAAGATGAAGAAGACAAGGAAGGGTAGAACGTGCAGAAGATTGTTAGGTAAGTCGATTGTTCCAATGCAGGACAAAATGTAATCAGGACCTTTTTAATATAACAACCTCTTACTTTTAAAATGTATTCCTTCCTCAGTGAACCAAAGTACCAAAATGTTACTTTATAATCCTGCTCTGTGGCTCACTGTGCCGCAGGAGCCATGAAAGAGCCAATAAAATGTATGTGATAACATGGGAACCTATTTTCCCACAGCAAGACCACTAGAGGTTATGCTCTCCTCCAGCAAATAGACAAAGGAATGAAAAGCAACATAGAGCACCACAATGCCCAAACACACTTGAAAGATATGGCAGATTGGGAGTCTCATTTTACCATTTTATCATGGAATATGTTGTCCACAGCTGATATGTAAGAGATGGGGAAAGAGAGAAGCTTGGTATTGATTTAATCAACAGGTATCAGCACTTTCATTCATTAATTAATCTTTTTATAAGTCCAGACATACTTATATATGTATATATATATATATACACCGATCAGCCATAACATTATGACCCCCTCCCTAATATTGTCTAGGTCCCTGTTTGATGCCAAAGCAACCCTGACCCACTAGACCTCTCAAGGTGTGCTGAGGTATCTGGCACCAAGACGTTAGCAGCAGATCCTTTAAGTCATGTAAATTGCGAGGTGGGGCCTCCATGGATTGGACTTGTCAGTCTCGACTGGATTGAGATTTAGGGAATTTGGAGGGCAAGTCAACATTTGGAACTCATTGTTCTGTTCCTAAAACCATTCCTGAACCCAGCCATAAGGGAATACCTCATTGGCCACGTGTACATGGTCTGCAACAATGCTTAGGTAGGTGGTATGTGTCAAAGTTATATCCTAATGAATGTTAGGAGCCAAGGTTTCCCAGCAGAACATTGCCCAAAGCATCACACTGCCTCCGCCAGCTTGCCACCTGTCAGTTGTCATAATGTTTGGCTAAAAGAAAACAGCCAAAACACATTAAATACTACAACCACTGTTAAGGACTGTCTAGTGCCCAAAATGCATATTTTCCAAATATTAATGCATATTAATGTGCTTTCAAAATACTTTAAAATGCATTGCTCAAAATATAAAATACTTACAGCTAGATGAAATTGTGAAATTACAGCAGTTTGCAAGAAACAAGGACTGCCAACACTAGATGAGTAAAAGTCATTTCCTTTTTTTTTTTTTCTTTTTTTGCTGCAGGAACCAATGAGAATAAAGCCATTCAAATGAGTGATGTCTAGTGATGTCATCAGACAATGTGTTGCACTGTTAAGAGATCCTACTGTGTACAAGAGCAAGGTCACTCATGAAGGGTTAATTTGGATCTGTGAGGGTTAAAAGCCGACAGTGTGTCTAAGAAGCTGATGTCTGCAGCAGTTTCTGGAAGGCCAGATCACGCCAGTAGCGTAATTGTTATTAGAATGGTCTTATCTTACTATTCCAAGGCCAGAACAGAGGTTTCTGGAACATCAACAAGTTGTCTCTGAAAGTTCTGTAATTTTCCATAAGAACGACTTTTGTAACACTATTTTACATATGACGTTTTAAGTTTATTTTCTTGTTAAACACGCCTTTCTACATATTAGAATATTAGAATAACCAATTATATCGCAGTAACTAATGCTTTTATCTTCGTATATATACGCTTGTCTAAACAATTAAAATCAGAGTTAAGGAACACGAAGCATTGTCTAGTCTTTTCCTTCATCGTCCTTTGCTCTCCAAGGCCTTGCCTGGTCTCATCAGCACGGTAGTTCACATCAATCTGGTGTTACAGGTCTTAGAGGTGGCTGAACAGACTACCCCGCAGTCGGTCCCTTTCAACTCATAGGCCACTCAATAGACTCAATTGGAGGAGTTCAGGAAGTGACTATATGAAACAAAACTTTACATCCTCAGTGTCTATAGAATCAGAGTAATCACTGGGGAGGGCTTGAGTCAAATATTAAAAATTTGATTTATACATAATGCCTACATCAAAACACACAGGGATAAAGGCCTGTGCATTATACAAGCAGTGATCTTCATCATGCACCAAAGTGAGTTTGGGGACCAGACTGTCCCTTTAACAGCATCACAAGAGTAAATTCAGCATTGGAAGAGTCAACTTCAGGGAAGGGTTAAACCCCCCTCCCCTCTTGGAGAGAGCATATTCTATCTTTCTGTTTCTAACACACACAGATGAACCTCTCTGAGAGTTCTTACTGACTGGTACAGGAATGTTCTCTTATCTATGTTTAGTGCAGGCCTAGCGTGGGATTGAACCGAAAGCTCCTTCCTTGCCTCTACATCATAGGAGTTTTGTTATTCTTCCAAGTAGTTACAAAGAAACAAAGACATATTGCTTTTAGATAAATATATAAATATTTTTACATATTTTTACATGTATAAGAAGCCCCCGTTTATAAGATGACCCCTATTTTTTGAGCCCAAAATGTATAAATAAATATTTTAAACACCAAACAGAACAACTTTGATATTTTATTAAATATTCAAAACACTGGTATATTTAGTACTTATATTTAAACATGTATTTTAAAAGTGTAACTCCACTGTAGCTGCAGCTCTGTGTTGCATTTTTGTCTCAGTATTTACGGTATGTACTGTATTTACTCCACGAGCGCCGCAAGATGCGAATGCTGATCGAGGAGCTGCAACTGTCAGAGCTGACTGAGTGAGTGCACTTGGGAAATGGGGGGTCTGGGTAGCCATGGGGCAACTGATGGAACCGGGTGGATGAGACAATGTCCGGAGTGGGGGCTGCTAGGGGGGGAGTACCAGACCAGTTTTTTCATGAGGCCAATAGTGAGGGGAGGCTGGGGGGGAAATATTTGGATGGCGTATGTATTTATATATTTAATTTCAAAATTCTCTGCCTAGTAAATGCTGAGATATTTATTCCAAGTTAATTGTTATCATATTGGTGCTATACATTGCTGCTATACATACTGCTATACATTTTCAAGTTTTCAGAAGATTCTCCCTACCTCCCAACCAGGGAGGATTATATAAATCTCTTTTATTATAAATGGCTGGAAGGAAAACTGGCAGACATATTAAGAAACGTCCAATGCACGTTTCGCATACTGCTTCGTCAGGGGCCAGGCTTGGTATTGAGAGATAGCTTTGAAACATTGAAAGAAGAGAAGAGAGAAGAGTGAGTGAAGAAATAGTCTAAAGGGAAAAAGAGAGGATGCCAAGGGTCTGGAAGGTGACAGCAATATATATTTATATAGCATTTGCAAAATTAAGGAAAAGCTTGTCACAGTGTCTAGTATGCATTTGCCCTCTGGACTGCTCCCTAACCTGACTCAACGGGCTGGGGTAACACCACTTTTCACTTCTAAATGTGGAGCACTTTCTATCCATCTATCCAATTGTATTGTTTGTCTATAAATCTCTGTACCTTATCTGTCTGCATATCTGTTTTGCCTGTCTATCTGTCTCTGACGAGTGGTTGAAGTTGTACCATGGGCCACTAAATAGTTTTTGACCCCTACGGCCAGGCACAGAAAATCTTCAGCACTCCAGATATTGTGTACTACATTACCCTTAACGCTTTGCCATTACAGCCATAAAAGCATTATAGGAGATGTAGTCCACAACATCTGGAGTGCTTAAGGTTGCCTACTTCTGTCTTAGGCCAAATTCTGCCAGCACGCCTCTGTCTATTTGGTCATCTATTTTTAAATTAATTTATGAAGCAATACATTCTATCCCCTTGAGGAGGGATAGAATAAATCTGAACATAGTCAGATTCCTATAACTGTAGATGAGCACATTGCCGCCAATATTCAGCTCTTTGCTCAACTTATAGTTAATAGTACTTTGTAGTATCTGTACAAATCCAACAACAGCAAATGATGATTTACTTAAAAAGGTGGTAAAATCTTAAACAGACTGCACTCACAGTCTTTGAAGTGGAACAGCAACTTAAAATTTACAATAAGTGTTCCTTCTCATCACTGAATACACTGCCTTTGAAGTGAGAGTATTGCCTTATCCAGAGCAAATTCTCATCCATCATATGAAGCATACACAGACTTTGAAGTGCAATTTAGAACCTTCCTGAAATTTTTTTTTTTTTAAAACGCACTAGAGAATTTCTGTATTTCTGTTTCATTGAACCAATTACATAAATCCTTTTCCAAAAATAGTTAATGTTTTATGCATCAGTCAATATCTTAACCTGCATTCTACAGTAATGAAATGTACACCTTCCAAATGGTCCTCTTTTAGAGGACAGACCCTATTCTGACACAAATCAATCCGTCTCTTTTTCCTAACACGGAATTCAAAATGTATAGTATGAGTACAAATGCAAAGTGCATATGTACTCACACTATAGAAAAGACAACAGAATCAATATCATATCGAAAATAATTAACTAACATGGAGTCTGGAATCTGCCCAATGACCCCAATTTAGCACTGTATGATACAGTATTCATGTGGTGTGTGGTTCTCTCACAACTTGAATTCTGTTCTTGTCAGTTACGGGTTGTGTGTAGTTATAAACCTTCAAAAAGTATCGCCAGATATCGGTGTGGCTCGGCAGTGATTTCCATATTGCAAACGTATTAGGCAGCACATCAGTGCTACCTGGGTAGCTCGACATTTGGGTAGCAATGTGCCACTGATATGGTCCAAATCCGTCTGCAATTTAGAGGCATCATTGAGGAGCCAGTGGTTGTTATAAATTTAGTTGACCCTAAAGTGTCAAATATTTCTAAAAGCTTCATCAAAATGTTACAATGGGAGCAAAACCTTGTATGGGGATGGGTATTCATTGAAGCTATTTTGCATTTTCCTGGGAAATTGAATAAACTGAATTTGTGACCCAATAAAATTACCAGTTACACTTTCTGGGTAAGTAATGCCTAATAAATGCATCACTTTGAAAACTATATATATATATATATATATATATATATATATATATATATATATATATATATATATATATATATATATATATATGCATATTATTAATGTATCACATACAGCATTTATTTTACTTTTACAACATCCTAACTTGGTTCAACTGCATTTAGTTTAATTGTCGATTAACACATTGACTTCCTATTTATGCATAGTGATTTGCAAAGTCCACTATTTATGGTATATTATTATATTTTCTATTTGGTTAATAGTTTACAGAGTTTGGATTTAGTTGTGTCGGCAGATAAGAACCATTCGGTCCATCTAGTCTGCCCAATTTTTTTTTGAGTACTTTTATTAGTCCCCTGTTCCCGGTCTTATAGCTAGGATTGCCTTGTGTCTATCCCACGCATGCTTAAAATCCTTGACTGTGTTTACCTCTACCACTTCTGCTGGCAGGCTATTCCATACATCCACTACCCTCTCAGTAAAGTAATACTTCCTGATATTACTTTTAAATCGTTGCCCCTCTAATTTAAGACTATGTCCTCTAGTTGTGGTAGTTTTTCTTCTTTTAAATATACTCTCTTCCTTTACTGTGTTGATTCCCTTTATGTATTTAAATGTTTCTATCATATCCCCCCTGTTACGTCTTTCCTCCAAGCTATACATGTTAAGATGCTTTAACCTTTCCTGGTAAGTTTTATCCTTCAACCCATGAACCAGTTTAGTAGCCCTTCTCATAACTTTTTTTCAAAGTATCAATATCCTTCTGGAGATACGGTCTCCAGTACTGTGTACAATACTCCAAGTGAGGTCTCACCAGTGCTCTGTACAATGGAATGAGCACTTCCCTCTTCCTACTGCTAATACCTCTCCCTATGCAACCAAGCATTCTGCGAGCATTTCCTGCTGCTCTATTGCATTGCCTACCTTCAAGTCCTCTGAAATTATTACTCCTAAATCCCTTTCCTCAGATGTTGAGGTTAGGACTGTACCAAATAGTCTATATTCTGCTTTTGGGTTTTTACGCCCAAGGTGCATAATCTTAATCCACATTAAATGTCAGTTGCCACTGCTCTGACCATTTTACTAGTTTAGCTAAATCATTTGCCATTTGGCTTATCCCTCCATGAATATCAACCCTGCTGCAAATCTTTGTATCATCAGCAAAAAGACATACTTTGCCAACAAGACCTTCTGCAATATCGCTAATAAAAATATTAAAGAGAATGGGACCAAGAACAGATCCCTGAGGTACCCCACTAGTAACAGGACCTTGCATCGAATATACCCCATTGACTACAACCCTCTGTTGCCTGTCACTCAGCCATTGTCTAATCCATTCAACAATATTGAAATCCAAACTCAAAGATTTCAGTTTATTGATAAGCCTTCTATGTGCGACAGTGTCAAAAGCCTTACTGAAATCTAGGTAAGCAATGTCTACTGCACCACCCTGATCTATTATTTTAGTTACCCAATCAAAAAAATCAATAAGATTAGTTTGGCATGATCTCCCTGAAGTAAAACCATGCTGTCTATGATCCTGAAATCCAAGCGACTTTAGATGTTCAACAATCCTATTCTTTAACAAGGTTTCCATTATTTTCCCCACTACTGAAGTAAGACTTACTGGTCTATAGTTGTCCGCCTCCTCCCTACTACCTTTCTTGTGAATGGGCACAACATTAGCTAATTTCCAATCTTCTGGAACTACTCCCGTTAACAATGATTGGTTAAATAAATCTGTTAACGGTTTTGCTAGTACACCACTAAGTTCTTTTAATAACTTTGGATGTATCCCATCAGGTCCCATCGACTTATTTGTCTTTACTTTAGACAGCTGAAGTAAAACCTCTTCCTCTGTAAACTTACATGCATCAAAAGACTCATTAGTCTTTTTCCCTAAATGAGGTCCCTTACCCTCATTTTCATTTGTAAAAACTGAACAAAAATATTCATTAAGGCAGTCTGCTAAGCCTTTATCCTCTTCTACATAGCATCCTTCCTTTGTTTTTAATCTAACTAATCCTTGTTTTACTTTCCTTTTCTCATTTATGTATCTAAAAAATGTTTTATCCCCCTTTTTCACTGACTTGGCTATAGTCTCTTCTGTGTGTGCTTTGGAAGCTCTTATAGCTTGCTTTGCCTCTTTTTGCCTACTCTTATAGATCTTTCTATCTTCCTCACTCTGAGTATTTTTATAATTACTAAATGCTAGCTTTTTATTTTTTAATATTTTAGCCACCTCTGCAGAGTACCACAGTGGTTTCTTCAATTTTTTGCTCTTACTGACGAGCCTTATGCAATTTTCTGTTGCCTTCAGTAGTGCAACTTTTAGATAATCCCATTTCTCCTGGACTCCATTTAAATTGCTCCAGTCTGATAATGACTCCTTTACACCTAATCTAATTTTAGAAAAGTCTTGTTTTTCTAAAATCTAAAACTTTTGTTTTTGTGTGGTGTGACTGCGTCACTGTTCTTATATTAAACCACACTGTCTGGTGATCACTAGATCCTAAACTTTCACCTACAGTAATATCTGATAACAAATCTCCATTTGTGAACACTAATTCTAGTATGGCCTGCATTCGAGTTGGCTCCTCCACTACTTGTTTTAAAGATAATCCCAGTAGGGAGTTTAGGATATGCGTACTCCTGGGGCAAGTAGCTGTTGTATTTCCAGTTCACCTCAGGAAGATTAAAGTCACCCATGATGATCACTTCTCCCTTCATTGTCATTTTAGCTATTTCCTCAACTAGTAGATTATCTAACTCCTCTATTTGTCCAGGGGGCCTATAAATCACACCTACCCGAGTTACCATATGATTACCAAATTCTAATGTAACCCAAACTGACTCTATGTTCGCCTCACTAACTTGTATTACGTTACATTTTAAGCTATCCCTCACATACAGGGCCACCCCTCCCCCTTTTTTACCTTCTCTGTCTTTTCTATATAAAGAGTACCCTGGTATTGATATGTCCCAGTCATGTTTTTCATTATACCATGTCTCAGTAACAGCCACTAAATCTACATTCTCAGTTACCAATATTGCGACAAGTTCATGGATCTTATGCCCTAAACTGCGAGCATTTGTAGACATGACCCTAAGCTTATCATTTTTCAGCACACTGACTACAGGTAATTTCTGTCCCTTTTTTGGGGGGCAATTGGATTGATGTTTTATCGCCATTTTGACCCCCTCTTTTAGTTTAAAAACCTCCCAGCAAAACCTCTGAACTGCTCACTGAGAACATTCGTTCCATTTTGAGAAAGATGCAAACCATCTTTTTTGTACAGTTCCTTTCTATCCCATAGTGAACTTCCATGAGAAACAAAGCCAAATCCTTGATCCCGACACCATTCCACAAGTTGAAGTCCCTAATACGCATCCGTCTATCATTCTGAATGTTATGCACAGGCATAACTTCAGAAAAGGACAGTGTGGACACAACCTGCCGTATCTCATTGGCAAGAACTGCAAGTCCCTGCAATGTATATTGAGAAGACACTGATATATCTTACAGAGAGACTATGTCTTAGGTTCCCTTATTACTGAAATCCCCAAACATTCTTTATACATACAAGGATTGGCTCACATTGTAACAAATTAAATAAGTTTTAATGAGCACTTTGTTCAAATCTGTTCATATTGCAATACTTTTCAGCACTGCCATGAGTCTCCAGTCCTGTTTTGGTTTTCCTGCAGGTTACTACTTGATAGATTTCTGGATTCTTCTGTGAAAAAAAAAAAGAAAAACACTTTTTCCAAACTTTTCATTGGATTTGTAACATTTGTAAATTACTTTAGAGACAGGTTTTATTTGTGTTAGAATAGGCTGTTGTAACTACATGTATTTTATTGCCCCTGAGGAAGTATGTATATATATATATATATATATATCAACAAAATATCAACAAACCGATTGATAATCATGATGAGCTGTGTGCGGATCTCACTGCAGGGACTTGCAGTGCTGTCCCCACTGTCAGATGAGAACAAAACTCAAACTGAGCTACATATCCGGCATCCCTGCGTGCCTGAACTTCCGGGTTCGGTCAGGCTTCCCTGATGTCACACGTGACGTCAAAGTATCGCAAGATGTCGCCAGGGACTGAAAGGGTTTATAGAGACCCCGATCGGATCCATGCTTGTATGTTCCTGGCTGCTGATCATGACGTGATCGGGGTTAGGAACACAAAGATGTTGGTTTGGACCAAAGCACCATCCGGTGCAAAGGAATTAAAGCATATTTTCTCCCGAAAGTCCACAAACACTGAACTAGGCCATCAGGGAGACACATCATAAGTGGAATAGAGTCCATAACAGCAAACCTGTCTGCTTTCATTGATTCATGTCTCCATTACAATGCCCAATCAGTTTACTCCTACATTAGAGACACCTTACAGGATCTATCAAATATAAAATTGCAACAGGGATTTAGATGGGCCACTTATGATGTGTCATCATTATAAATGGTCATTAAACATTTAATGGATGTCAAGACTGTGGAGGCAGTATTGAATGAAGAATCTTTTGTTTTTACCCCACTGTGAGATTTCTTGCTATAAAGTGTATTGTTCATACTTCAGGACCATTACCTCTTACTTGTCAGACTTGATTTTATTGCAGCTTATGGAAACTGCCATGGGAACCAGATTCGCCGCCTCCAGCTATAACAATAGCTAAATGCAAGGTTGGTAATTGCTGTGTGTTTGGGTGGAGCTTGGCTGGCAGGTGAACTTGGTCGGTCCGATGGTGGCCATACATTGATGACATTTTGGTAATATGGCGATAGCTAAGAGATGAATTAATACATTTTGAGTTCTATATAAACGATAACAACTTTAACCTGAAAATTGTCCCAGCATGAGGGGAGGATACAAGAGATTTTTTTGTAACTGATATATAGCTAATAGGATGTTTCTAAATTCTTCATGACAATAAATTCCAGTGGCTACAGCGCATATAGCAGTCACCATCCTATATTAAAAATAATTCAAAAGAGACAATTTCTGAGGGTAAAGAGAAACTGTAATAACTTCAATGATTATCATATCCAATCTAAACAGTTAATGAAGAAGTTCATAGATAAAAAAAAAAATACAATCCAGCAAATTTAGAAACTTTCAGAAAAACCTCTGGCAAAATAGGTGTACAATAAGAATCTGGATTTTGCTTTCTTTAAAATCAAATGTATATTGAGAAGACACTGATATATCTTACAGAGAGATCATGTCTTAGGTTCCCTTATTACTGAAATCCCCAAACATTCTTTATAAAAGCTTGGAATTTGAAAACAATACTGGCCCTTAGTGTCTTGGAGGACAACAACTGAGGGAGTGTAAACTTTACTTGTACAGTTACAGGGGAAACATTCCAACTCCAGCATAACATGTAATACGACACATATAGTATGTTTAATTCAGCGTCCTTGTGGTAAACAATACATTGGAAGAACGTCTAGACAGCTATATAAGATAAATCTGGAACCTTTGGAAAACATAGAAAAGGAAGTTTATTATTCAATGTGTTAATTGTAATTATTATTTTTATTAACCTGGGGATATGAACTCTTTTTGCAATCTTTCTTGTTAATAAGGATCCATTTTTTGAGTCATTTGTAATATTATTACCTTTAAATTAATAAATATCATATTTAGTCCTTAGTGATACAAAAAGTGACAGTGCGCTAAACTGTCAAACCAAGGTGCAAAATACAGGATATGTATCAGAAATATGACTAACGTAAATGTGGTCTCACAGATGGTTACAAATGATTTCTTCAAGTTGTATACGTATCTCCAAACAAATAAAACAAATGTTAGAGCATATACAGTACAATTTTAATAAGAAACATAAAATATCTTACACTTAAAAACATGAACAGATGATCCAAGATAACAATCCTGACAGGAACAATCAAGCCCCAGGAAGGTGAGAAGAAGTAGTGCCAAGCAACGCGTTTCGCCCTTCTAGTGGGCTTCCTCAAGGCTAGGTGGACTAGGTCCGTACTGTGTGCCGAGGCATTAGTGACACAGGACGGACCTAGTCCGTCCTGTGTCAAAACGAGCACTGAAAGCGGAGTTTTTCCGCTTTCAGTGCTCTAATGGTATTGTAACGATGCTTCCGTATGGAAGCATCGTACAATTCTGAAAAAAATGCCTGTCGGCATTTAGATCGCTCCGGAGAGCGATCGAAATGCCGGTTTTAAAGGCACAGAGCCTTTAAAACGTGGGCATTTCAAAAACGAGCATGGGAAGCTAATTTTGGCACACTGACAGGCAGTGGGGATGTTCTGCTGAACATCCCCACTGACTGGTCAGATCAATATTAACTCTATATTGATCTGTCCTGTTATGATCTGCCTCCCTCTCCTCACATTTTTTTTAGTGAGGGAGAGAGACAGATCAAAGTAAGAAAAGTAAGTAAAAGTAAAAAAAACACAACACGCGAATAATAAAACAATAAAAAAAAATGTTTTTAAAGCAATTCCCTGCGTTTAACCCCTTCCCTGTCACTGATCTTGCGTAAGCAGTGATCGTGCACATCAGCGCATTTATTTTTGCTGTTTGTGCATTTTTTAGGGGTTAATTTTTTTTTGTACCGTAATTTATTACAGTACTACAAAGGCTCTTCTAAGAGTTATTAACCCCTTCTTTGCCGTCGATCACTGCTTACGCAATGATATTGACGCCAAAGCAATTTTTATCTGTCTGCATATTTTTTTTTTTTTTTTTTTTTTTTTTTTACACATACCCGCTAGAGGATTACATGTAAAGTAAAAATATTTGAGTTTTCTTTTTTAAGCTGCCTGAGCGCATAGCGATCAGTAACAGCGAATTAGTGGCAAAGGCGGTTTGGTGATTTCTCAATTAAGCTCACCATTCGCCCTGGTCAGATCAAAATTGGTCGTATCAATATTCACAAAAATTGATCTGCCTCCCTCTCCTCACTTACATTTTTGTGACGGAAAGAGACAGATCAGTATTAGTGATATAAAATAACATTTTATAAAATTGTCAGGTTTTATGAAAGTCTTTCACTGTGTATTAACCCCTTCCCTGCCATTCATCACTGTATAAGCCGTAATCTTGCACAGCAACAGTATGTTTTGCTGTCTGCACTGTTTTATGGATTAATTACTTTGTACTGTAATGTATTACAGTACTAGATAGGCTCTTCTAAGAGCTATTAACCCCTTCTTTGCTCGAGATCATTGCTTACGCACTGATTCTGAGGCCGCGGACTCAGGGTTCGATTTTGACCCTGGTCAGCTTTCTGATACATCATCTAGTGATGTATCGGTGGCTGCTGAGCCCTTGCCACAAGGAGTGATGGGGGTCTACCGTTAAAAAAATATATGGTTTGGTGGGGGTAAATTAGATTGGCTGGCTTAAAAGATATATCCCATATAGGACACGGACGCAGGTTGACTACATATCAAAATTCCAAGTTGGAATTTTGAGATGCGCATCTCACAAATGTTGACTTCTAGCCAAAAAACAAACCAACAAACCTATGCATGGGTGCTATCCCTGTACTCGGGAGATGTTGCTGAACACATATTGGGTTGTTTGGCAGTGACATATACTGAAATCTGTGAATTCATGCCTGAAGTACAATGTATGTGGAAAAAAAACTCCCAAAAAAGTACTACCACAAACTTTTACAAAGGCTGGTGGTAGAATTAGTACCTATACAGTATTAAAATACCACCATTTGAAATACCTTAGGATGTTTATTTTCCAAAAATATATGGTTTGATGGGGTACAATTCATTGGACGGCTTCAAAAATGTTACAAATGGAACATGGGCGCAGGCTGACTACATGTCAAAATTCCAGGTTGGAATTGCGCACCCCCTAAATGTGGCCTTTTAGCCCCAAAACAAACCAACAAACCTATGCATGGGGGGTATCCCTGTACTCAGGAGATGTTGCTGAACACGTACTGAGGTGTTGGTTGGCAGTAGCAAATACCAGAATCTGAAAATTCCTGCCTGAACTACAATGTGTGTGGGGAAAAAATGACATCCCAACCCTTTGACATAGGTTGGTGGTGTCAGGGAAACCTTTGTGGGGAGTCCTTTAGGAAGAGATGTTTTGTCAGGGCTTACCTTTGTTGGGAGTCTTTTAGGCAGAGATGTATGCTCACCCTTGCAAACAAACACAGACCAGGGTGACCAGGTAAGAAGCCACGTGGCCTGTGAGTTTGTGCACGGGGGCTGGTCAGGATATCCAGGTAAAGTTACAGACAAGGACAAGAGCAAAAGAATCTTCGTGGGAAAGCCAGAGGTCAGAGGATGCCAGAATTCAGAATAAACGGGTAACAAATCCAAGGTCAAAAGCCGAAAATGATTAGGAATACTGGAAGTCAAAAATCACAGGAACCAAACAAGGAATCCAGAGTCAATGAACTGACACTGCTCTTAGGGAGAGGCAGTGTCTTATACCTTGTTAATTAGGTATGTGCTTCAGCTGAAGAGTTACTGACAGGTCTGAGCCTTTGGTGAAGTCCAGCCCCCTAGTGCTGCAGGCAATACAAACAAAAACATGAGTATTCCAAAGTTCTGAAATGGCTCAGAGGCAAAATAGCAGAATACGGTCCAGAAGAACCACAGTTCAAATCCCTTGCTGGGTGCATCTGGGGCGACCACGTCTGGCAGTCTGGATGTCACGGTGACGATCCTGACAGGTGGTAGAATTAGCACTTGTAAAGTGTTAAAATACCACAATTTTAAATACCCTAGGATGTCTAGTTTTCCAAAATATATGGTTTGATGGGGTAAAATACTTTGATAGGCTTCAAAAGTGTCCCAAATGGAACATGGGCGCAGGCTGACTACATGTCAAAATTCCAAGTTGGAGATGCAGCCCCCCTAAATGTGGCCTTTTAGCCCCCAAACAACCCAACAAACCTATGCATGGGTGGTATCCCTGTACTAATTTAATAGCTTGGCTGCTCTTCTAAGAGCAGCTTTTCAAAGAGTATATTTAAGAGATATTCTGGAGACAGATTTGATTTTTTAACTTGCTGAGATCTTCTTTTCTACTGATACAAGTAAGATTCATTTAGTCAAGTTATTGTGTGGTGGTTTGTACTGATTTCCTGCTTCAAATTGCTAAGGAATTTGAATTGAATACTTAGGTGTTTGTCATTGTTTGGTTCTAATTAGCATAGGCCCACTCATGTGTTAAAACCTTCCTTGGTGCTTGTAGGTGTGTGTTGTGGGTGTATATAAGGCATAGTGGAAATTAGCTTGGCTAATTTAATAGCTTGGCTGCTCTTCAAAGAGCTGCTTTTCAAAGAGTATATTTAAGAGATATTCTGGAGATACTCTGGAGGTAGTCTGAGGTATACAAGAGGTGAGAAAAACTAAAAGATCTTTTTGATTTAAATTCTTAAAATGGCAGATTTGGTTTACTGTGATAATTGTTCTGCATTTGTTTCACATTCCATTTTTTGGAGGTTTGGAGGCTGTCTAATCTGTAGACAATTCTCAAGATTGCAGCAGGAGATTGCATTTTTAAAGTCCGAGATTTTTAATATATCTGTAAAACAAACTCGGGCTGAGACTGTTGCGAAGTCACTGCCACAGAGGCCATTGCCGCAGAGGCTTCCTAGGAATGGCAGGTGGATTACTGTTGGATCTGGTAGGCTTAGAGTTGTGGATAAAAGGCATGTCCCGCAGTCTGTGGCTGTCCAGAATTCATTTTCAGCACTTTCAGAGTGCAGTGGTGTTGTGGAGGCAGGCTTAGACGCAGAGTTTGAGGAACCACTCTCCTATGTGGCTAAGGTGTGCAAGGAGAAGGTGAGGCCTGATAGAAAGCAGTTGTTGTTGGGCGATTCTATCATAAGAGGTGCGGAGTTGGACAGTATTGGCTTAGTGAGATGTCTTCCTGGAGCTACTGCTCGCAGAGACAGGAGGCGTATTTCTAATATTGTTAAGCAAGCAAATCAGGAAGGAGAATTGGATGTACTGGTTCATCTAGGGACAAATGATTTGGCATGCAATGAGGTTTCAGAGGTGAAGGAAGCTTTTCGTGTTCTTGCCAATGATATACGGCAGGTTGTGTCCACACTGTCCTTTTCTGAAGTTATGCCTGTGCATAACATTCAGAATGATAGACGGATGCGTATTAGGGACTTCAACTTGTGGCTTGGAGAATGGTGTCGGGAGCAAGGATTTGGCTTTGTTTCTCATGGAAGTTCACTATGGGATAGAAAGGAACTGTATGGTTTGCATCTTTCTCAAAAGGGAACGAATGTTCTCAGTGAACAGTTCAGAGGTTTTGCTAGGAGGTTTTTAAACTAAAAGAGGGGGGTTAAAATGTCGATAAAACATCAATCCAATTGCCCCCCAAAAAAGGTACAGAAGTTACCTGTAGTCAGTGTGCTGAAAAATGATAAGCTTAGGGTCATGTCTACAAATGCTCGCAGTTTAGAGAATAAGATCCATGAACCTGTGCAATATTGGCAACTGAGAATGTAGATTTAGTGGCTGTTACTGAGACATGGTATAATGAAAAACATGACTGGGACAATTCAATACCAGGATACTCTTTATATAGAAAAGACAGATAAGGTAAAAAAGGGGGAGGGGTGGCCCTGTATGTGAGGGATAGCTTAAAATGTAACGTAATACAAGTAAGTGAGGCGAACATAGTCAGTTTGGGTTACATTAGAATTTGGTAATCATATGGTAACTCGGGTAGGTGTGATTTATAGGCCCCCTGGACAAATAGAGGAGTTAGATAATCTACTAGTTGAGGAAATAGCTAAAAGGACAATGAAGGGAGAAGTGATCATCATGGGTGACTTTAATCTTCCTGATGTGAACTGGAAATACAAAACAGCTACTTGCACCAGGAGTACGCATATCCTAAACTCCCTACTTGGATTATCTCTAAAACAAGTAGTGGAGGAGCCAACTCGAAAGCAGGCCATACTAGACTTAGTGTTCACAAATGGAGATTTGTTATCAGATATTACTGTAGGTGAAAGTTTAGGATCTAGTGATCACCAGACAGTGTGGTTTAATATAAGAACAGTGACGCAGTCACACCACACAAGAACAAAAGTTTTAAATTTTAGAAACACAGACTTTTCTAAAAGTAGATTAGGTGTGAAGGAGTCATTATCAGACTGGAACAATTTAAATGGAGTCCAGGAGAAATGGGATTATCTAAAAGTTGCACTACTGAAGGCAACAGAAAATTGCATAAGGCTTGTCAGTAAGAGCAAAAAATTGAAGAAACCACTGTGGTACTCTGCAGAGGTGGCTAAATTGTAAAAAATAAAAAGCTAGCATTTAGTAATTATAAAAATACTCAGAGTGAGGAAGATAGAAAGATCTATAAGAGTAGGCAGAAAGAGGCAAAGCATGCTATAAGAGCTTCCAAAGCACACACAGAAGAGACTATAGCCCAGTCAGTGAAAAAGGGGGATAAAACATTTTTTAGATACATAAATGAGAAAAGGAAAGTAAAACAAGGATTAGTTAGATTAAAAACAAAAGAAGGATGCTATGTAGAAGAGGATAAAGGCTTAGCAGACTGCCTTAATGAATATTTTTGTTCAGTTTTTACAAATGAAAATGCGGGTAAGGGACCTCATTTAGGGAAAAAGACTAATGAGTCTTTTGATGCATGTAAGTTTAAAGAGGAAGAGGTTTTACTTCAGCTGTCTAAAGTAAAGACAAATAAGTCGATGGGACCTGATGGGATACATCCAAAGTTATTAAAAGAACTTAGTGGTGTACTAGCAAAACCGTTAACAGATTTATTTAACCAATCATTGTTAACGGGAGTAGTTCCAGAAGATTGGAAATTAGCTAATGTTGTGCCCATTCACAAGAAAGGTAGTAGGGAGGAGGCGGACAACTATAGACCAGTAAGTCTTACTTCAGTAGTGGGGAAAATAATGGAAACCTTGTTAAAGAATAGGATTGTTGAACATCTAAAGTCGCTTGGATTTCAGGATCATAGACAGCATGGTTTTACTTCAGGGAGATCATGCCAAACTAATCTTATTGATTTTTTTGATTGGGTAACTAAAATAATAGATCAGGGTGGTGCAGTAGACATTGCTTACCTAGATTTCAGTAAGGCTTTTGACACTGTCGCACATAGAAGGCTTATCAATAAACTAAAATCTTTGAGTTTGGATTTCAATATTGTTGAATGGATTAGACAATGGCTGAGTGACAGGCAACAGAGGGTTGTAGTTAATGGGGTATATTCGATGCAAGGTCTTGTTACTAGTGGGGTACCTCAGGGATCTGTTCTTGGACCCATTCTCTTTAATATTTTTATTAGCGATATTGCAGAAGGTCTTGTTGGCAAAGTATGTCTTTTTGCTGATGATACAAAGATTTGCAGCAGGGTTGATATTCATGGAGGGATAAGCCAAATGGCAAATGACAAGTGCAAGATTATGCACCTTGGGCGTAAAAACCTAAAAGCAGAATATAGACTATTTGGTACAGTCCTAACCTCAACATCTGAGAAAAGGGATTTAGGAGTAATAATTTCAGAGGACTTGAAGGTAGGCAGGCAATGCAATATGAGCAGCAGGAAATGCTAGCAGAATGCTTGGTTGCATAGGGAGAGGTATTAGCAATAGGAAGAGGGAAGTGCTCATGCCATTGTACAGAGCACTGGTGAGACCTCACTTGGAGTATTGTACGCAGTACTGGAGACCGTATCTTCAGAAGGATATTGATACTTTGAAGAGAGTTCAGAGAAGGGCTACTAAACTGGTTCATGGGTTGAAGGATAAAACTTACCAGGAAAGGTTAAAGCATCTTAACATGTATAGCTTGGAGGAAAGACGTAACAGGGGGGATATGATAGAAACATTTAAATACATAAAGGGAATCAACACAGTAAAGGAAGAGAGTATATTTAAAAGAAGAAAAACTACCACAACTAGAGGACATAGTCCTAAATTAGAGGGGCAACGATTTAAAAGTAATATCAGGAAGTATTACTTTACTGAGAGGGTAGTGGATGTATAGAATAGCCTACCAGCAGAAGTGGTAGAGGTAAACACAGTCAAGGATTTTAAGCATGCGTGGGATAGACACAAGGCTATCCTAGCTATAAGACCGGGAACGGGGGACTAATAAAAGTACTCAAAGTAGAATACACTTTTTGGCTTAAAAAATTTCCCAAATTGGACATGGGCGAAGGTTTTCTGCACGTCAGAATTCCAAGTTGGAAAACCAAAAAGCGCACCTGCGCGCCTGTGGCCTTTTAACCCACAAATTACCTAACCAACCTATACATGGGTGGTATCCCTGTACTCAGGAGATGTTGCTGAACACATATTGAGGTGTTGTTTGGCACTGACATATAACAGGATCTGTGAATTCATGCCCAAAGTACAATGTATGTGAAAAAAAATTACTACCCAAAACATTGACATAGGCTGGTAGTATAATTAGTGCATGGAAAGTGTTAAAATACTACTATTTGAAATACCCTAGGGTGTCTAGTTTTAAAAAATATATGGCTTTGTGGGGTAGAATACACTTTCTGGCTTCAAAAATGTCCCAAATGGGACATGGGCACAAGTTTTCTGCATGTCAGAATTCCAAGTTGGAAAACCAAAATGCGCACCCCCTAAATGTGGCCTTTTAGCCCCAAAACAAACCAACAAACCTATGCATGGGTGGTATCCCTGTACTCAGGAGATGTTGCTGAACACATATTGAGGTGTTATTTGGAAATACCCCTTCACATTTTAAGGTAATGTTTACCTAAATTGCAATCTATGTGAAAAATTAAAAAAAAAGGTTTTTTGCTGCAAACTTTGGCAAAGATTGGTGGTAAAATGGCTACATGAAATGTGTCAAAATACCCCAAGTTAATTGCCCTGAGTGGTCTAGTTTTCAAAAATATGTACATGTTGGGGGTCATTCATGGATTTAGTACAGAAATCAGTGTTACAATTACTATCACTAATTTTGAAAAAAAGGATTTTAAAATAGCTTTGCACTACTCATAGTTCTGGCCCTGTAATATGAATAAAAAAACAAAAAAACATAAAACATGGGCTATTTATGAACTCAGGACATATATTAGAAACTATTTAGCAGTCTTTTTTTGTTGTCTCTTGTACATGAGTATATGATTTTTCAAATAAAAGTCATAAAAAAATTATTTTTTATTTTTTTGCCATATTTTATTATATTTTTTACATCAAATTATATGCAATTATCAAAACAATGGTATCAAAAGAAAGCCCTTCTTATAACGATAAAAACGATATATAGTTTGTGCTGGTACACTAAATGAGACAGAAATAAATTACAGCAAGTATTTCTGATACATATCCTGTATTTTGCACCTTGGTTTGACACTTTAGCGCACTGTCACTTTTTGTATCACTATTGTTTTATGTATAAGGCACTTGGGGTAGTTGCCTGACAGATTTGCAGCTTGTGTAAAATAGGACAAGCGCCATTTAAACCTCTACACTTTTCTGCACATCATATTTAGTCCTTGTTATGGGTTTACTATATTTTGTTTACAATGAGGATAGACTTAATAGGATTTCTTCTTTGTGCATAATAATAGGAATTAACTCCCAAATGAGGATATAATATTGACTGTCACGTTAACAGGCTTAATAGTTTCCCTGTGGTATAAAAGTAGTAATTTTATTTAAGCACTTTACAATATAAAATATATATGGTTATATACATTCACATTACTAAGTCAGTCATGGACTGTTTGTCCATTAATATTAATGGACTGTTTGTCCATTAATATGCCACAATCAATTTTCCCATTAATATGCCCCTGTTCATTTACCCACTAATATGCCACAGCCAGTATGCCCATTAATAAGCCACAGCTGATTTGCCTATTAATATGATGTTAATCCCAAGGAGAAAGATGGCAAAAGGAATGTTTTAAGTTAAATATTGCAATAGAGGAGAACCAAAACAAATAACTGTATAGGTATATTCAAGGTGTAATACACGTTTATTTGTCCGCGGTTTTTTTTTATATTGTATTGATGCCACTACTATTATACGGTCAATTATGTAATTGATAAGGACAAGTAGTAGGTTTAGTAATAGTTTTATTTTTATAAGGATTTTGTCAATTTATAAGGCTTAAATTGTGATCAAGCTGTAATTTTAACCGGTTTATTTACTTTCTTTGTGTTAGTAATATGTAATTGTGTACACCAGGTGCCTCTGGACAACACCATATAGTATCCACAGCACTTGCCATGCAGTTATATTGCACCCACAGCACATGAAATGCACTCATATTGCACCCACGTGATTTGGCATGCCACAGTGTCAATTTGCCACACAGAACATACCACAGTGTTACTTTCCCTCACAGAACTGCCTCTGCAGAACATGCCACAGTGTCACTTTGACCCATAGTACATGTTATTTTGCCCCACAGAATCACTTTGCCAATTAAAATGAGCAACAGTTATTTACCAATTAACATGCCACAATCAGTTTTCCATTGACAAATGCAACAGCCAGTTTGCCCATTAAAATATGCCACAGTTTATCCATTACAATGTTGCACTGTTTGTCCATTCATATGCCACAATTAATTTTCACATTAATATTCCCCTGTTCATTTACCCACTAATATGCCACAGCCACTATGCCCATTAATATGCCACAGCCAGTATGCCCACTATTATGCCACAGCCAGTATGCCCATTAATAAGCCACAGCCAATTTGCCTATTAATATGTTGTTAATCCCAAGGAGAAAGATGGCAAAAGGAATGTTTTAAGTTAAATATTGCAAAAGAGGAGAACCAAAACAAATAACTGTATAGGTATATTCAAGGTGTAATACGCATTTATTTGTCCTGGGTTTTTTTTATATTGTAGTGATGCCACTACTATTATCATACATTACAGGGTCTACTCAATAAAGAGAGAATTGCAGGGAACTGAAAAGGGTTGAAATATGATCCCATTCAGCTGCATTGGAGATTTTTTCCAACTCAGCTACTTTGGCCCAAAGTTTGACATTACCATTTCAGTTTCCCTTCAATTCCCTGCAATTCTTTCTTTGTTGAGTAGGCCCTAGAGAGTCTGTACCAAGTCTCAGATGTGAGCTAGATAATGTGCACAGATGGTGAAAGAATAAAGTGCCACCCGTTTCTTTAAGGGTGTCAGCTAGCCTGCAGCCAACACTGTTCCCAGTCATATAACAACAACACATCTATCTTATTTCAAGTGCAGTCTTCATTACACCCCATCTCTTTTTTTTTTTTTTCAGGCCCAAATATAAAGGAGTAAACTACATTTGTGGAATCAAACTGATATCTGAGCTAATTATTTTTTCAGCAAGGTATTTTTAGTGCTGACATATGTACTCTCCTTAAATGATTAGCTCAGTTGGCTCCAGCACAGGATATGTTAATTTAACACCATCACAAGAGATTAAATGTAAAATTCAATTATTCTTCATTAAAGGCAACTTCATCACACACATTCAACAGGAAAGAATGAACGGATCCTAAGCTTTGTGCACTAACTAGACAAAGGAAGCAGAGCCCCTGAAGACTGGCTCAACCTGTTGCAAAAACACAGCCTGTGTATCAAGGAAAATTAGCAGTTAAATTGTGTATAGAGAGACATGTTATTTTCTTTTGTTTTCTAAATTGCTCTGCTTCTGACTTTCCTGTGGACTTGAAAACTAACAAGAATGAGAACCACAATTATAACATTTTAGAATGCTGTGTGAAAACGGTACAAGTGACAGTACCAGAGATAGCACTGCCCTATGCAAGTCTTCATAATGTATATTTCCAACACACATATGGGTATGTCTATTAAAGTACACAGGTGTGTTTATCCTTGTCAGCTGAACAAAGCATAATCCCAGTGGCTCCAAGAGTTATTGAAATGCAATCTATTTGCCTCCTCTCCCATTTGTCATATCTATTTATATTTCTGTCAATACAACCATCTACTTTTGTTACTTTATATCGATATTTGCAATAGTGCACTAACACCACGTGTTCAGGCCTACAGACCTCTTCATTCCCTGTCTCTTTCCTCTCCATTCCTTGTCTCTTTCCTCTCACTTCCCTTGTCTGTCTGTTTCCTCTCCCTTCACGTGTCTGTCTCATTCCTCTCCTCTCCCCACCCCCCCATGTCTGTCTCTCTTACTCCCCCATATCTGTTCTCTCTCTTCCTCCCTCATATCTGTTCTCTCTCCCCATATCTGTTCTCTCTCTCCACCCATATATGTTCTCCCCCATCTATTATCTCTCTCCTCATCTGTTCTCTCTCTTCAACATATGTTCTCTCCCTCCCCATCTGTTCTCTCTTTCACCATCTGTTCTCTCTCTCTCCCCATCTGTTCTCTCTCTCCTCCCATCTATTCTCTCTCTCCCCATCTGTTCTCTCTCTCCCCATCTGTTCTCTCTCTCCCCATCTGTTCTCTCTCTCCCCATCTGTTCTCTCTCTCCCCATCTGTTCTTGCTTTCCCCCATCTGTTTTATCTCTCTCCCCAATATTTCTCTCTCTCCCACCATATGCTCTATCGCCCCACCCATCATACCTGTTCTCTCTCCCCCTCCCTTCTTATTCAACATTGCTGCTTCATGGGGGAGCAGTATGAGCTCTGTGTGTTAAACACACACAAAGCTCAGTAAGTGCTGCTCGCACTCCCTACTCATAGTGATGATGCAGGGCATTGTTTTTCCATTTCATCAGTACGCACGGGAAGCATGAGCAGCACTTACTGAACTCTGCAGAGCTCTTTCTGCTCGATGCTTCCAGTGAAGCAGCTGCTTCACATGGAAGGGGCGGACCTTCACCTCGCTCCCAATCGTTCAGTGCAGCCGTGTAGAGGGTTGGTGAGGGGAGATCTTCTGATCTCCCCGGCCAGTGCCTCTGCTTTTTTTTTTTTAAAGTGGCGCCCCCTGGGGTGTTGCGCCCTGTGCGCTTGCACAGGTCGCACACCCCAAAGGCTGACCCTGACTAACACATCCATGCATACTTTTTTACTCTCAAAAATGGCCCAGCCTAAAATCTACATAATAACTGAAATTAACTAATTATAACTACACTCCAGTTACAATCAAAAAAGTCCTTACGAGCCCTGTAAATTATACATGTAAATGATAAAAACATTGATCACAACTAGTGATCTTTCGTTTTCCAAGACCATTAGCTTGTTTACATAGGCAATTCTGTTTATCTTTCTAACATTCCCAGGACTGGAAAACCTTCCATTCCATTTCCATAAAATATTTCCCCTTTTACTGACACAGTTCAGTTTTATTTGTATTTTTTTTTTTTTTCTGTTGCATAATAAAAACTAAAAAAAAGTGCATGAAAAAAATGAGTTCAGGAGCCTGGAGCCAAAAAGCCAATCTTCAAAAAACAGCACATTTTTAAAACATCATGGTTAAAATAAAACGCACATAAAGTCTGCAGCTCACTGACACATGAAGAGATTCTCCCAGGCATCATGTGTACAGTGTTGCAGTCTCCTTGAAATAATATCTGTCCTCCAGGCTCTGCAGAGACACTGTAGCATGGGATAGTTAAGCTTTGTTCAATGCTTCCTCTAATAGCCTGTACTTTCCCTCAGCCCACCAAGTGAATTAGTATCTATGCGCAGCTGTCATGCTTTCTTCCTCTATCCATGTCTATATCAGTATGTATGCCAGACTCACTGCTTCTCATCACCAAATTCTAGTCAAGTCTTGCTTTCCCAGAACACTGTTAGAGCACAGGGCTTATGTAATCCAAAATCAATCAGTGCAAACATAGGGATCCAACGACCAGGTTTAAATACACAGAGAAATGTGTTACATCACCTGCTGTTATTAAATTACATTAGACATCAAGGGCTATATTCTTACCTGCCAGACAGTTAATCACTGGCTTTATTGGCAAATCCTGTAACAGAATAAAATAATAGAAAAATCTGGACGTTAAAAAAGTGCTAACAGAACATATTCCTTGTTGCGTTATATTAAATTGTGTTTGAAAGAAAGTAACACTATTACATAGATACAAAAGGTCATTTGCAACTTCAGCTCAACTGTATAATATAAGATATGTCAAGTTCAAGGCACAGATGGCAAAACAGGCTTTACTTGAAAAACCCAGATTTTTTTTAACGTTATTTCCTGGAGCACTGTGATTATCAAGGGTGAATAGAAAGGGTTGAAATACCTTTATTTTAAACTCATTATGTAAATTATCTATAGTGAGTTATTTTGGAAGGAAACACATCTGAACTTGTATCTCAAGGTTTATGAATTCAGTCAAGTACTTGAGTTCAGCAACCTTGATCAATACCATCAATTGGGTCTAAATGTATGCTGCACATGCTCCACCCTGATCGTGTTTACTTTTGTAACCAGATAATTTGGTTCCAAAGCACAGAAAGAGGATTACTGAATGGGACTGTTTGGTGCCCAAAATGCATCTTCCAAATGTTAATATATAGTAAGAAATGCATGTTTTACATTTTGCATTGTTTAAAATAGATAAAATTGTGAAATTACAGTAGTTTGCAAGAAACCAGGACTGCCCACACTAGCTGAGTAAAAGTAAATTTCCTTTCTGCCCCCCCCCCCTTTTTTTTTGTTGTTGCTGGAACTAATCAGAATAATGGTTAAGAGATTCCACTGTGTACAAGAACAAGGTCACTTAGAATTCACACAATGTATTGTATTCCAGCAACACATGAAGTGACTGTATATGCTCAGTTTAAATATAATCAGTGCTGCAGCACCTGTAGTATACATGCATAAAAATCACTGGGGGAGGGCTTGAGTCAAATATTAAAAATGTGATTTATGCAGAATGCCTGCATCAAATCACACTGGAACAAATCCTGTGCACTGTACAAGCAGTAATATTCATCTTGCACCAAAGTGAGTTTGGGGACTAGACTGTCCCTTTCAGCATGAGGTCAAATAACAGGGATAGTAGAGATCACCAAAAACCAGAGGGATAGTCAGACTAGGATACCATGAAAAACAACCATAAAATAATAAAGAGATCAAAATATCAGGGAACAAGAATTAAGAATAATCAGTGACAAGCCAGATGTCCATTACAGAATATAGGAATTGTAAAGTCTCAGGACAAAGCCAAAACAACATGGCATGAGTGAGAGGTGCCACAGGCATTTGTAGGGAAAGTAAATAACTATGGGTACCAACCAATAAGCAAACAATAACTATTTAGCATGGATCTTCTTGAATGGATGATTACAAAGAGAGACAAAAGAATGAAGTACTTGACAATTAAGGAGACATGTATTATACCTGGTGAGATACTGACAATATCAACCTAGAAACCTCTTCAACAAAATATGTATGAGTCAGATCTTTTTTTATTGTTCTGTTAAAAATGTTTTTGAAATATAAAAGAAATACTTAGTCATCCACAGTAAATACAATTCAATGTTGCTAAATAGATCTTTGCATGAAGACTATATATAAAATACCATATATCTTAATATCAACTGGATCTACCTCTTACAGTAAATATTTTCTATAACAATCAACTCCATAAGGTCCTTCATGGCCAACTATATACTGTATACTACAAAATAACTAGCCAACTATAAACTGTATATTACAAAATATCTAGCAAACTATATACTGTATATTACAAAATAACTAGCCAACTATATACAGTATATTACAAAATATCTACTAAACTATGTTTGGCATATTACAAAATATCTAGACAACTATATACTGTGTATTGCTAAAAGTAGCAGCAATAAGAACAAGTATGACTTCCTTCACAAGGTTTTAAGATTCTGTAAGAAAGCCTTCACAAGAAACAAAAAGAGTATGACAATTATACACACCACAGTAGTATCAGCCTGAAGACTATAACCATCATATAAGATGAAATATCCTGTGCACCAGAAAGCTGATGGCGGTGAGGAGCAACCTGGACATGTCCTTGACTATGTTCCAGTGTTCTATTAGACATAGCATAAACAGCTAGCACCAGGGTGCATCCAGTACCATGCATTGTGCACTGAATAATGTACAAAGTTCTGTTTAATCCACTATAAAAAATGTAACATTTGTAACAAACACAAACATGTAAGCTGTTATTGGATTTGTACCATTTCTTTGAATAATACTTCCCGAGATCATCGTATTTCACAACCTAACAGCTGACCATAATACAAACTCAGGTCTGCACACATATACTAATGCAACCTTATTCTAATTATGGAACGGTGTGTTTTATCATGCTATGTTTTTTAATGCTGTGTAATATTTTTAATAAAACTTGTTATGCATGTCTGTGTGTTAGAATCAGCTGCCCATACCATATATTTCATATATTCTTTCATTATGATATACAGGAGCCATTTCTGCACACAATTAACATGAAAAATTGCAACTGCTTGTTTCTGGATGTGTATGTTGAAATTGTATTAAACTGATGGATAATTATCATGTTAAAATAGTGATACAAATAATGATATCTATCTAGGGATATTTAAGGTACATTAGTTTGTTGTGAAGAGAGATTGCAGACATAGACATATTAAAGGGACTTTGTCAACCAAAACGTCATTTACAATGTGAATGTAGAGAATAAAAAGTGCTGAAAAATTATCTATACATTGCCTTTACAGAATTGCAAGCAAATGCATAAAATATAATAAATATATGTTTTAGATGTGTCTGTTGTGTCTGCTGTTTATGACATCACCCATGGTTTGATATGCAAATGACACATTTCCCACTGAAAATTCTTTGTTTTTAATATCAAGCCATAGGTGATGTCATAAACAGGCGGCACTATACATTTACAACATATATTTCTCGTATTCTATGCATTTATATGTAATAATAGTGGGGGTTTTTTCATTTTTTTATTCTCTACATTCACAGTATAAGAAATGTTTCAGTTGACAGTGTCCCTTTAATATAAAGAAAATGCATGTGTAACATAAGTTACCCCTTCATTATAAGCTAAAAATTTAAAAGAGCTTGGCATCCATGTTAAAGGGTGATGAGGACTATTAAAGGGTGTATTCATCCATGTTTACATGCAGATATGCTCATACTTGTTACTGACACTGCATTTGTGACAGTACAGACTAAGTAGGTATAGCCCAAAAACATATCCTGGCTGGAAGAAAGATAATTTACTTGGTACATTATTATGTTGTAATTAGAGTTGAGCGGACACCTGGATGTTCGGGCTCGAGAAGTTCGAGCGATCTTTGGAAAAAGTTCAACTGACCTATTCGTATGAATGGGGACTCTATTTCGGTTTGTAGAATAGCAATAGCATTACATGTATTCTATAAACCGAAAGTCTATAAACCGAATGTCTTTCGGTTTATAGACTTTCGTTTTATAGAATACATGTAATGCTATTGGCTATTCTATAAACCGAAAGTCTATAAACCGAATAACTTTCGGTTTAAAGACTTTCGGTTTATAGGTGAACCTCGAACGTCAACACGGACATACAGTGAAATGTCCGGGTTCGAGTTCGTGGCACGGACACCGTAATGTCTGGTTCGAACCCGAATAGTGCGGTCCGGGTTCGCTCAACACTAGTTGTAATGAATCATTAGTATAAAATTTCCTTTTTCATAAAAAAAAACAAGAATTGTAGGGAATTGAAAAGGGAAGTTCAAACGTAAGTACAAAGTAGCCAAATTGGAATGATTCTGCCATTTAACTGAATTTGGAACTCCCATCTCAATTCCATAATATTCTCTCTTCCATGAATAAAGCCCAGTGGTACAAAACAGAAACTGCAAATAGGGGTCATGGCCTGCGAACAATGTGAGGAAGACACGTTTCTGTGAGGCTCCCGTCTGACTCCTCACTTTTAGCACTGTGGACCCTACAAAACCCACCTCAAGATGGGCAAAAACCCCAAGAAACACTCCGCCACACGGGGTACGCCTAGACTGACTGCAAAAACTGAGAATAAAACACTATCCTCATACCTTAATTCTTCCCAACATGATATCCTGCACCCTTGTAAGATGACCGACAAAGCACGGGAACCCACCTTAGACCTGGAGTCCAATACCTCAGACTCTGAAATGGCTGAGGACACAGGGGGGATATGCTCACACTGCCACTCCATCTCCCCACGATCAGACACTATCCTTAAAGAACAATCCCACCAGGATGATCTCACCACGACTTTGAAATATTACTTCACCGACAACACCACCCCTGACGTGACGGACGTGACGATTTGGGATGCCCACAGAGCGGTCATTCGAGAAAGCTTCATTAAAATAGAGGCACACTTAAAAAAAATATGCTCCCAATCCATAACAGATAATTCACAAGCCAGCAAAAGACCCGGAGCACTGCAGTAGCTACCACCCGTTAACGCTACTCCTCAATGTTGACATTAACTGCTAGCAAAAATTCTTAGCAATAGACTAAGGGAGATAGACTCCCATCTCTCATACACAGAGAACAGGTTGGCTTCATGCAGGGAGAGAGGCAAGAGATAATACGGTAAAAGTACACAATCTAATATATCAGGCACGCACCCTTGGGCAGCCCATCATACTACTTTCAATTGACACAGAGAAGGCATTTGACAGGGTGAGCTGGCACTTTCTGAGAGACATATTCAGACATATAGGGCTAGGAGATGCTATGTACAATTAGATATGCATTGAATCATGCACCCACTACACGCCTGCGCATAAACGGCACACTATCTGACCGGCTCACTCTGTCGAATGGCACACGCCAGGGATGCCCAATTCTAATGTTAAGATTAAAAGAAGGGGTTCTTTTCATCTTAACATTACAACCCCTTCTTTCGGCTATTAGGTCAAATAACGCGATACAGGGCCTACAGATAGGTCCACACCATCACAAAATATCTGCCTTTGTGGACAACATCTTGCTATCTTTGACCCAACCTAATATCTCATTTCCCACTGTTATGCAAGACATTGAACACTATAGCAAGATCTATTTTTTTAAAGTGAATATGTCCAAATCCGAGGTGCTTAACAAATCTATGTCTGACACTGACATAACACCCCACAAACAAGCCTTCTCCCTCAAATTGTCTCCTTCGACATTAAAATACCTAGGCATCACTCTCTCACCAAAATTAGAAGACCTATATAAGAATAATCACCTAGCCCTCTTAAACAAACTCAAAACTGATATCCAGAAATGGAATAGCAAGCACATCTCTTGGTTTGGCAGCATAGCTACAGTAAAAATGAACATCTTCCCCAGGTTCCTATATGTCCTACAGACCCTGCCCATAGCCATTCCAAAATCCTTCTTGAAAGAAGTTAAAATAACCTTTACACAATTTATTTGGAAAAACTGATCGCCCAGATTGCGATTCGAGTATCTCACAAGACCGAAAACCCTGGGGGGGCCTGCCTAGTCTAGATCTTTATTAAAAGGCTATAAAGGCTAGCAAGGATATGTAAATGGACACGACCCGCACCCAAATTATACGTTTTCCTCGAACTCCAATCACTGTAGGTGCCAATCCCTAGCCACTGGCATTGCCCACCCTACAATACTGGCCACTCTCAAAATATAGAAAACACTACACCAAATTCCCGGGCATGTTGGGTCTCCCTCACCCCTGCTTTCACTGGCGGCTAATACTGACTTCCCCCCAGGACTCTCAGGCAGGCCTTTTGATGCATTTTTTCAGGAGAGGGTATCCTTCCCTAGATTAGGCAATTTTCTGAAGGACGAAAGAACCCTTAAATCCATAGTGGACCTACAACTGGGACGGAGGTCCGAGGGGCCCAACCTGGACACATACTCAAATTACACACTTTGTTAATGGGCTACCAAATCTTCTAAGGACATCCCCTCACTGACTCCTCTGGAAAAACTGTGTATGACAATGGTACAACCGACCAAACTGATATCAGCCCTACACTCTGCTCTTAAAGGGACACTAAACTTTCTTTTTGACTCTAAAATGTCAATTATTGTAAACTTATATAAAGTATAATAAAATCCTTTCCAAAGTCCCCCCTTTACTTCTAGCTTTAATGTCAAACTTGGGGTCCATTCTGGTCGCCGACCGTACGGCTGCTGCTTGGGTCTCATTCAATGACAGCTCCTGTAGTTGCCAGCACCAGAAGTAGGGAAATTCGTTTCCGAAGATGGATGCTGCTACTATTGTGCGAGCACTCGCTGTCAATCTCTAATGCCATTCACATTCACGTCTTGTGACAGCAGACTCATGGGAATTACATATCCCATGAGTCTGCTGTGCACATAGTAACCTGCCGGGTAGAGCAGGCACGTGTGCGCGCGTATAAATGCGAAGTCGTAAATTCGGGGGGTTGCTGAGAATCTTCAACAAGCCTTACACTGGAGAGAAAGAAGAAGAAAGATGGCCGCCTTTTACCTTCCAGCGGGGAAACGAGAAGAAAAAATTAAGACTATCTGGTCAGCAGTGAGGTAAATGTTATGGACTAATGATTCATTATGAGTGATTTTGATGTTTTGGGGGCAAAATTATTTTATGCTTTAGTTATCCTTTAATGACATTCAAGCTTCCCACAAACCACACTATATCTTAGGCTGGGAAATGGACTTACACTGCCAGTTTTCGGAACACCAATGGCAAAAACTAGCAACCCTGGCACACACTTGCTCACAACTGACTAGCGTACAGGAAAATGCATACAAAATATTAACACGCCGGTACAAAGTCCCCACCTTACTCCACAAGATTTTCCCTGCGGTCTCCTATGTATGCTGGAGGTGCCAAAAACACGGGGACACTTTCATCCACATACAGTGTGATTGCCCAGCCATACAGCCCTTCTGGATGGTAGTCAGGGCAATCATAGAGGCGAACGCACACATGCCGATTACATTCACCCCACAAGCTTACCCACTACACCACAACCCATACCCCATTCATAAATATCAGAATTCCCTGGCTATTAGATTACTGAATCCTGTGAAACAGCTAATACCTGGACAATGAAAAACCATCCATTTACCTTCACTATAAGGACTTGTTATCCTTGGTCGAAGACGTCAAGGCCACGAAAAATCTTTTAATGTCAAACCTAGGTAAGGGACTAGCCAATGCAAACCTCTGGCTTCCGTGGACCCAATACCTGGAAACCTAGGAATCTTTGAATCTCCTGCATAATGAGGTCTCCTAAAAAAAAAAAACTAACATTATAAAAAAAAAGGTTATATTGGTAATGGACAAGCCTGTCGAATGACAGTCTGCCCCCCCCCCCCCTTCATGTTCCTCTCCTACCCTGTCCGATGTTCCCTCCCGTATATTTGATCTGTGAATGACTCAATGCACCTCTATTCTATGTTTGGGAGATAATGAGATCCACTACTCTGAGTTAACCCTATGACCAAATGTATCTTTCTTGTGTAAACGCCTATCTCCCATTGCTCCCCCCCCCCCTTTTGTACTTTACCCTTATATCAAACGCAATAAAAAATTATTTAAAAAAAAAAAAAGGAAACTGCAAATAATCCCACATGTAGACAAATGACTCAGCCAACCATATGTTCAGAGGTGAAAGGACTGATGGGGTGACATGATTGGTTGGGGGGGGGGGTCTAGTCTGGAGTTCCTGCAGTTATATGGAGCCCTCCTAACACAGAAGTGATAAGACATTGAATGATATTTAGAGCATCAATAATCATTAAAGCATTTTGAATATTTAGAGAAACAAGTTCAGTTAAAATGAAGAATTTCAGTTACAGACGTGAAATCCAAAATTCACTTCTGCCTTTTTGCTATTTATTTCCCTGTGTCTGTGTACTGCTGCCTACAAATCTGTGTCTCAGTGACAGCTGGTCGCCCCTACTCTATGTGTCAAAACAGCAAAACAAATAAATGAAATACATGGCATGCATCAGTTATCAAAAACAGAAGAAGCAACAAAAATATCAGTGCATCTTCACTAAAAATACTCACAAGTCAAGTTTCTTATCACCAGAAATGAGCAACTTAAAAATATTATTCTTATTAGCTGCTATACCCTTACAATTGCAGGCGTCAGTACCAACATTGGGTTGGTGGACATTTACTGGACTTTGTGTCTTGACTACATGGTTATTTCTCTACATACCAACTTCTCTCTTGTAATCCATAATGACTAATTCATAAGGAACTACAGAGGAACGTTGCAGTAAAGGTACAGTCAGCAAATTGATTACGTATCTGGTACTATAGATGTAATAGATGATTACACATATATAAGAAATACATTTAAATCTTACAGGTCTTGTCTGGAACAACAATACACTGTTTTGACCAACGGAAATTATAACAGTGCCCAAACATTAATTAGTAGCTCCGATTTTCTCACTTAAATTAAATTCAAAGCAACTCAACCAAGTAGCACATGAATTCAGACCACCCAGAAGTGCTCTTAAATTGGTACAAATTGGCACTCTTTTGGAGTTCAGGACACCAAATTAGTAGCCTCTTTCCATTCCATAGAGTTCTCTTAAGAGGATAGAGACTCATATCAGGAGGACTTGGGCTGTTGAAAAAATAGCTGGAGCCCTTCCGAAATTAAAATACATTTAAAAAAAATCAAATGAATAGATAATGAAAAAAATATTTCCCGTGGGTAAGTAGCCGTGGCACCTATAATAAAAGGTGGTAAGGAGTCGGCCAAATGTCTTCCAGCCCTTATATACAAATGCCCAAATGGCTTGGTATGCCCTTTCATCCAGCAAAAAATAACAGAAAATTATAAACCCCCAGGGTCTCTAGGCTCTATAGTAAAATAGTTAATTCCATACCTTTCCCTGCTGTCTGGAGGCTGACAAAATGCCCCTGGACCACATATTACTAAATGTACTTTTTCCCTGGGTGTGGAGGCTGGACAAAGGCCCAGACCCAATAAAATAAATAAAAATAAAATCAATCCCTGGGACAAGTCACCTGTAAAAAAACTGTGCAGAGGAAGCTCATGGAATATATTCCATGGCCAAGCAGCTGCATGAAAGCCTTACATCAAGTATAATGACAAGCACCAGATCGAGTGGTATTAAGTACACCCCCACTGGACTCTGGACTAGTGGAAATATGTTCTGTGGAGGGACTAATCACGCTTCACTGTTTGGCAGTCTGCCTGACTGCATTCTGCCATCTATAAAGTTTGGTGGAGGAAGCATAATGGTATGGGGCTGATTATCAGGGATTGGGTTAGGCCCCTTGCTTCCAGTGAAGGGACATCTTAATGTTTCAGCATCCGAAAATATTTTAGACAATGCTATGCTTCCAACTTTGGGGAAACAGTTTAGGAAAGGCCCTTTTCTATTCCAGCCCCAGTACACAAACTAAGGTCCATAAAGACATGGTTTGGTGTGGAAGAACTTGACTGGCCCACACAGAGTCCTGGCCTCAACCCCATCAAACACCTGTGGGATGAACTGGAAAAGAGATTGCTAGCCAGGCCTTCTTGTCCAACATCAGTGCCTGACCTCACAAATGCTTTGCTCGATGAATGGGCAAACATTCCCACAGAAACATTCAAAAATCTCAAGGAAAGATTTGCCGGAAGAGTGGAAGATGTTATAGCTGAAAACTACCAACTACATATAAATATCTAAATATTTAGAATGCAATGTCATAACACTTCCAGATGGTGTAATGGGCAGGTGTCCAAATACTTATGTTCGTTTAGTATAGATTAACTAGAAAATAGGTCTCAGCATACATAATGATCCTGGACATGGCTTTGCACATTGCATACCCTTCTGGCACTTAAGCTGTTAAGAAAGCAATTTCTTTAACGAAAAACTGGACTAAAAGGTTAAACATGTTTGTCTTCCATTTAACAAGTGAAGAACAATTGCAGTCATGAACCATTGTGATTGTGCTCTAATTTTTGTATGCACTGAAAACTCATTAGCCCTGGAGACATTTAAGTGCACATAGTTTTTATTTAGAACATAATGAACTAATAATGAAATTCTCATAACATTAAGTATTTAAACAATGCAATCTTGGCAGTTTCTCTGTATAACTTCGGCCTTTATCTGTTATTGAGAACATACCTGTATTAATTGCTATGCAGTGATTGCTTATCGTTTCCCTTTGAAATGTTGGTTAATTTTAGCACTTGACTGCTGACATTTCATGGGTAATAGTTCACTTTATAACATTAATAATTATATTCAGGCCCTGTGCATACAGAGAGAGAGATTGTTCTGGTTTACAATTATTAGGTTACTGCTTTATGTCAAATACCTTAAAGGAACTCTATCAACCTAAACATTGCTCATATTAAATGTAGAGAATCAAAAAGGTTCCATCCATTGTGTTAGCAGAATTTCAAGCAAAGGCATAAAATAAGAGAACAATTTGTTTTAAATATGTCAGTGCTGTCTTCTGGTTTTTAAACACCTTATCACCTGTAATGGTGATGATAGCTGTTTATAAAATACGTGCCACATCTATCACCATTACAGCTACTACAAAGTGTTCCAATTTCATTGCAACAGTATGCCTGTGTGTCACTTTAAAAGGACTTTGCTGCCTTATTCAAAATGTACTAAGTTCATTTGTGAACATAACTCACTCTCAGACTAATTTACAATTGCTTGTGGGGTGCTTTATGTTCAATAGATTTATTGCTCTAAGTCTGCTGGAGTAAAAATACCAATGTATACAACATTTACTTTATACTGAATGTGCACAGGTGGACTGCTACAGCGTCTGCTATTTATCATTGGCTTGATATGCAAATTAACTTAAATTTCAGTGGGAAATGTGTAATTTACATACCAAACCACAGGTTGATGTCATAATCAGGAGACACATTTAAAACATATATTTTGCTTATTATATGCTTTAGCAGGCAATTTTTCGAATACAATGTATAGATCATTTTTCATCATTTTTAGTTCCCTACATGCACAGTATAAACAATTTTTAGGTTGATCACTAGTCTTTATTTACTAAGCTGGGGTGGACAACCTTCCTTAATGTTCATACCTTATGTTAAGCATGGCGATGTTTGCATTGTAAAGCAGTAGGAGTGCTGGATGTCACCAATTACTTTTTCAAAGCAATGCTTTGGCATTCCACCAGCTATTGGCACTTACTAGTAGTCAGCCTTCACATCACATAATAAATATCCCAGTTATAATGCACAGATACCAGAAAATATCATCCCTGATATGCATTCTGTCTTCTGAAATTGAATATTATCTATGCATCTAAGGCAGTGCTGTCCCATTTTGTAGAGTGGAGGGCTGTAAACCAAGAAGGTTAGGATGAAGGGTGCGATATTATTTATTTTATGAGGTAATACTACAGAACCTATGGGCTTTTCAGCCAGGAAAGGGAGCCACACAAAAACCCTTGATGTGGGCCTCCATTTACACATCAATGATCTAAAGCAAAAGTCCAGTCTGGATGTAAAGCAGTTGAAAATAAGTTGTGGAGTCAAGTAACAGTAGGAAGGAGCTGGTGGTAAGACAAATGAGTTTTGGATAAAGGAAACATTCGTAGTCATAGTGTGTAAAATACATCTACTGCAGGCTGTGTGCTGATTTCCAATGTCTTCCAATTTCTTGTGCTGATGTGGATCTTTCAGGGCATGATAAACATTCTCCATCATGGACTCATGATTTATAGCACAGTTACTACCTTCTTGGGATGTCCAGATGTTGCTGGAGCATTTTTTATTGGGTCCTTCGAGGCTTTTCTTCTGACTACCTTCCCATCTGGTTGTCAGAATGAATGGCCTGCGGCACCTACATCCCTATCCTTCCTAATAACTCTTGCAAATATAGGCCAATCACTGCAAGACAGCAAATAAATAGGATGCTCATGTTGTACAATCCAAGACACTGCTGAAGGCACATACAGCGAGATATCGGCTATGGTTGTTTTCTTAAGAAAAATAATTTTGAGAGTTATATTGTGGATTGAAATGTCTAGAGTTTACAGGTGCTGGCTTCTTTCTCTCAGCTTACCTAAAGAATGCAAGATATGCATTACTTATATACGTACATTGTACGTGTGCATAGACCCAGGCAGTGAAGCCTGCCTCCATCATGTGATTTAAAAAAATGAGAGTGGTCCATGTAAAAATTAACACAGACACAGGGCATTTCTATTAACCCCTTGTGAGCCAAGAGTATGAGTACGACGGGGTGACCTATCTGTGTTCACTGAATGCTGATTCCTGTCAGGGTAAGAATGTTCCCAAGCAACCAGAACACTAGCAGGTGAAGATTTCTGCCCAAAAGTGATGATCCTGCTGTTGTGGTAAATATTTGTGAGAACTGTAAGCTCTAAACAGAGTAGATGAAGAATAGGAGAAGTGAAGAGCAGTTGGTGACCTTGAAAGCTATATAAAAGAGGCAGATCAGATCTTATCACTGATAACTACTAGACTAGTAGAGGAGATTGCAGCAAAGTAACTAATGCTGCCTGTAGACTAGCGCTGGTACACCTAATGTGTGTGGGAATGAGACTGCTCAAACTAAGGGCTGTGCCATACTGATGGTGATGCAGACATTAATATGCAAATGTTCATATATGTTTAACACGTTGTTACTGTGCAGTATACAAGGTAATTCCATTTTTATGCATCTTTATCTCTCGTGTCTGAATTAATATAATAATTTGCAGAAAAAAATTATTTTGTTCTCTGTGCTATATAAAAAAAACTGTGTTAGAAATGTTTATGCCATCATATCCAGTCACTACTGGCTCTCTGATAAAAAGTCATAAATATGGGCCAATTCTGGCACAACTGGTGTTTATGCGGATGCCAGAAAAAGGAAAAGAACAGGTTTATCAAAATAGACAAATGTTCTAATTATTGTTTAATCATTTTACTGCAAGTGATGTATAGTAAAGCTGCATATCTTAGATCTCTTTAATATTCCTCAATTTTTTACCACTGCTAATAACTGTAATCTCAATTATGTAACCGACAGCAGCAGCCAGAGCTTTGTTAACTTGTTAATTCACAGAGCCAGAATTAAAACTCAACCAGATAATGACCCATAGGTGGTAATTCATAACATGGAGATAGTTAGAAGCCCTTTAAGAAAAACCTTAAACATTCTGTGTGCTAAGCCATCAGCAGGCCATGGCCTCTAAATCTCACTAGGGCAACAATTTGTAAATACCCTTCCAAACCTTGCTCGATCAACACCGTAATTGCAATAATAACTATAAAAGCAAAGTGAGAGAGACAGTTTGCATGTTGTCTCTTCAGGGATGAAAAAGAGAATTAGTCCCAAATGCACTAACATTAAATAACATTAATCAACCAGAAGCCACCTCTATCTTAGTTACAGTTAAAACAGAATTTATCTCTAATGCAGTGCATGTATAAATAAACAGGTCCACAGATATGCCTAAAAAGTGACTGTATTTAGCAGGGGCATCATTCTAGTGTTGGCATAGAAAAAAGTTGGGTCTTCATACATAAGATAATAGAAATTGACTCTTTCTTTTTAACTTCCCAACACTTTTATTTGTGGAATTTTTATACATTACATAAATAATTCTGGTCTCAAACAATAGGGAGTAAAATAGCATGGTCCAAATAAGAAATATGTAATTAAACATCAATCACTTACACATGTTGTACCGAATAGCTGGTGTGCCACTACAGTTCTCCATTGCTTGGTTAAAATGTGCCTATCATGTAAAAGAGCATAAAAATATATATATACTGTATTAGCAATATTGCTAGCGTACGTATTGAAATCTTTTTATCAAGGCATAACATTTAATACCTTTTCTTTATGCTTCAGCACAGAACCTCTGTGTCGAAGGCATATCATGAAAATCTACTAATATGGCAGTGGTAACAGATGCATGCTCATCCACACACCCCCAAGTGTGAAATCAACATTCGACAGTGCGAAGTATATCTTTTCATCTACATATTTGCTAGACTGTCCAAACCATTAAATTAAATGTTTGCATTTGCTTTATTTTGTGTTAGTGATTTCATATATCTGCTTTGCTTTTCTTTTTTTATTTATTGCATAATTTCTCTTGGTAACATCACACACACACACAAAAAATTTAACAGTAAATACATATGTCTCAAGCCTGCATTATGAAAATGTGTGCATCACTAGGGTATTAATAACAAACTGGATATGAAAGTAAAAGGGAGTAAAGTTAAAAACAAAAAACCCTCCTCCCTTCCACTGCCCCCCCCCCCCTCAAAATCTACCTTGTTTCTCTCAAATATTTTTGTTTAATCAAATATTTTACTATACATGCATCATTGTGTTACTCCATTATGTGGTTACATCATGATGCCTACATCACCAGGAGCCAGGGCAGAGCACCAGTTTCAATTTCTTTGGAGTTATTTTGTTAAAGAAGCAAGTCAGAACAGAGATCATCCATCTATGTACCTACCAGAATGTGAACCTATAGTTCACAGGTTTTGTAAATGACAGGTACACTTTAGCTTCAGTTACGGTTTTAAAAAATTGCACAAAATAAGACGTGTGGTTTGAAGTCAGAGAACAGAATATTTCAAGAGAAGTATACTAAAGCAAGATCTTTTAGAAACTAAAGATTAAACTATTTGGCAGCTCAATCCCTCCAGTAATACTGTTATATAATATTGATGTAATATTCACCAGGTGCTGCAATGCAGTAGGACTCCAACTCCCATCCTTGGCAAAATTGAATGCACCAGCAATGCTCCGGAAATAACAGGAAGAAAAAGCACACAAGGTGCTTACTCTTAAGAATATGCACCTTGTGTGTCAAGCGCGTAAAGTGGCCTGTCTGTTACCTGTGGATCTGTCTTTTTTTTTCTTCCGATGATTTTAAGTCTAAGGGCTATTAATACATTTTTCACTTTGGATTACAAAACAATTTCTTCCTGTTATTCCAATGCTTTGCTGGTGCATACAATGTTATGTAGTGTCTTTTAGAAACTACTATAGATAATTGGAATTGACTTGAAGTAGAATCAAATGGGGACTAAAAATAGTTAAAGGGACACTTCCACCAAAAAATGAAAACGTTTTACTTTTTTTTATTTTGTATTGTTGATTTCAGATATGGCTTTTGTTTTTCTTATGTGACTGTATTTAATAAAATAAGTAACTAAACAAGTTTGTTTGGGTGCCACCCCCCAGAGACTTTACAGCATAAATGTCTCACTTTGGGGCTGGGGACACAGAATGCAGTCTATAAGTCAGAATTCTGACCATAGACTTGCATTGAATGGTAGGGTAATGTAACTATCACATCACAAGGGGGCAGAGTTATGATCCTGTTTGATCAGATCAATCTCCTCTCTTAGTGCTGGAAGGCAGGTAAAAAAAAAGTTGTATAAAGCCACCTAGTTTTGTCCACTATGATGCACAAGAGCCAGTAAGAGAGCAGGGGAGTATTCTTTGACCTCATCATGCAGGCAGTTGTAAATTGAGACTGACTGGAAGATTTTGGATGATGTTGCATCATAGGAATTATTCACAAAATGGAGCCAGGAGATAAACACCTAATTTTATTTTTCCTTTTATATGCAATGAATTCAAACGTATAAAAAAAACAGTGGCATATGATTTATATATGTGTTTGTTTTAAATGACCAGGTTATCTAGTTACATCTTATGTAAGTGATAGTGTCTCTTTAAGATACATCTTGAATGTGCATAAGGTTCTCTTGAAAAAACTAATCAAGACCCGAAGTGGAGCAATCACCATGGAAACCAATGTAATATTACTTATAATTGCTCGACATTTAGCATTTAGTTCCAGAATTCCATCAATTTTGATAAATATTACTCATTAACATTTAGGTGGAAATTTGAAAAGAAATTAATTGATGAATCAATTGGCTTTTATCTGTCACTATAATCTTTTTCTAATGCATACTACAAAATCCCATGTAAAGTAATGGATTTAACAAAGGAGTATTTACCTAGAAGACATAATTATATTCTGCCATAAAAATCCTGCAGCTTCATAATGTATGTCTTATTTGCAAGACTTCAGAGATACTTAAAATATAACCTCAGTGATAGTCCTTGGTATGTCATTTTAAATCTTATAACCCTTGTAAGTAAGGGTATATGTTCATTTCTCATGTCTGCACAATCTCTACAGAGAAGTATATTCTACTGCATCCATGGAGCGATTGATGATAATTTGACATATTAATAACACCCATCAAAAGTAGTGGTATTGTAGATTTATAAAACACACCTCAAGTATATATGTCAAGTATGAGCTTCATAGAGTATTGTATATTTCACAAGCTGAAATATTGTACAACTGCCAATAAAATTGCTTCAAAATAGAAACTAAAAAAATTGTTCGAAAAACAGGATTTTATAAACACTCCATAGAAGGGCATTAAGAACAACAGACAAATATAAATTGGAATGATAAACCACCAAGTAATACTGTAATATTCCCCAATTAAAATCAACCTAGTAGGTGATGAATTATATTGCTTTATGGTTTTTCTGTTGTTTTATTTGCTTTATGTTAAGTTGTATGTGTTCTGCCTTCCTTTCATTGTTAATTTCTGGTCCATTTTAATTAAGGGCACCTTGGAAAATAAACACACAAGCCAGCATTTCCCCAGCCAGCACTGGTTGCTGTCCTTGGTCCTGATGCTATTCTAGAGGCTTCCCGCAGTGCAGTGTTTTCAAAGCTGACATTGTTACTGGTTGACAGTGGGGAGAAGGGAAAAAAAAGCAGATACATTGAAAATAGGAAAGCAGGTTTCTTTAGAAAACAATAGCTTGCTCATGTCTTTGAGCATTTGATAGAAAAAAATACAAGAAAAATAGGAGCTTAGGATGAGTCCTTGATCTTTTGCTTGCTAGTTTGAAAATTGTATTTTAAATCCAACTTGGACAGCTGAAATTATTCTGGGAAACGTAATAAAACTATGACAGTGACAGCAAGATGGGTGTACTGTGACATTCATTTCATTGGACGTGCTGCATCATTTAATTTCAATTAAAAGGCTAGGGTGGTATTCTCCCATCCCCCTTGCTCCAGATTCAAAAGGAACGTCTGGATAAGTATTACACCAAATATTGGATGGGAAAGGGGCTATCATCTTAGTTTGATTTCAGCATGTGCCCTTAAAAATGACATTGGGCATTCATTATGTTCCTATATGGAGAAATACTGCGTTCAACTACATTATCATAAGCTTTTAAATTGAACTTTGGTTTCTTTAAACCCTTCATGACACAGGCTGTTTTTACACTTCTACAGTTTCTGCATTTAACTATATTCTTTACTTTTCTCATTTATTGTGCCCACACATCTTATATTCTGTTTTTATCGCCATAAGAAGGGCTTTGTAGAGATACCATTATTTTCCTCATAGTTTATCATTTACAATAATACAAATCATAAAATATGATGATTTTTTTTTAAACAAAACACCTTTTCTAACTTCAACTCTAAGCATCATAATTACAATTGGTAAAAAGAAGACCTCCAAATAGTTTCTAAATTTTTCTAAGGAGTTTAGAAATATGTGAGGTTTACATGTTTTTGTTGTTTTTTGCAAGTCATAGGGCAATAAATTAAAGTAGTGTTTTTTTAACTAACAAGTTTGCACTATAGTGACTTTTTGATCCCAACTCCAAATATCACCTTAACCATAACACTTACACTAACCCTAACTTCACTCTAACTGTTACTGTAACCCTAACCCTAGATCTTAACCCTATCTTTGGGTTTTAATATTGCTGACTATAGTCTAGCAACTACAGAGTGATGGAAGCTGTGATTTACAGCTTCGAAAGCTCTTACCCACAACAGGGTAGCGCCATTTCTGGTATGGCATTTCTCTTCCAGCATGGCGCATATTTTTCAGTGTTGCCTAATGTCTCCTCTGATAGCCGAGGAGATTGATTGTCTCCAAATGTCTTAAAGATGCAGGACAGCAGAATAATTAATACAGCTATTAATAAAGACTGGGCTTAGCTAATTTTTAAATATGTATATAAATTGTAAATCATTTAGTCATGCATTATTAGCAATGTTGTTGTTTTTTTATATCTCAGTCCTGACTCTGAGTATACTGTCCTATATTACTATGCTGAAAGATTTAATGTCAGCTGTGCATCAATAAGAAAATTATAGCAACAGGTAAGTATTGCACAGAGTGAATAAAATTTAGGGGATTTTTCAATTAACATTATCTGTGTAGACATGACAATGCGGTCTGTTCACTAAAAAATTAACTATGTTTAATTTACACGAGAATTGAAGAAATCAGGCATGAATCAGGCATTGACATTTTCCAACTTGTTTATCTCCCCAACTTAACAATTAATGATCCCCTTATGAGTTCTGTGTTTAAATGGGCAGTTCCATTTAGCTTCTTTTCTGTATGTTTTACATGTTTCTACTTGATGTACTCCAATGCCCCTGTGTTTTTGTCTTTTTTTTAAATGTGATTTGTATTTATGATATTTTGCTTTAGCTTCATCAAAGCCTGACAAAGGGACATACTAACTTGGTCTTGAAAGCTTATAATCAGTACATTATTTATGGTAGTTGTACAATGGGTAGAAATAAGCTGCAGATATGTGCTCTGTACAGTCCCTTTTTATGTACAGTCCCCTTAAGACATGTGCAAAACTAAAATTTTCTTAATGTTATTTATTTCGTATAAAACGAATTTCGTTCATTACTACATTCGTTTCAGACGAAATTCGTTCATTATTTTTGTTTCATTTCGTTTTATTCGTTCGTTTTATAGAATACGTGTAATACTATTGGCTTTTTATAAAACCGAACGAGAGCCCCATTCATAAGAAATTCTTATGAATGGGGCTCTCGTTCGGTTCATAGAAAGGCAATAGTACTACATGTTTTCTATAAGCCGAAAGTCTATAAACCGAAGGTCGTTCGGTTTATAGATTTTCGGTTTATAGAATACATAGAATTACATGTAATTCTATGTATTCTATAAACCGAAAGTCTATAAACCGAACGACCTTCGGTTTATAGACTTTCGGCTTATAGAAAACGTACAGTAGTAGTGCCTTTCTATGAACCCATTCATAAGAATTATGAATGGGTTCATAGAAAGGCACTACTACTGTTCGTTTTCTAAGGGCCGAAAGTCTATAAACCGAAGGTCATTCGGTTTATAGACTTTCGGCTTATGGAATACATGTAATCCTATTGCTATTCTATAAACCAAACGTTTGGTTTATAGAATAGCAATAGGATTATATGTATTCCATAAGCCGAAAGTCTATAAACCGAACGTTCGGTTTATAGACTTTCGGCATTTGTAATGAATGTAATAGTACTATTGGCTTTCACTACACAGAGACAGAGTCTCCATTCATTTTATGCTTTATAGTGCTTTATAGTAATATTTGCAGGGAATCAATACACATTTTAATTATTTTTATTACCACTTTTATTTCGGATTCCTGCAGTTATATGTTAACTTTAAAAAACATTGTCCACTAAATTGTATTCATCATTGTATGGATATTTAAACTTCTATAATGATATGATATTTATATATGACACAATATTTATGTCCATTATGGGTATGCTTGGAGACTCAATGTATGAATACACAGATTGCTTAGGGAAGATGTCTTCTCTCAAATGACTGGAAACATTTAACCGTCATATAATTTGCATTACACTGAGTATGTGGAGCACAGAGTATATTCACATTTATATTCTTAGGGATAGATTTTTTTTTTTAAATATATTTTATTTCATCAACATTTTCTTTTACTCTCCAAGAATATAAAACCCACCTCCCAAGGTCCTTATTCATAAAAGAGCTTGGACATAAAAACAAACCCGAAACAAAACACAAGACACAAATACGTTCATTTTGGACACAACAGGACGAATTTGCCAGAATTGAGATATTATTAATGTCGGTTTAGAATTGTAATCTACAGTAATCTACAGTCAACACATCTATTATTTGGTCCTTAGTGATCTCGGGTTAAGGCCTCAATACAATTATTCCATATTTCTTTGTTGGTTGTTTTTATAGTTTGGCTATAGGAGATTCCTCTCTCCATTTTTAGTTGGTTTTCCAATTGGGTTTTAATTTCCTTCCAGTTAGGGATCAGTATTGTCTTCCATCTCCTTGCGACTGAGATTTTTATTGCCGTAAGAAAATGCAAGACAAAAGCTCTTTCCCATTTTTTTGTTCCAGGTAAATTCAAATGGAGTAGTGTAGTCCCAGGATTCATTGGGATGTCAATATTAGATAATTGAAGACACTTTGTCCTCATTTCCTCCCAAAGTTTTCTAAGACTAGAGCAGCTCCACCAAATGTGGATAAAGTCGCCCTTGTGTTTATCGCATCTCCAGCATTTATTCAGGCTATCTGGGTACATTTGTGCTAATCTGGCGGGTACTAAGTACATTCTGTTCAAAATTTTGAAGTGCATTTCCACCAGAGTGAGACATTTCACCAATTTATACGTCTCCTGGAATGCCTCAACCAGCTCTTTTCCTTGGGTTGGTACTCCAAGTTCCACTTCCCATTTCTTAAAGGCTTTTCAAATTCATTATGTCCGGAGCACTTAGCTATAAACTCCTTTGATTTTTTTAGTAGGTTCTTTTGTGTATTATCTCTTATAATTTTTTGGAAACTTTCAACTATCACTGTTCTTAAGGGAAATATATGTTTATTCAAATATCCCTTTATTCTCAGGAAGTTGAAGGTTTCTCCTTTCAGCCCTGGGTATCTGTCTAACAGCTCTTGGAATGGAACAATTTTCTTGTCTCGCCATATTTGGTCGATCCTATTTAGGCCGCATCTATACCATTTACCAAGGCTGATATCATTTATATTTTTTTCCAGACTTTTCTTTTTTTTTAGACTTTCGGCATTTGTAATGAATGTAATAGTACTATTGGCTTTCACTACACAGAGACAGAGTCTCCATTCATTTTATGCTTTATAGTGCTTTATAGTAATATTTGCAGGGAATCAATACACATTTTAATTATTTTTATTACCACTTTTATTTCGGATTCCTGCAGTTATATGTTAACTTTAAAAAACATTGTCCACTAAATTGTATTCATCATTATATGGATATTTAAACTTCTATAATGATATGATATTTATATATGACACAATATTTATGTCCATTATGGGTATGCTTGGAGACTCAATGTATGAATACACAGATTGCTTAGGGAAGATGTCTTCTCTCAAATCACTGGAAACATTTAACCGTCATATAATTTGCATTACACTGAGTATGTGGAGCACAGAGTATATTCACATTTATATTCTTAGGGATAGATTTACATACCCCATAACCATAGACAGAGAGACCAGAGACAGTAGCCATGGTGCAACCAAAATTTAAAAATAATTAAGATTTGTGGACAAATGTGAATTAAAAAGGAAGAAGAGCAAATCTATATGAAATGTGACATAACGTGACATTGCTTATTAAAAATGGGGGTAGTTATTGTTAAGTGGCATACGTTTTATATCCTTGCAGCACCTTAAACATGTGCTTTTATTGCTTAATGAGAAATTCAGCCGTGGAAATCCAGCTAGTTTGGTCACCAGCTGGTTTCAAGGGGGACATAAGAGGAATACGTGCCGAGAGAGGTGTGAAACATTTGAAAATGTTCTTGTTTAGTTTGCCTACACTGTTGAATTTAATTTTTAAAAGAATGGACAGCCTTATAAATGAATATTGAAGAACACTTACACCACTTGTGTCACCCTCAAAACAGCTGGGGTGCAAACTAGCTGTGTTTCCAGTTCCAAATTTCTCATAAAAGCAACCAAAGCACAGTTGACTGTTTAATTTTTTAGATTGATAAATTAGTGAGAGCCGGTACACTACACAGGAAGCATCTGCCATTTTTTCACTTAAAGAATGTTTACTGTTTGGGCTTGAGTGTAAGCCCAGTGTAGTTTTCTAGTGACACAAGAGGACACTTGGTAAGTCCCAACATCAACCAGAAAAAGAGAATTCACAATATCTCTGATCTCTCCCTTTTTAACAACTCTTCTTAAGGGCATCATTTTGTAAAGCCATTCCATGAGTGTGTTGATTTGTAGTAGAAGTTGGGCAACACCTTTGCTTCTATAGATGGAGGGGTTGGATGGTTGGGTGTATGGATGGATGAAAGTAAATGTTAGAATGTCATGGACATGTGCTCTGTACTAACGAAATTGAATATTATTATTTTTTGTACTTTCCTCTGTTTCCGCTTTCTCTATATTAAATCAAAGTAAGAACTGTTATGTCCATTAACTTTGCCACAAGGGGTTAAGGTACAAGTCTTGCCAATGGCAGAAGCCATTAATACAACTGAGACATTATGAAATTGTTTATTAGGTTCTCTTATTTCTTAGTCACAAGTTCAAGTTTGTTATTTGTAAATGCATTCATTAAACGGGAAAAAACATGCAAAAAGTTTTTTGTATGAAATATTCCCCTAGGTACCTTTCTTAATCCAGAATACATACCAATTATAATGACAGGAGGACAATCCAATAGGAACATGTCATAAGGGTTTAGAGCAAATGGATGCATCACTACAACATCAAGAGCTTGTTATATAACATGCATTATGTCTTCCGCAGGTCATTTGTCATAAAAACTACTAATGCAGTCATGTGGAATCCATTAAACACTTTGAAGGGAACGGAAGATAAATATCTCCTATCTGGTTTTTTGCTTTCTTAAAAGAATGCTGAAATAAAATGTCTTATGGTTCAAATGCCACCGCAGGCCTCCAGTGCCTCTTTTGCTTGTATGTAATGTAAATCCTCAGGGGAGATTTAAAGAATAAAGTTTAACATTTACTATAATCCTCTGAGTCTACTCCATAAACTGCAGCTATTATACAAATCAAGATTGGAAATAAGAGACAGCCTTATATACTTTTATTATCACTACTTAATAGCAGGATGGGAATGTAAAGTCAAAAGCTCAAGTGAGGTTTGACGAGCAGATCAATTTACTGTCAAATTATTTATTATCAAAAACTTATATGTTCATATGTATGTGTTGATAGCTGACCCACTGTACTTGCATGAGTCCTTGCTTGCTGCCATTTTGTTTTTACCTGCAAGCCTCTATTGGAAGCATCTCACATAATAATTGGCCCAAATTGCAGAACATGAAACACGTTCCATATACCAGGTACTGAGGGACCACATATAGAAACATAGTAGACATGAGTGTCAGGTGGAACACTGGATAGCAGGATATAGTTGCAGCAGAACATAGAGAAATCAGGCAGTCAGGGAAGCCAGACTGAATATGAAGTCCAAAAAGTACAGCCAGGTTATAGAGAGCTGGAGGGCACTATAGTCAAGACACAAGCCAGTTCAGGGGATCCAGAGAGCAGACAAATCCAAAACAGCTCTAGGATATTGTATCTAATCAAAAGGATGTGGATTGGCCGAGAGAGGTATCCAAGGTATCCTAAGTATGATATTGCTAAAGCTGAGAAAGCATACGTTTGGTCCTCTGACAATCATAAAAATAGAATGTGGGAAGGAACTGAAGCATTTTTTGAAATGCAGGGTAGAACCAGAATGAATATGGGAGTTGTTTTGGCTTTGAAACAGAAGCCAGGGGAACTTGTTAGTGATTACTGCAGCAGATTTCGTACTGAGTGGACCACTACAGCTGGTATGACGGTACCAGCCGATCAGGAGAAGGAGAAATGCATTATGTATTGTCAGACATTAATGTCATGTCTTGATGAGAAAGTGCAGCAAGTTGTTAAGATGTTAGTGCATAAATGGTGGGAGTGTACTCCGATGGCATTGTAGAATGAATTGTACATGAAGGAAGCAGCAGGTGTTTTTCCAGTAGTGAAAGCTAAGAAGCAGGAGTTAGCGCTGTTTGCCAATTCAGATGGCTATAAAGGCAAGGGAAAGTAGAGACAAGGAGCACAAGGATGGGCAGTGATGGGCTTATAGAGGGGGAGTGAGAAATCAGTCAGGAGGGAGAGATAGATGCATGTTTTAATTGTGGTAAAACAGGTCGTTGGGTGAGGCAATGTCGCGCACCTAGAAGAGAACAGAGAAAGGGAACAGATGATGGTAGTGCTGCCACACAGCTTGACACAGAAACACAACAGCCACAGGAATTTCCAGTACCCTGGAGAACTGCTAACACACAATAGGACTGCCCTAGGACTATGACGCCCATCTTTTTCGCAACACAACTCACTAACACATGGTCAGAACTACCTAATATTAGCCTGCAGGGTGATGGATATGATGTCCAATTTCTAGTTGACACAGGTGCCATTAGTTCGGTACTGAATGGTGCCTCTTATTCTGGCTCTACACACAAATCAGATATGTCCTCAATGTTAATAGGGGGTGTAGCTACTAAATGCTATGATACTCCAATTTTAGCAGTTCAGAAGTCAAACAGTACCGAGATTATCAAGCATCCATTTAGTGTTATTCCCCAATGTCCCGTTAATCTCCTGGGACGTGATTTGTTGGGGAAATTGTATGTCACTATTAAAATGACTGAGAAAAGTGGCATGATATTAGAAGCCCCAGATAACCAGGAATTGATTATGTTACAAAATCCAATCATGCATGATGAAGGTAATCTTAATGTACGTGCTCTTCATCTCCCAGAGGATGTAAGACAAAAGTTGAGGGCTCTGGTTGAGTTTGCTAAACATAGCAGTGCATATATCACCTGTGAATTTATGAATCCAATCTCATGTACTAAGTATGATCCTGAGAAGGAAATGCAGCATCAGAAATCTAAAGACACAGTAAGAATAACAGGGATATGGATGTCCCCAAGTCATGTCTATATCTCTACAGACAAAAATGCATATGTGTGGGCTCATGGTCAGGACCTAGTCCTACAACACACATTCTTATCCATGGACTCTATCCATGACATAGAGTACTGGATGCCCTCTACACTGACACAGGTGCCAGAATACCTTGCAGACATAAACCCAGCTTTAGAGGCCATGGGATCTACTGATCCTGGCAATATCAATTGTTCACCATATCAAGTTACCTTGAAAGACAAGGTGTCTCCAGTGTATATCAAGCAATTGTCACTTACCGTTGCTCCGGACGTCCTCCAGAGAGGAACAAATGCACAGCCAGGCAAACATCGCTTTCTGCAGAGCAAAAAGGTAGAGGGCGTCACCACAATACACATTCAACAAAGTAATTATTGAAGCCCAGTACAGGGCTATTTGTAAACCTTGCTCCTCCCTGCAAACTCCGCCCAGGGGATGCACCTAATCATTGAGGGCTATTTAAACCTCAGTTCTCCAACAGCAAGTTGCCTATGTTAGTGCAATCTTCAGCCTCACTAGCATTATTATTGATTTTTGATTCCTGTTGCTGACCTTTTGCTTGTATCCTGACTTCTCTATTGTTTGCTGCCAGTTCCGACTCCTGCCTGTTCCAGACCATCCTGATTGCTGCCTGCCTCGATCCTTGCCTGCCTCCTGATTATCCAGTATTCTGTTTGTGTCGACCTTGGCCTGCATTGACCTCCCTGCTGTATATTATCCTGTTCCAGTATCTCAGAGTTACTATTGCCTGGTGTATTACAGTACAGACCTCTTCTCTTTTAGCATTTCAGTGTGTGGGGTTTTAAGTCCTTGGTGGCTAACCATCCGCAGCTCAACCAAAGGTGTGTTATCATTAAGGAGAAACATCCTCACTATCTGTCTTGTCTACTTGAGAGTGTCTGTTCTCATATCTGCATCGCGGTTCCTGTCTTCCACATCAGAAAGATTACAGCAATATCCGTTGTTGGATGACAAGGAAAAGGGCATGGCACCAGTAATTGCGGAATTGCTGGAGAAGAATATCATACAGCCCACCATGTCACCTTACAACACACCCATTAATCCGATGCCTAAGCCAGGGAACAGAGGCTGAAGGTTGACACAAGATCTGAAAGCCATTAATAATGTAGTTCAGCCACTTGCTCCCCTGGTCCCTGATGTGAGCAATTCCTCATAAGTCTCATTTTACAGTGATTGATTCGAATAGCGCATTTTTCAGCATTCCAGTGCACCCTGACACAAAACCCCTGTTCGCATGCACGTAAAGTAATACCCAATAAACTTGGAATCAGCCACCCCAGGATTTTTGTGATTCTCCCACTACCTATAGAACCGTAGTCCATGCAACCCTGTCTGCATGGCGCCCTGCTCCTGGTTCCGTTCTCCTGCAGTATGTGGACGTTTTGTTACTCTGCAGTGACGACGAAGCTTTGTGCATGGAAGACACACATGGCCTGCTAGAACGCCTGGCAGCAACAGGACATAAAGTTTCACTGTCAAAGATGCAGCTGGCACAAGCAAAGGTCAAGTACCTAGGATTCGTGCTCTCGCATGGTGAGAGACTTCTGTCCCCAGAACGCGTTAAGACTATTGTAGCATTCCCCAAGCCGAAAACAAAACAGGAATTATTATCTTTCTCAGACAAGCAACATTACAGGATGCTCCAAAATACATTCACTAGACTTTGGAAAGAGAGGAAGCTTTCAAGGAATTGCAAACAGCTCTTTGCACAGCCCCGACTCTAGACTTACCTAACTATGATTTGCCGTTTCATCTGTACTGTGCAGAGGTGGGTAACTACAGTAGCGGGGGTGCTAGCACAGGAACACGGGTGCGGGTATAGGCCAAGTGTTGTGCAGGGTCTGCCAGCATGACTGAGACAGGTTGCGGCTTGCGCTATGATGGTGGAGTCTGCCCAGACTCTGGTATTATCACACCTTTTGATTTTGCACACGTTTTACCAGGTGATCAAGATACTGACTAACCTTACTACCCAACACATGACTGACCAGCGCAGATCAGGTTATCAGGCAATATTAATGGCCACTCAAAACCTTACTGTTAAATATTATCCCTATCCCTCTGGCCCTGTTGTGGTACTAGCTGCTATGTTGAGATACACTCCTGACACTGAAAAGTTACCTGTTTGCAGAGGAGGCAGATAATGTATTTGTGGATGGCTCATTTTTCAAACCTGCAGATGGTGTGTATCTGACAGGATTTGCAGTTGTCACTTTGGATAAAGTGCTGGTAGCGGGAGCGTTGCCTTTTGTATCTGCAGAGGTTGCAGAACTTGTTGCCCACACACAGGCTTGTAAACTGTACAAAGACAAAAGAGTAAATATCTATACTGACGGTAGATATCCTTTTGGTATAGTGCATGATTTTGGACTCATTTGGTGTAACAGAGGATTTTTTGCTGTATTTGTCATGCTCAGTTAGTTAATGAACTTCTGAGTGCATTACTTTCTCCTACAGAATTAGCAGTGATCAACTGCCATGGCCACGGTAAATCATACACTATGGAAGCCATTGGCAATTCTCAGGCTGATAGGGCCTCAAAGGCAGCAGTCCACGCTCAGATTATGTGGTCAGAATATCATACAGACATAGATTCACAATTACATATCCTCTCTGAAATCATCACACCTAGTTATGATTTATTGACCCTACAGGAATTTTCGGATGACAAAGATGTTGAGCATTGGTAGTCTCAAGATTTAAGTATTGACCAATTTAGGTTATGGTCAAAGAGTGGAAGGGTAGGTGTGCCCAGATCTGCTAGTCCATTGATTATTTCCTTGTACCATGGATATAGTCATGAAAGTAAAAAAGATAACAGAAGAAATTATTAAGGAAACATTTGCTTTTAGAAATTTACCGGTTGACTTGCAGTTATCTAGATGTTTGTCATGTCTGCAGAACAACCCTAACATAGGCACTAGAATACAAAGAGATCATTTGCCGCCCCCTGATGGCCCAATGCAGCAATTGCAAATTGATTTTACCCATATGCCTACAGCTAGAGGTTGATTGAAATGTTGGTTATTGTTGATTAATTCAACAAGTGGGTGGATAGTTTTGCCAGTACTAATGAAAGGACCCGTACCGCTGTTAAAATACTTGCAAAAGAGTGGATCCCAAGGTTGGGAATCCCCCTTCAAATTAATAGCAACAATGGTCCCCATTTTATTTCCCAGGTGACACAAGGTTTATTCAAAAGCCTTTACACTGAATGGAAATTCCATATGCCATACCATCCACATGCTACTGGTCAGGTTGAGAGAACCAATAGAACAATTAAAGACAGATTAAGGAAGGGTACCAATGGTACAACAATAAGTTGTGTCTGAAAGCTCTGTAATTTTCCAAAGAATGACTTTTGTAACACTATTTTACATATTATGTTTAAGTGTATTTTCTTACTGGACACGCCTTTCTGCGTATGAGAATAACCAATTATTTTGTAAACACGAATGATTTTATCTTAATTTATGTTTGCTTCTCTAAGCAATTAAAATCAGAGTTAAGGAACACAAAGCACTGTCTAAGCTTTTCCTTCGCTGTCCTTAGCTCTCCAAGATTTTGTAATGTCTCATTATTAGTACGGCAGGTCACCAATCTGCTGTTAAAGGTCTTAGATTTTGCTGAGAGCATGGGACAAGAAGAGCAGTGTATTCTGGTGTGCCTGCAATTTTATCCATCAGCGGGTGCATGCAAACCTAGAGGACATGTGGTGGATAGCATACAGGGTCTGCCAAAGGACAGGGATCCCCTGCACCCCTGCCCTGCACCCCTGCACCCCAATGTTAGGAAAGGAGGGAGTGCAGCGGGGGAGCATTGTGAAAAAACACACCTATGTGCTATTTGATGACTTGTCCCACTCCATATAATCTGCATGTTATTTCTTGATACAAACTTCCATAGAATCATATATCAAAATACAATAAAACCAAATGATAGGAGTGACTGGTGCGCTAAAGTAAACCCCACACGGTAAAAAGAGTATATGGAAGTATAATAATTGCCTGAAAGTTGTTGATATGGCAATGGAGTATGGACAAAGTCTTCAATGTTTCATAACGTATATGAGGAAACAAAAAAACAAACAGAGACCATAGTGTAATTCAATATTATAGTAAATATTGGTGCAGAATGAACAAATGCACTCACAAACGTAGTTGGTATGTAGGGCACGTCAAATATCTGATAGAATCTTCTCTCTTCCCCATATAATCCTCACATATAGCGGAGTAAAACGAGGAGATAGATGATTAGTAGTAGCAAAGATATTTAATAAAACAAACAAATGGTAGCTTACATAAAAGTACTCAGCATCAGGTCTCTCCACGAAAAAAGTCCCAGGGCAAAGTCTTTCAGTCCCAGTATATGACTCAAAATCTGGAAGATATAGCAGTATTGGTAGGCACGCTACGCGTTTCGCCTTAAAACAGGCTTCCTCTCGGCGTGTGCCTACCATACTGCTTGAATCCTTTTTAAATAAGATGTGTCTTCGCGCGTCTTCTGTATGCGCATACTTCCGGGTTTCTTCAACGGTGACGTCATCGCGACTCCGTCGCATAGCGTGAGTTGGGTGATATCTCGCGAGACTTGGTTCTCCACCGGCATAATAGCCTCCAACGGAAAAAAACATATATACATAGTTCCAGTAATCGATCCAGTAATTATAGAGAATACCATAAAAGATATAGAAATTATGGATAGAAAAACATTACTACAACCAAAAAATGTTTTTAAAAATACTGATGATCAATATAGGATGCCATTAGTATTTGATTATAACAACAAATCATCAGACATTAGAAAAATTGTTAACAAATATTGGAAAATCCTTATGAAGGACGATACATTAAAACAATTTATACCGGAAAAACCAAAACTTATATTTAGAGGAGCTCAAAACCTAAAAAACAAGTTAACAAAGAGTTTTTTCTCTAAACAAAAAGAGAAAGCTGTACATCACTTTCTTACACAAAAAGTAGGTTTTTATGGATGTAAGAACTGCGAACCATGTAGGGTATCTGCGGTCCAAAAATACCCCATTACCAATTATAAATCCCATTCAAACCAACGAGAATTTTCAGTCAAACAATTTCTGACATGCTCCTCCACCAACGTAATTTATCTTATAGAATGCCCTTGTGGCATACAATATATTGGAAGAACATCAAGGACTTTAAAAAAGCGGGTGGGGGAGCATGTCAGAAACATTAAAAAAGGTATCACACAACATTCTCTTTCTAAACACTTTTTGGAAAAGCACAACAAAGATCCCAAAGGTATGAAATTTTGGGCTATAGAGAAAGTACCAAAACATTGGAGAGGTGGGGACAATATTAGAGAAATGGGAAAGACAGAAATGAGATGGGTATTCGAAGTGGACACCCTCCAACCAAAAGGCCACAACGCTGAATTTGACCTATTTAATTTTTTATAATTTTATGAAAAATATTTTCTCCCTATTTCTTCCCATCTACTAATATAGCAGACATGAATAAACTCATGTGTATGTTTTTATATATATATGTTTTATTTATTTTATATGTGCAGGGGCATAATACCATATATGTTTTTTATATGTTTTTTATAAGCTTTCATGTATTTTAAAATATTTTTTATTAAAATAATATTTTTAATATCTTTAATATTTTTTATATATATATTTTTTCTCTTTATTTATATTTTTGTCAGTTTGTATACTGGGATTGAAAGACTTTGCCCTGGGACTTTTTTCGTGGAGAGACCTGATGCTGAGTACTTTTATGTAAGCTACCATTTGTTTGTTTTATTAAATATCTTTGCTACTACTAATCATCTATCTCCTCGTTTTACTCCGCTATATGTGAGGATTATATGGGGAAGAGAGAAGATTCTATCAGATATTTGACGTGCCCTACATACCAACTACGTTTGTGAGTGCATTTGTTCATTCTGCACCAATATTTACTATAATATTGAATTACACTATGGTCTCTGTTTGTTTTTTTGTTTCCTCATATACGTTATGAAACATTGAAGACTTTGTCCATACTCCATTGCCATATCAACAACTTTCAGGCAATTATTATACTTCCATATACTCTTTTTACCGTGTGGGGTTTACTTTAGCGCACCAGTCACTCCTATCATTTGGTTTTATTGTATTTTGATGTTTTTTTCACGTGTGTTTTCAGAGTAACACGTGGATTGGTGCTGCTGTGTTATAGTTTAAGCGCCAGGATTTATCTTTGGCATTCACATAGAATCATATAGTCCATGTCTTAAGCATCATGGCCTTAGCCTTACTTTGAGACAAACTGAAATTTCTGATGACCGTATAGATTAGGGACTGTGAATTACCACCCTAGATAATTTTAGACTACAACTCCTATAAATGTTGTCCTGCAAAGCTCACTATCTAGTATCCAAGTATCTTCTCTATCCACCTTTTTCTTTGTTTGTGGTACTGCATTACATGTCTTCTCCACGGAGACTCATAGCTCCCCATTTCTTTGACTACCTTTAAATAATGCTATACATACTCATTATTAAACACATAAGAGATGGTGAACAATGTATGATTTCTGAGTGGATGCATATTCAGGCGCTGCGTCTTATGGTTATATATGCAAAATTGGAATGCACAAGATTGTCCATGCTATCCCTCAGAGGCCATTAACGAGTCGTTAATAGTACCCATCTCTCAGCCCTGGTGAGTCCGTCTATCATTCACATTAAAAATGAACCAAAGGTTTTGTTAAAACCTGGACTGCTAGTAATTTTTAAGATCCCTAGACTATAGGTATGTATTTTATTTACACATAATATCTTATATGAAGAAATTTGATAAGGAAAGAACATTTTATTCAAATAACACTTTAAAAATATATTTCAGTTCACTGAGGCCTCAATTTTCTTGAGAAGGAAAAAAAATAAAGATACCTATAAATTTCCATTGTCTAAAGTATTAATTATTAATACACTGAACAAGCTTTCCATTGAGAGGAGACTGTGTACACAGAAAAATAGCTGGGGTTTTAAAGTTTATATTACCCATGTTCATTCAATTTGGTTTTATCTGTTCGAAATAAATACAGATCTCTGTCATTTAGATACAGCTACTAGATGATCCATCATTTTTAGATTACTATTATTCCCTCCTGGATTTTACCAAATCCATGTAATATTTTACAGAAAAAGGCTGTCACATGGAGAAGTCAGAAATGTCTATTTATGCAAGTAGTTCAATGAAACCATTTATTTAATAAATGAATACGACAGATTTGTCAGGTGGTGGATTGTGGATACTCATAGATTTAAGCGATATACTTCTAAATTAAAGTACATGAAATCATGAAAGCCTAAATAATTTATTCTCTTTGGCATGATGTAAAAGATTTTGGTATCCTTTTCTAAATATGCGATATTGAACAAAATTGCTAAACCCACATGGCACACAAACGGTGATTTTTTTTTTTTACAGATGGCTTCATTTTACTAATTTTATGGGGCTCCAGGCATGTCACCAGCCCAAGGCCCTAAAAGACAAGAAAATATTAATATGGCCAAGGCCACAGTGCCACAGGCACTTGAACAGCCCTATGGCCCCAGGGACCTTATTTATTTATTTTTATAGGGGCCAGTGGTGCTCGGGTAGATACTGGTGCAAGGGGGTCCAATAATTTTTGTTTTAACAGTGCCACGGCATTGTGCCAGCCCATGGCCCAATTGGACAAAGGAAGCTGACTTCCTTGTAGCTATATTGACCCCGCCTCGTTCATGATGCAGTCACGTTAGTCTAACTTAGTATGTAATTCCCTTCTATGCTCTGTACCTAGGCATATGTAAATTGTTGGTGCTATATAATTAAATGTTAGGCTGATTCGTGGTCATTTCAGTGATCACAGGAGTTTCTGAATAAAGATCCAATTGTTTGTGTAAGTTTTGCATCTCTATCAGCTCATCATATGAACATAGATTCTACATAAAGTTTGTTTTGTTATTCATTGTTCCCAGTGTTTCATATAGAAGGACACTGTAACATACGAATCTATTTGTGGTAGGTGTTACATTTCTGTAGAAGAGTAAGTATAAGGAGAGCGCGACATGTGTTAAATTCCGCCTTCTCCTCCATTACCATGATGATTGACTTAACCTTCTCTTCCGCAGAGTATCCAGCTCTCTCCTTCCTTTTAAAACTTTAAAAAGTGCCTCAAAACTCTTCTCTTTAATGAAGCTTACCACCCATCCAACTAGCATAACGATTGGTTTACCTCTAGCTATTCCCACCTACTGACCCAGCTAGAACGCACACAAATACTCTTTGGCCAAATTCACCTGCTGCCAACCATCCACATAACTGTTACTACAACTACATTCCCCCTTTCCTCTTCACTCCCTTGTGTTTCATGTACCCCATCCCCTCTAGATTGTAAGCTTGCGAGCAGGGCTCTCTACCTCATGTACAAGTCTATTCTAGCTTGTCTAACTTAGTATGTAGTTCCCTTCTATGCTCTGCACACAGCGCTATGTAAATTGTTGGCACTATATAAATAAATGGTAATGTAATGTAATGTAACCCTGGTATGGCAAACCTTTTTATGTAAAGAAAAAATAAGAACATTTTTTAAGAGTGGGGTGCTTTCCCTCCTCTCGAATACCTGAAGGTGATTCTTCGGTGAGGGATTTTAGAGCGGTTGCAAGGTAACCAAGATTGGGGTCTCATGCTGAGACTCAAGGTAATGACATAACTTCTGGGTCAGCGTTGAACAGGAAATGACATGAAAGCCGCAGCAACGTTGTGTGGGAGAGGTGAGCACTGGAGAAATCTCAACTCATTGGCCTTAAAATATATAACTTCTTCCATTGCTGCATACAAGGGCTAAAAGGCATCCCTGGAGAGTGTATTTAGGGGGTTATATCATGTTTTTGTTTCTTCTATCTACTCTATATTTTGCCTGTCTTAAAATATATCAATTACATATGACAAGTATGGTTTTCCTCATATGCTATAAAAACAGAAGAGAGGCCTTGTTTTATTTAAGTGCCTAAAAGGTCAAAGCTTATCTTCACAGAACTGTATTGATTTATAGATACAGATACACTAGAAAAAGATTTTGCTAACTACTTGGTATTTTGAGACAGACTAAAGTCTCTATTGGACTTCTGACAATTGTGGTGGTGAATTGATTTCTGAGAAGTAAGGAGAGCCACAAAAATGTATCTTAGAATCTTAGAATAGATGGGAAGCCAGTGGAGGGCTTTGCAGAGCGGAGAAGCTTACGCAGAGCAACAAATGACAAAGATGTGCCTGGCAGCTGCATTTTTAACAGATTAAAGAAGAGAAAGTTGAACCAGGAGAAGGCCAGTCAGGAGACTATGGGTTCATTTGAAGTTTACTTCTAAATTGCCAAAAAAGAAAACTTATTTGAGATCTTCATGAGTGGATACCGTGCTTTACAACAAACTATTAAGCTTTATCCATTTCCATAAGCTATGTTGTGCACAACAAAGTACTTTAATCTTTAGCAGAGTATTGTAGAAATTGTCATTGAGACACAGTTATGCTTAAACATTAAGTGGCAAAGTTTTCGAACAGTGTTTATATTTTTGTCAATTTTACATACAGACCAACTTAAAACATGTTCATCTAGCCAAAAAAAGGCTAATCATCATGAACTGCGCCCCACAACAGTTGGACTGCCCAAGGCTGGCAGATATCTATAATTCCGAATCCCTATTGCCAAATAGATGCAATTATTTTAAAGGTTTCACTACAATTAATTTACTTCCGACCATGAACTGATTGGTGCTTGAGCAGCTGTCATTGTGGCCATCTACAGCTCAGTAGTTTTCAAATGATGCTACTGCCCTGGTAGTGCTGTGATCAATAATTACCCAGTCCTATTTTAACACCTCTTTCTGTTTGCATTTTCTTAATGGAAATGTTATCTGCAACAGCCAATAAGGCTTGAAATAATTAGTGCTTAATGATATAAACTTGAGCACAAAAGGGACATTTTCATTAACTCCCCATGTGACAAACACAGTATGCAGTGTCATCCTAAAGGACAACTGTAGTCCTAAAATTCTCTCTGTCTCTTTAAATGCACAGCACCACTACCGTAACATTGACATGTTATCTGTAGCAAAATAAATGTGTTTTTACCACCCAACCTCCACCCTGTAACATACTGGGTGTATTCGTTTTAGATGGAACCCACATCAATCAGACCTACTGTACTGGTATCCAGTATGCAAAATTGCCACTGCTTATGTGCAAAATGGATGCTAAGTAGGGTTGCCCCCTGGCCGGTATTATACCGGCAGGCTGGTAAAAAAAATGGTTACATCCCAATGTTAAGTCTATGGAGACAGTACCAAGGCGGGTATTTTTTTTTTTTTTTTTTAAGAAAAGGTGGCAACCCTTAGCTTGCACAAAATGGCCACTGCACATGCACCTACTGTCTTTAGTGAAGGGGACAAGCATCTTCTAGAATACAGCGACCTGCATATCACATTGTGGAGGATGGGATATAAAAAGAACATATTTCTTACATGATTCCATTAAAGAATATACATGTAAATGTGCTTCTTATGGTGTTTTGCGTTTAAAGAAGCAAAGTTGATTTTACCACTATACAGTAGGCCCCACTAGGTAAACAGAAGAATCGTTTGCAACTCTCTGCAGATGGATTTGCAGTTAATGCAGACTGCATGAACAGATTCTGGGAAGGGAGCTTCAAATGGTCAAAACAGTTGAAATGAACATGTAGTCCATCAGCCTTAACTTTCAGTCACTGGATTTCAAAGAAGCCCTGCTGCCTACTAACAAAAAGCTACACCTTTCAACAGCCCTGCGTTGTGTTTTTTTCCACTCCCTGAAATGTAATTATGTGTGCATGGCTTCAACCTAAAAGCTTGAGACAGCACAGGTTACCACGGAGATTTTAACCCTTGAGTCTCAGCTGCTCCACAGAGTTCTATTCAAACCCATATATGTCTAAATAACAGTAGCTGCAGTTTGTGACCAAACTGTATACACATATTGTGAAATATACATTGTAGACATTCTTATTGCTTTCACATTTAATCGATACCATTAAAAGACAACTGTCATGCCATAAGTGACTTTGTCTGAAATACACAAGTAAGCCCTAGTACATAAGCTTTAATTCTTTAAAAAAAAAAAAAAAATGTTAAGTTATTTTACCATTGAGCAGCAAGTATATATCCTAGCTTGGGTCACATCTCATACCCAAGCACCCTGCAGTCCCACCTCACAGCTCCGCCCTCAATTCAGTTTAAAAAATATTGTAGAACAAAACATTGACTGTTGGCATTTTTACCTAGGTCTGGAGTTTCTAAATTACTTGGAATGCTATCCACTAAAACTGAACTGACAAGAAAACTACAAAAATCTGGTAATAATAAGAGATTTGGAAACATTCTCCAACTTGCCTCATTTTCCAACTTAGCAATTAAAGCCTGATTTTTACAGCTAACTTAAGCTTTTATTATGTTAAGCCACAGACCATCACTAGCTGTTCGTTAATCAGTGCAGTTACACAGAACAGGTTACAGATGCTATGTACCAGCTCCTACCTGAGATAAAGAACTAGAGCTGGCAATACAATGCTTAGCCCCCCCCCCCCCCCCCCCCCATATGTTAAAAGGTAGGCTGTAACACAAATATTTACCTCTATGTAGCCCAATCTCCTAAACTGCATTACTTACAAAGGGCCAAGGACCTTCAGTCTTTACATGTATTGAGTTGCTCCCAGAATGTATAGGTTTCTTTGACACCTGTATGGAAGTGAGGTTATCCCAGACATTCTATTAAACTTCAAATATACATCCAAACTAAGAGGAGGGCAGCATTTTTTTTTTTTTACCAAAAAGTATGCACAGTACATCCTGTAACACATTGGGTGGGGTGGGAGTTTTGGATTGTGACACCCCTCAAGCCCTTAAAATCATTAGGTGATAGAAAGCTAACAATTTGAGCATGAGTGCACACACAATGCCATACATTTTCTCAAACCTATAGTTTTTTTCTAAGCTGCATTCCTAATTGCATGTGCTTGTATAGGAGAGCGCTTCCCTCCTCCTATTTTAAGTCTGTAAATAGAGTAATGGCTACAATGTGTTAAGTTTTTTGTCTTTGGATAAACAAATGGCTGTTCCTCTGGTTCTATGAGATGCACTGTATGTAATATTCTTCTATGCCGGCTGCAATAGCTAATTAACTGTAGTTGTTGTTGTGCAAAAGCCAGTGCTTTATCTGGAGGGAGAATAAAAACACTTTACTGTAGTTGACAGAATGACATCTTTGCGTCTTGAAGAGACTCAGCAGGGAAAGACACCACTAGTCTTCATCACCGCACACAAACTTACAACACTTTTGGAAAGCATTGGATTAATCTTTTTGTCCACAAGAGAGGCAGAAACATGATGCAATTTGCATATAATCAATACCATAAATCAAGTAAAGGCTATTACAGCAATAACTTATTTCACTGTTGTTATTTTGGCAGCGAGACAATGCCGAGGTTAGATTACAGAGCTAAAAAGGGAATATTGCAATTTCCAACAAGTCAATTCCATAACAAGAGGTAAGGTTAAAGGGGACTGTTTAGTGGTATAAAGGCCCAGCCCATGACAGTGCGGAGTATCCCGGTATTATAGACAGGGGTGGGGACTGAACAATTGATTATACAAAAGGCAGATGGTCATTCTTCAACCTCCTGCTCATGTGAAAAACAGATTATAAATGTCTTTTATTAATTTCCAGGATGCTACAAAGCTATTCTAGGGATCAGTCACATTAACACGATCTCTACACCCCAGGCTGGTCCAAAGCCATTGGTTTTTAGGCACCAGTAGCACTGCAGAGGTACTTTTGCTGATTTTAGAGCATGTTAGCATTAGCCTTTAATAACAGCATTGCAGAAGTGCTACCCAGAACCACTGGCTTGCAAGATGTGGGTCACCATAGTACATGAATGTGTATAAATATTAGGACTGGAGTGTCAAACTGCAGTCCTCCAGCTGTTGGAAGACTACATTTTCATATGTGCATGTCAGCCTTTTAGCTTACAGGATATTAAGGGAGATGTAGGCCTTCAGTAGTTATAGGGCCACAGTTAGATACCCTATATCAGAATATGTAACAATATCTATATGCACAGGCAATTCGTAACGATGGGGAATCTGCATGGTCTCTTCAGTGTACACCTGGTAGAGACAGACAAAAATTCACTTGTCAGGTTCTCAAACGGTCTCATTCGTCAAACAAGCCACAAGGAAAAAATGAATTGGAGCACATGGATGCATCTGCAAGGCTTCTGTTAATCTGCAAGCTCATGTAATTAATTTGCTAACATTATGTATTTGTTATGGGCTTGCCTAATGTGGGGTACCTTGGCGTTGTTGGCATGCTAACATCTATTAGTATAGATTAGCACTATATATAAATATGTCCAGGGCCAATATAAAGAGCTCTCCAGGGACCTGTTCATTAACAGAAATGTACAAAGAACAAGATAAAGTAAAAAATGACAGAATAGTGCGCTTTAAAACAAACTGTGGTAAAAAAAGATCAGTAGGAGAATATTCTCAGAATGTTTGGAATACAGAGAATAATTATTAATACACTCACAAACACTTTGTAGGTAGGAGGTATATATAGAGCAATTTTCAACTTCAGCTGTTTTTCTTCAGTGTTGAAAGCTCAAAAGAAACATGACCATAAAGTATCCAATTAGTGGAATGCAACAATAACATTTAATAGGAAACAAATATCTGCTTACATGTAGGATTGCTGCAACAAGCACAGTGGGCGCCACACGGCCGTCAACAGTCTCTTTATAGTAGAAGATAATGATTTTCCAGCATTAGCCACAGGAGGCACAAAGAACAAGAGGTCACCCCCTGAGACTCAAAGAGCAAAGATTTCATAGACAGCAAAGGAAGGGATTCTTTACGGTAAGGACAATAAAGTTATGGAACTCACTGCCAAGAGAGGTAGTGCTATCAACCACAATAAATGCATTTAAAATGGTCTGGATGTTTTTTTTTTTAGAAAAGCAGAACATACAGGGCTATTAATAATAGAATAAACATTAATAATAGAGCTGATTGATCCAAGGAGAAATCTGATTGCCCTTTTGGAGTCAAGAAGGAATTTTTCCCCCTAGGAGACAAAATTCGAAATAGCTTCCTTAGGGGTTTTTGCCTTCTTTTGGATCAAAACACTGGAATGATAGGTAGATGGGTTGAACTTGATGTGTCTTTTTTCAACCTAAATTACTATGTTACTATTTGGCCAATAGGTGGACCAAACCCCCACCATTTTACCATCTTTAGTGTTTGGCTAGGTCCTGTATTTATGTTTGTTCCTTTGCATGTTTCTCTTGTGTTCTTTAACCCCGTGCCTTGCATTGTTTATCCTCATTTTGGTTTCTGCTTTATCTTGCTTATGTTTTGCCTCTGTCCTGTAACTCTGCACTCTGTATTTAAGTTCTGTTCTTCCCCAGTTGCAGTTCTGTTTTCACTCTGCTTGGTTATCTCGTAATTCATTCTTTCCTACCAATGTAACCTGGATACAGCAGCTGCTCAAACGGGGCCCCAGTATGTGGCTGCATAAGTCTGGATGCCTAAGCTACCGGATTAATGTAGTTATCCAGAACCGGGCCCTGTGTCTCCACCCTGCAACATAGTTCCTGATCTAATATCCCTCCTGCTTATCTTGTTTCTAGAAAAAAATTAACTGCAAAACTTCTGAGATGGAAATCAGATATCTTATTTTTAAAGACAAAATATATGGGGTAAGACTTTAATGTGAGTTGTCAGGCGTGCCTGTCAACACCTTCCCTTACCTGAGCTAAATCATACCCTCACACTGAGCTTTATTCAGGTCTGGACGCAGGGCCAGACTGGCCTACTGGGATACCAGGAGTAATCCAAATAGGCTGCTGCCTGCCAAGACTTGTTCAGCCCCAAGTGACAGTCACCAGGTATGAGCACCGAGTTTCAGCCCCAAGGAACAACCAGGGATGAGACTGAATGATTGGCCTCCAGAAAGGAGGGATGTGGCAAGGAAGGGACCTAAGGAAGTCTCATATTTTTATTTTCATAACTTGAATTATCAGCTATTTTAAACTACATATATCATGATGCTCATTCCATCCACAGACCATAGAGCAGACGGAAAGTACTAATCAGATACTGGAACAGGATCTTCAGGATGACTGCAAAATATAGGTATTATCTTGCAACGAATCCCAGCACCTTTGTATCAGCTCGGCGATAAAGTATGGCTTTCCATGATACAGCTCAGTCTTACTGTCCAATGAAGAAACTCAGATGCATAGGACCATTTCCTTTCTTACACCTGATTGGTTCCTTAGCTGTTCATCTTCAACTAACTGATACCTACCAAATCCATCTGGGTCTTTCATGTCTCCCTTGTCAAACCATATCAGAAAAGTCCATAAACGAGACAATTATTTATCCCTAGTATACAACCTGCCTCCGATACTCGACTGTTGATTAATCCTTAGCCTTCTGTCTGCTTTTGTACAGGATTAACTCTATGCCTGCTGAGAATTCCAGGGAATTGAGATGGGAATTTCAAACTTAAGGCCAGAGTAGTTGGGTTGGAAAAATTCTCCGTTTGAGCTACATTAAAGAATTTTTTTAACTCGGCTACTTTGGCATAAAGTTTGAAATTCCCATTGAAAGTCTTGAAATAGAAAAAAACACATAAAATGTTTAGATGTGTTATCTATCTGGCTTATGTAGCCTCTGGAGCACTTCATGACAGCATCAAAAAGTTGAATGTTACAGATATATAATGGGAATTAGACACTAGTTTGCTAATATAGAGAACCATCATACCAGTCTCAGGGTTTTTCATCTCAGGACACAGGGAAACTATAGAATGTAATCCTAGGAATTTGGATGAATGTAAAAAAAAAAAAAAATTGGGGGATTGGGGAGAAAATTGTGTTTAACAGTAGAGTGTTTTTCCGTATTTAATGTTTCTTATGCAGGATTTCTGCCTTCAAAAATCACCTGGCAGTGCAATTTTCCTTGTTTTTGTAGAAGTCTTCTGCTGTGGTGCCTTCTTCAGCTAATTTGCCCTGTCTTTGATCACTTGGCTCTTCTCTCTCTCTTCAGAGTAACTCTAAACTCCAGCATTGGTCCCTCCTTATTTTAGAGATGCATCTTTAGTTCAAAGACTATTACCTCAAACTGATTACTATTACCAGCTAGTCATTGAGGATTCTCACCCCACATGACCTATATATTCCTCTTTCATGATTTGAGTAGTGAAACTACCTAGCATTGTCTATGTTTTTCCACACCTCCCAATATTTACCCCATGTGAATCGGGATACCGGGGGGTGGAGCTTGGGAGGTTAGCGTTTCAGCGCTACCGTGAATGTGCATCATTGTGCACATGCGCAGTAGGCATTCCCAAATCCTGCTGTCCTGCTGAAAACTACCTCTGTCAGGGAAATGTAGAGCTCATCGGGGCAGACAGTTGGGAGGTTCTAATACATGTCCATTTGCAATTTCCTAATTCCTTAGAAAGCCTAGCCATGCACTTGTAGCAACAGTTGGCTAGGAATACCCACTGACTTTTTGCAATAAACAAATTCTGTAGAAACTGGTCTGGGATTCCCAATTAAATCAGCCTGGTAACCTCCAGTAACATCAGAGGAGGACTGGCAGCTGTTGGCCTCGGCGGGAGGGAGGTCAAAAACAATTTAGTTGTCTTTGGTGTCACTTCATGAGGTCTAGAAAGAGGAGTTTGCAGATAAACGGCACTCACCAAACGTCAATTGCTAAGAGGGTTTAATGTGCAAAAGTCCAATGAAATAAAGCAGCAAATGGGAAAAGTGCAATCCAAACGATGTGAAGCTTGACGCTTTTCGCGCATGTAGCGCTTACACTAAGTGTCAACCTCCAAAGTCGACCTACTCAAGCTATTCTCGAATTTTAGTGAATAGACCCAATAGACATGGAAAACATATTTGCTGACTGATGAGGTACAGAGATTGAAAGGGAGACAAGATAATTGGATAGAAAGATCAAAAGTGTTACCGACTGTAGTAGTTAAATGTGAAAAGTGGTGCAGCTCCAGCCCATTGACAGAGATTAGAAAGCAGCCCTCTTGCCACCTTTGTCAACCCTACCCTGAGTAACATGATTAATATTAGACATGAGGAAGGGAAATCTGAACCCCTGCTTCATGCAGATTATAAAGCTTACCCTGGTTATAATTATTTTTATCTGATCTGTAGTATTCCCTTATTTCAGTATAATATAAATATAGCTCTGGATATGACCCTGTTAATCCTTCTCCTCCTATTTTTTTTATTCCCAATATTGGGGATAAATTTGAATGCTTCTCCTGCCATTGGACTGTCCCTTTTCCCAAACTTGCCAACATGCCAGAAGTTACATGACACCCGCATCTAATGGGCTCCTAGAGAATAAAACAGGCACAATGAAGACATCCATAGACAGTTTAAAACCCCAAATTTGATGGTGCCCCACCCCAACAAAATAGTCTGTCTTGTCAAATCTTGTACTGTTTACAACTATTCCTTCTTTATTCTGATCATTGTGCCATATAGCTATGACCTGCCCAGCTTATCACCTTGTGTGTTTTCTGAACCTTTCAACGTTTTATGGACCATGTGATCAGGGCCGGTGCGAGACTTTTTGCCGCCCTAGGCGAACATATATTTTTCCGCCCCCTGCTGATCCTGCCCTCAGGCATTTACACACAGAGTAAAACAGTGCCACACAGATGAAGGCACATGTACACAAGAATGCAATGTTAGATGCAACCCCATGTACACACAGTAACACATGCAATGTCACATGCAGCCACACATTCAAACACAGTCACACATGCAATGTGACCCTGTCTTTGGCATCCCCCTCTCCATGCCATCCGTCTCACTCTCCCTCTATGCCACCCATGTCTGTCTGTTTCTCCCTCTACTCCATCCCTGTCTGTCTCACTTTCCCACATGCCTCAGTGTCTGCCTCACTCTCCCCCATGCCATTCATCTGTCTGTTTACACCTTTTGTCTTTCTTCTCTCCCCGTTATCTTCCCCTCTTTTGTATCTCTCCCCATGTTTGTCTTTTCCTCTCCCCCATGTATATCTCTCTCTCCTCTCCCCCCATGTCTGTTGTCTCTCTGTCACCCCACCCCATGTCTGGTGTCTCTCTCTCTCTCTCGCCCTCCCTCCCCAATGTCTGGTGTGTGTCTCTCCCTTCCCAATGTCTGGGGTCTCTTTTTCTCCTTCCTTCAATGCCTGGGGTCTCTTTTTCTACCCCCCCTTGCTTCCCCAATGCCTGGTGTGTCTTTTTCCCGCTCCCTCCCTCCCTTCCCCAATGCCCAGTGTCTTTTTCCCCAATGTCTGGTGTGTCTTTTTGCCCCACCCTCCCTTCCCCAATGTCTGGTGTGTTTTTTTTTTGCCCCTTCCCTCCCTTCCCCAATGCCTGTGTCTTTTTGCCCCCTCCTTCCCTTCCCCAATGCCTGTGTCTTTTTGCCCCCTCCCTCCCTTCCCCAAAGCCTGTGTCTTTTTGCCCCGCCCCTCCCTTTCCCAAGGCCTGTGTCTTTTTGCCCCCTTCCGCTCCCCAATAGAGGACACCTTCTATAAATATTTTTTTAACACTATTTGTTAGTTCTTTTTTCCCTCCCTCCCTCCCTTCCCCAATGCCCAGTGTCTTTTTCCCCAATGTCTGGTGTGTCTTTTTGCCCCACCCTCCCTTCCCCAAAGCATGGTGTGTCTTTTTGCCCCCTGCCTACCTTCCCCAATTCCTGTCTTTTTGCCCCCTCCCTCCCTTCCCCAATGCCTGTGTCTTTTTGCCCCCTCCCTCCCTTCCCCAAAGCCTGTGTCTTTTTGCCCCGCCCCTCCCTTTCCCAAGGCCTGTGTCTTTTTGCCCCCTTCCGCTCCCCAATAGAGGACACCTTCTATAAATATTTTTTTAACACTATTTGTTAGTTCTTTTTTGTAGCACTATCCTCCTTTTTCCACTATACACTCTGCTCCCCAATGCCTGGTGTATTTTTCCCCCCTGTAGCGCTGGAAAATCCGGGGGGGGGTCATACTGGTGCCAAAGTGCCAGTCCGCCCCCACGCAGGGACGCAACATCAGCATCCCAGTCAGTGGTGCACACGCTCCCTACGCATAATGATGATGCAGTGCATCGGAAATATGATGCTCTGTGTTATCACTACGTGCGGGAGCGCAAACAGCACGGACTGGGATGCTGCTGATTGCATCCCTGCGTTTGTGCGGACTGGCACCTTGGCAACAGAAAGCTTACAATCTAGTGAGGATTGAATATATAGAGAAGAGGTCCCAGCCATGCACAGCAACTTACCTGCATCATGCACTGCAGAAGTATGTAATACAACTGTAACTCTCAGGCAGGGAGGTGCACAACCTTACGGAAAACAGTACTTTGGAGGACCTGGAACATTGACGGCTGTGGGGAGGATTCTGCATATAGGAGACCGGTACCACAGTCTACAAAAAATATATAACTTTTCCCCGACCAGGGAAAAATGATGCAGAATCCAGAGTCACTGCTGCACAGAAAGCAGGTAGGGGAATCTACCAACATGATAACAGGATAGAGGTTCTACAGAGTAAGGAAGGGCCTTCAGTAAGTAATATTTAGTTTGACAAAGTCCCTTTATGGACTTTCGAATGTAAGGTATACAATACAAAAATCTATCCTCACAAAGCTTACAAACTAATAAAAATAGAATACAGAGTAAAGAGGGCCCTGCCATGCAGAGATACTCACCTGCCTAACCTGCTCTGCTGAGCTTACAATCTAATGTAAGGTATAAAATACAAAGATCTATCCCCACAAAGCTTACAATTTAATAAGGATAGAATACAGAGTAAGGAGGTCCCTGCTCTGCAGAGCTAATCACCAGCTAATGCCAGCCTCTATCCATGCCTCAAAAGGGGTGGGGGGGGGGGGTGAACTTAATAAAAAATGAATAAAAAGGAAATGTTTTTGGTTTTAGAAATTGAGGAGTAAACATATAAATGACCTCAATATAACAACCAGGTAACTTGCAAACCATAGCTACTCATTAGCCTGCTGCCTTATGTATTGAATTCTGCCCCCATACTACCAAAACCAAATGTGCAGAAGAAAATTCTCCCTGTACAGGGCTTTATTCATGAAACAGGGAATTGCAGGTTATTTCAAACTTAAGGTTAAAGCAGTCAAGTTGGAGACAGTCTCCTATCGGGTTATATTTCATACTCTGCTATTCTACTATGTCTCTTACTAAAACTCACACACAGACTGTGCTTATCAACACCTTGATTACCAAAGTCACACCTCTACCTAGAGGTGGAAATACAGACAAACACTTACTTTAGAGAGAATCCTTCTGGGTTTATCAACTCTCACCACACAGTATCAAGGAAGGCTTGTCATTCAGTCCGTTAATATATTTCTTCAATTATTCAGTTTATTCAATCAATGAATCCATATTTTGACCTTTTATGAATACGTTTGTGGGACACAGGAGTGGATACTAATATTCCGAAGAAGAGTCCAGACACCATGATTACATCATCATTAATTGATTATTTTTTCTTGTATTTCCGATGCCCTGTATGATCACTCCACACGGGGAGCGCAAGCAGTTCTTACTGAGCTCTGTCACACAGAGCTCATGCTGCTCGGCTCCTCGAAGCAGACACCACTCTGCTTCAAGGGGAGGGGCGGACCTCGCACCCAGTGAGATCCACCCTCTCCCAGGGTCTGTCTGGGGGGGAGGAGAGAAAACAGGGGAGGGGGTAGAGAGAGAACACGGGAGGGGGGAGAAAGTGAACAGTAGAGGGGGAAGAAAAAGAACAGGGGAGGGGGGAGGGGGAAGAGGGAACAGGAGAGGGGGAGAAAAATAACAGGGGAGGGGGGGAGAGAGAAAACAGGAGAGGGATGAGAAAGAGAACAGGAGAGGGGGAGAAAAATAACAGGGGAGGGGGGAAGAGAGAGAACAGGAGAGGGGGAGAAAGAGAACAGGAGATGGGGTGAGAAAGAGTACAGGAGATAGGGGCTAGAAAAAGAACAGGAGATGGGGGTGAGAGAGAACAGGAGAGGGGGGAGAGAGAACAGGGGAGGGTGGAGAAAGAGAACAGGGGAGGGGTGGAAGGGGAGAGAACAGAGATGGGGTAGGAGGAGGAGAGAACAGAGATGGGGGAGAGAACGGAGAAAGAGGGGGAGAGAACAGAGATGGGGTAGGAGGGGTCGAGAACAGAGATAGGGGGAGGAGGGGTCGAGAACAGATGGAGGAACAGAGATGGAGCCCATTAGATGTGGGTGTCGTTTCGCGCCTGCGGGCACCAGGTGCGAAACACGTACGGCTTGATTCACAGACTCACCTGATGTTCTCACACTGTTGTTAGCAGATTGCTGTGCCGTTTTTAATTGGAAAGTAAACGCATACGCACAGCAGCTTCTGGAGTTCGTCTCAGAATTATTTGCTTATTATTTACTATTCTCACCAAGTCCCAATCCAGCATGTACTTTTTACGTTTTCCTTTTCCATACTCCTATCCTTGCCAGAATGAGATGCAGGAAAGTAGATCCTTTATTGTGATGGTTCCTTCAAAACTGAAGATGCAGAAATTAATTCCCACAGCTTCAAAACTTGAGAAAACACAAGCCTTTTGGAGAGGAATGAGCTAATACATTTGGCCACAGAAGGATAGAGATATGATTTTGTTTGCGTAAAATTTACAAGTTTAAATCAAGTAGAAGCTATCTCCTTTCCAATGTTACTAGGTGCAATTACAGTCTCTGCTTCTAAGTCAGCAGAGTGTAGTACACACATCAGGACACTAAGATAAATGGATATGTTTCTCTGAGAAAAGAAAATGTAATATGAAGCGCTGTAGAGCTTTGACTCTGATAGGTGCAGTACCCACTGTCTTTTTGGTAAATAAAAAAAAGGTTCAGGTTCAGGTAGGTATGATCATTTAATCTATATATTTTTTGTGAGATCTGTGGACAGCTTGCCAAGCATTGTGGCAGTGATGTCACTTTTTCGGGCTAAAGATTGCATGCTCGTCCACTTCAGTTGACATGTATATCGTTTTCAATGTGTGTGAAACGTATGCATGGTTAAACATGTGCTTACAATTCTGCTCGGATGTGTACAAAACATTGAATCCTTTAAAAAGTGATACTTTGTAATTTTTACATGGCTAAAGAAGATATTAAAGGGGATCTAAGAAAGCCTCTACTTGTGGTCCACGCTTGTTTCCCAATCCGCTTCTCCCATCAATGCTCTTCTTTCATCATCTCAGCTCTCTTCTCAGTGAGTCCCTCCATCATTTCCATCACCTCAGTACCCATCATCCCTCTGCATCCTTCTCTCACCCTCAGGAGCCTTAATTGGAAGTTAATTGTTATAAGGCGAAATATCAGCACTGGGTAATGTTTAGAGGCCATCAGCATGCATTTTCCAGGTCCATCTGCTCTTTGCCCTGCCGTGTACCTGTGTATACATGTAACCCTGTAATTAAAATATAAGTTGTCATAAAAATCCTGCCAAAGGAAAATAAGTGGATTGAAATATGGACTTTTAAATTCTAATTGGATTTTTTTTTTTTACCTTGACATTATCTTGCATCTTTCAATCATCCAGTACATATTCTGCATCTTACAAAATTCCTGGCAACCTCTTATCATCAGAATTCAACTATGCTCCACACTCTCACATGGTTAGCAGTAAATAAGATGGTCTTAAGGGATGTGACAATCAAAACTCAAGTAATGCTGTTTGGGTTTATCCCAAAAGCATGTGTTACCTTTGTAGAGACAAGTATAGTGTACAATGTCATGCTATAGAGAGTAAAAAAATGTTTCAAGAAATACATATATTTATGGCTTAGCTCCTTTAGGACAATGGTTTTCTTTGTTTTGATGTCCGTCCTGGACAATAGCTTTTTTACTACTTTAGCTTTGTGTGCATATAAATTAAAGTGTAAGCTTGCTTTTTTAAGGAAAGATAGTGCAACCATTTGTTTAAGATTTAACCCTAAAGAGTGTAAAAAAAACTTGTTTTTTATGTTTTGTGACATTTTTTTCTGGGACACAGTATATCCCCCTTCCCCACCCCCACCCCCCTTCTCTCACTCTGAAACAACATAAAAATGAATCAGGGAGAGAAAGGGGAAGGATTTTGAATATCAGTGTTCTTTACAGCACTGATTGTCATTTAATGTATTTTGCATTTATTACATATGATCAATGTGATTGATTTTCACAGCAATCACAAAAATAAATGCAAAAAATAATTGTTGATCCTGGTTTGCCTAACTGTTAAGGCAGCCAGGATCAACTTTTCCCACCTCTCCCCCCAAATTTGGGGGAGGATGTCAATGGATCGTGATTAGCCTTTTACAGCTATCACAATCCTCACTGCAATGGTTGAGACACTCTGTCTCAGCTACTGCAGGTAAGACAGACCATTTTCTGGGTGTTTCAGACTTACCTCTATCAGAGGCAGTGTGAAACACTCCTCACCCTATTTGCATCAGGTGAGGGGGCGTGATTGACAGGTCAGTGACTATTATCACTGGCCTGTCACTTTAAGATCGCCCATGGGCTGTACATGTACGTGCATTGTCACCAATGGATTGCATTGGGAGGCTGTACATGTACGGGCATTGTCACCAATGGATTGCATTGGGAGGCTGTACATGTACGGGCATTGTCACCAATGGATTGCATTGGGAGGCTGTACATGTATGGGCATTGTCACCAATGGATTGCATTGGGAGGCTGTACATGTATGGGCATTGTCACCAATGGATTGCATTGGGAGGCTGTACATGTATGGGCATTGTCACCAATGGATTGCATTGGGAGGCTGTACATGTATGGGCATTGTCACCAATGGATTGCATTGGGAGGCTGTACATGTATGGGCATTGTCACCAATGGATTGCATTGGGAGGCTGTACATGTATGGGCATTGTCACCAATGGATTGCATTGGGAGGCTGTACATGTATGGGCATTGTCACCAATGGATTGCATTGGGAGGCTGTACATGTATGGGCATTGTCACCAATGGATTGCATTGGGAGGCTGTACATGTACGGGCATTGTCACCAATGGATTGCATTGGGAGGCTGTACATGTATGGGCATTGTCACCAATGGATTGCATTGGGAGGCTGTACATGTACGGGCATTGTCACCAATGGATTGCATTGGGAGGCTGTACATGTATGGGCATTGTCACCAATGGATTGCATTGGGAGGCTGTACATGTACGTGCATTGTCACCAATGGATTGCATTGGGAGGCTGTACATGTATGGGCATTGTCACCAATGGATTGCATTGGGAGGCTGTACATGTATGGGCATTGTCACCAATGGATTGCATTGGGAGGCTGTACATGTATGGGCATTGTCACCAATGGATTGCATTGGGAGGCTGTACATGTATGGGCATTGTTGTGAATGGGTTAAGGACAAATTGTTATAGCAATGCAATTTGGAAGATACCTGCCTGCTGAATTGTGCGCGATCACGCTTGTGCAGTTATATCTTTTTCCACCACTGAATCATGTGAATTGTAGTTCCCATTGGGTTTCATATAGGATTGGATTCCGACACAGGCTGTGTCAGAGATACAATTTGGATGCCACATTTGGCCCCTTGCTTCTTTTGTGTTGGCGACACAACTGAGCCAAGGGGTCAGAAATGAAAGTAGGAGGGGCTCAGGACTTTATTAATCAAATAAAGTTAAAAGTAAGTTCCCTCCCACCCCCAAAAAAATGAGTTTAATTAAGTTAATTGAAAAACATTGAGTAAAAAAAATGTTTAGTTGTCCTTTAAACTGTAGGTTCCAGTTGGCCCTTACATCCTTTCAGACTTATTCACAGGTTTTCAGTGGTTCTCCTACAGATTCCGAAACACAACACAACAGAGACACCTATTGGCTTCTAAGATTATTATTTTCCCAATCAATAAATACATACTTTAAAATGCATGAAAACTTTTAGCATTTGAATGCAGAGATTACTAGAGTGAGTGAATATGTTGAGTGGACATCTTATCTTCTTCTCTAGTCCATGCAAACAAAACATTTCAAAGCAGTGAGACAGGAAGATACACTGGGCCTTTTTTTTATAAAAATAAATCTCTGTTGAAAGTTCTAGCAAAGTAATGGGGGGGGTCATTCAGTTAGTTTCCATGGTAACTGATCCACTTTTATAATTATTGTGTGCTACAGAAAGGAGAAACAGAGAAATCTGGTTTGAGGTTCATGTGATCATGTGAAGGATAAGAATTACAACATGCAAATTACACATTTCTCATTGAAAAGCAGTTGATTTGCAAATCAGGCCACCGGTGATGCCATAAACAGGAGACTCCACAGACACATCTAAAAACACGTTTTTCTCCTAATTTAGGCATTTGCTTGCAATTTTGCTAACACAACGTATAGATCATTTTCAATCATTTAGTATCCTCTACATGCTCAGTAAAACAATGTTTAGGTGATACAATGCCTTTAAAGTTGGGGACTCACAGAACCACTCAACTGTAACTTGATTTTGGGAAACTTACAAATTCACATAAATTGACTTTTATTTGAATTCAATGGGAATTAAGCTCAAAGGTTGAATAGAGTGGGACGGAGGTCAATTTACTTCTAAATCAGTTATGTTGAGTTTCAGTAAGGGATATAAAACACATGATACGTGAGTAAGGGAAACTTACACCATTAACCCCTTCCCGGCCTTATGACGAGTTAACTCGTCATAAGAGCCGCCGCATTAGCGACCTTGTGACGAGTTAACTCGTCATGCAGTCTAGCCGGCGGAGAGCTCCGTGGGCACCGCCAGCTAGTCTGCAACGGGTCCAGGACTAAGCCTCGCACCCGAGGCAAAGCTCCTGGACCCGATCGGTGCATTTCCGGGCATGTGATCGCGGTGATTTAGTCATCACCGCGATAACATGCAAATTAGATGGCAAAGTCAGTGTGTTCACACACTGACTTTGCCTCTAATTCACTCTCTGTGCTTCACATTCTTATAGTGAAGCACAGAGAGTGACCTGTAAGTAAAAATAAATTAATTACATACACAGAGGTTAAAAAAAAAAAATTAAGCCTTTCATTGCTGACCACAGTTTTTAACTGTGATCAGTTTCCTTCCACTTTATGGCCCTCATTTAGATTTTTTTATTTTTACAATTTATAAAGTTTTTTTTTAATAGATAAAGGTAATTTTAATATATTTATTTAATACAATTTACCCCTGCATGCCTGTTGCATGATTTTTACTGATCTGACATCGCACTCTTCAGAGTTTTTTTCTGTCTTTTTTGCTATGGGGGGTTTGGGAACCAAAATGTTTCTTTTTTATTAGTTAATTAATTAGGGGGGATAAGTGGGTTAGTGTTGCACTAGTTATGTAGCTTATTATTGGGAAAATAATGGGGAAAAACCTTTTTTTCCTCAAAAATTTCCTTTTTTATATGTATTTTTTAATACTGAAATGTAAATCATTTTTATGTATAGGGTATCAAAAGAAAGCTCTAACTGTCCTTTAAAAAACAACATATAACTTGTATGGGTACGTTAAATGAGAGAGAGGAAAATTATGTTTCAAAAACTGCGTATTAAAAATTGAAAAACGCTCTGGTCCTTGGCCCAGGAAAATCCCTGGTCCTTAAAGGGTTAATGTAATGACCCAAACAAGTTATGGTCTACAACTCTTCCAATGTGACATAGACATATTTCACTGTAACTGACTTGCTCTATAAGCAATAAATAGAAAAGACTTACACAATAAAAAAAAACAAATAACTAAATATAAAACAAAATCTTAAAAAGTACAATCCAAAAATACTCCAATAGTATTCTGTAAAACGGATTCAATTGTTTAGTCCATGACTTGGCATGCTTCTTGTAGTCCAGACGTATATTGGAATACTCCAAGATCACCAAGAACCTATATGATAAGTCCAACTCCCAAGCCATCTATGTAACCTCATTACCATTTCAAGGATAATCGTGTCTTGGAACTGCTGGGTATCCAAGGATTTAAATCATTTTATCAAAGGACTAAGATAATAATCAGACACTTCCATTACATTTAGTTCTTGTACAGACATAAGCACTCTATTTCTCAATTTCTCTTATGCTTGTTATTGGCTGGCATGCATTTATATTCAGTGAAACCATAAGTCATTGGAAACGTGCCCTTGTGACAAAATGTTTAAATGACATAGTAATCCCTTACTTACAAGTGAATGTTCCATAATTTTTCCACACGTACAGCGGTAACTGGGTATGCATAAATCAGCAAAAATATTCACCTTGGATATTTCTCTGTTCTACAATACTCATCGTGTTCACATGCAATAAGTAAAACCTACTGGGAGCTATTCACTAAAAGGAGAGTTGCAAGTGAGTTCTGGTTAAAATAAATATTCCTCTCACCTCAACTCACTTGAAGTTCACTTTTTAGTGAATAGCCACAAATGACATCTGGGACAGTAACCACTCATAGGAACCTCAAACAAATGTTAGCTCACTTGTTCCATAATTGAAACATTTCAATAGTATATCATAATGGTCAAACTCACAAAAGGTGGAGCAGAAATGTCACTTAAGTTCTAACTAAGATGCACAGCTACCTCAGGTGATATGTGTATTGATCTCTCATACATCTCATCAGTGAGGTACACCAGTAAGCCCTGGCCACAGTGGACAGGGGATCCACTTCTGTATTATTATTTAAATACAGTACATTCCAAAGAATAAGATTTACAGTAACATTTATCAGTGTCATTGAATAACAAAAAAAGATAAAAACGGTAAACCCAGATCTAAGTATGTATTAACAAACAATGCAAATTTTCATGTAATATGTTAATACAAAACATTTGCAAATTTTTGAAAAATCAGAAGATTAAGGGGACATGGATATTGGTTTCTCAGTGTAAAATAGAATGTAAATATCTGCACTTAATCTACAGGTTATATGAGTTGGGAAAATCTTATAGAGAGAGTGTGCTATTCAAAACCCTGGATATCCTACATTTGTAACACACAGTTACCCATGGGAAAGTAGCAATGCAGCTAGACTATGTTGGGTTGCAATTGGCATGCCAGGGACCTTATGCATAGGACTGTGGTCAGTGGTGTATCTTGGTTTTGTGCTGCCCTAGGCAGACAAATTTTGGGCACCCCACCTACCCACGATGCACACCCACGACATGACCCATAACCCACGTTGCACACCAAGGACATGCCCCATCACCCCATTTACATGCCTATATCACCCCATTACATACACATTGCCAATATTATTTGCCCATAATATGCCCCATCCAATTTGCCCAATAATATGCAAGTATTATTTGCCATTAATAAGTCACAGCCAATTTCCCCAGTAGTATGCCAGTATTTGCCATTTAATCAGCCCCTGTCAATTTGCCCAATATTATGCCAGTATAATTTGCCATTAATATTCCCCAGCCAATTTGCCCAATAATATGCCAGTGTTATTCTGCCATTTACCGGTAATATGCCCCAGCCAATTTGCCCAATATTAAGCCAGTATTATTTGCCATTTAATATGCCCCTGCCAATTTGCCCAATAATATGTTAGTGTTATTTGCCATTAATAAGCCCCAGCCAATTTGCCCAATAATATGCCAGTGTTATTTGCCATTTAATATGCCCTTGACAATTTGCCCAACAATATGCCAGTGTTATTTGCCATTTAATATTCCCCTGCCAATTTGCCCAATAATATGCCAGTGTTATTTGCCATTTAATATGCCCCAGCCAATTTGCCCAAATATATGCCAGTGTTATTTGCCATTTAATATTACCCTGCCAATTTGCCCAATAATATGCCAGTGTTATTTGCCATTTAATTAGACCCAGCCAATTTGCCCAATAATATGCCTGTGTTATTTGCCATTTAATTAGCCCCAGCCAATGTGCCCAAATCCCCCCAGCACTTACCTTTTCCCCTGGTGGCTAGTGGCAGGCAGCATGGTCTGACTGTCGGCACTTCCGTGTCACACTGCACGGGAAGCCGAACAGGCAGCACGGAGGTTTCTCTGTGCTGCCTGTTCGGCTTCCCGCGCAGTCCGCCGGCAGGCAAGCGCGTCTTTATTTTTTTAAAGGGGCGGATTTTTTTTTTTTACATTTTTTTTTTTTTTTCAGTGCTGGAGGGCCCTGCCGCCCTTCAAAATTTGCTGCCCTATGCATCCGCCTAGGATGCCTCACGGTAAATACAGCACTGGTTGTGGTTCAGATAGGGCTGTTGGTTTATCATATGTTCCATACATATAGATGGTTCTGAGACAAGAATGCATTATCTAGGAAGAGCCATCCATGGATCATAGTATATTGTTCTATCTATTATACAAAGCAAGTTAAATTTATTTATGTAACGTCCCTGCCTGCTTACATTTGTGGATGTTCAGTCTGAACTATTCCTATTGGTCATAAGTGCTGTCTGCAGCACACATTGAGGCTGATGTACAAAACACACCTTAACTGCTTCGCGATGCTAGGACATTAGTTTTACAGGTCCCAAAAGACACTAGGACGGCATAGTACATCCAGCGTTAAACAGCTCATCGTGGCTCCCCACGATGAGCTGTGCTCGGATCCCACAGGGAATTGCAGCGGGATCCCACCTGTCAGATGAGGCCACTGAGTGGCCTTAGTCTGACGGGGGAAATGTCAAAGCGAGCACCCGCTACATTTCACCGAATTGCGCCGTGCCCGAACCCATAAGTTTACACATGACATCGGGATGTCTCGCAATCTTTTCCCAGGGACACACAGGGTCTATTAAGACCCTGATCGGGTTTCTGCCATTGTGTTCCTGGCTACCGATCACCTTGTGACGTAAGCACCATGCATCACGAAGGGGTTGAGCATATGAAATATGATTGCACCTTTTTTTCATTTCACAACACTTTCATGGGTGTGGTTTTTTATACATAACCCATTGAGTGTGTATGGGGCAGTTAGCTGGGGCAGTGGTCTAGTGAGCCATTTACTGTATTATAGGATGAGGGTGTACAGCAGTGTCTTACATTTCTGTTTGCTTGTACTGAAAAGCCATTTTATTTAATTACAGAGCTATCCTATTAAGTATTAGTTTTCTTTAATAGAAAAGTAAGTTATAATTAGCAGTTTAACCCTGTCAGTTGCAATGCAGAAAACCAATGCAAAGAAATTATAATAGTAGAATGAAGTGGGTTAATTAATGTCCTCAAGTCACCATCAAAGGATATGATGTTATTTTATATATTGGTAAACAATTATCAAGTGCAAATAACATTTACTTAATAGGCTTAAACGATAGACACCATCATTCTTTTTGACTAATGTTTACCAAACTAGGATATTAAGAAAATCACACTTTTGCAGTCCATCTCTCCAACTTTGTACATATCACTTCTCCCAGCTGTTATAAAACTAATTGAAAAAGGAGGAGAGAATCCTCAGGGAATTCTTATGAATGGTTCCAAATGCAAATAAAAAATACCATTTAAATATCATTAACAAACTTTCTCAGCCTTTTGGGTAATGCAAGGAAATTGAATTTATATGGCAAACAGATATAACTGCCTCTTGGTGGAATAATTTGAACAAGCCTGGCTGATATACTGAGCATGTCTAAAGGATTCAAATACTTCGTACAACACCAGTTAAGCACTGCACAGACTCCAAGCAGCGGTGAGTCAGCTGATATCATCCAGATGTTCTACTACAACTCCAATCACACTCACCCTGCCCACTCTGTAATCAGTAAGTTTGGTACCAGACAGACATTTTTCCTGGTGCTTTCTGTTCCTTGGCTAAATATTATAACTTAATTTGTATATTAAATCTTGTAAGCATCTTGTAAGTAAGTACACCTGGGGACATGTGCAAATACATGCGAGCATTTCACACATCTCAATATTAAAGAGGTGTACTGTTACTGTTACATTTCTTTTTATAAATCTTCTTATTAACCTTGAAGGAAAAGTATTCTGCAAATATAGGAAGACATTAACAAGTAGCACACAATATGGCATGTAAAATACAAAGATGAAACAGCAATCTTACAGTTTGAATGCAATTGACTCACACAATACCCTTCAACAGCATACATAACAATGTGGGGTCTATTCACTAAAAGGTGGATTGAGGTTAGATGAACATTTCATCTCACCATTTTAAACTAACCTTGTGAGTTCCCCATGCTAAGCAAATGTATCAGGATTATCCCTGCACAATGTATAGCTAAACTGGTGAGATGGATTTTATCCTCACCTCATCTCACCTCAATTCACCTGCAATTCACCTTTTAGTGAATAGTCCCCTCTGAGTCACTAGTACACTGCCTTTGCAAAGGAAAGTTGCCAGTCTAAAGGATATCCTTTTTTTATGCTTTTCCAGGCCTATCTGTACTACAGCTATAGAGTAATTTCCTTTTCGAACCTAGTACATTCTTGGAAAATGGATTTGTTTCTTAACTTTGGCATCTTATTATACTACAAATCAGTTTTACCTTTTCCAACCTCAGATTCCCTACTGATCACAGACTCTGACCCTGTGCTGCCCATCACAGATACTGGTCTTAATCTGCCTGTCTAGACCCCAGCTTGTGGCCCATCTCTATTCCTATCCCATCTGCCTCGTTGGTGCTGCTACAAGTCCCGGTGGTCTTTAGTGCTCCAGGCTAAAGCTTCCAGTAGCTAAGTTCACCACAGTAAACACTGCTGTCTGGGGTTGGTGGGCGACCTCTACACTGTGACTCTTTTATATATAGGTTGCTGGTTACCTAACCTATAGCCATGTCATCATATCATTGTGGTATCCTTCATTTCACCAATATATTTCCAAATCTATGACAATTAACTGTCATTATCATTTTGGGCCATTAGGTAATACCACTTTGTTCATGTCTGAAATGGGGCCGGATCAATCAAAGTAGCAGAATATCTGAATTTTCTGAAATGCTACTACTCAATATAACCAATTTCAGCTCGAAATTGTAAATATTTACTGATTTTCGTGATTCATTTCGGGGGATTCAGCCCTGGGAATCCTATGGATTCACCCTACTCAACATGGGCCAACATTGATCTAATATCCGCTAAAACAGCCATATGTTGTGCATTTTAATTTTCCAGTAAAGAACTGGATAATTGTAATAAAAATGTACAAAATTCCTATTTTTAAAAATCCTAAAATATGCATCCTGGGGCAAGCAGGCTCCCCCACAAGCCCCACTTTTTAATATATATCCACCTCGCACTAGCAGGCTCAGCCCCTATCCCCATTTAATAATCTATACTCCCAGAGTTAGCAGGCTCCCCCACTAGTAACATAGTAACATTTGGGTTGAAAAAAGACCAAGTCCATCAAATTTAACCCATCTACCCTTCGTTCCTGCTTTTGATCCAAAAGAAGGCAAAAAAACCCACACGTAAGCTATTTCGAAATTTGCCGCTTAGGGGGGAAAAATTAATTCATGACTCTAAAAGGTGATCAGAGTTCTCCTTTGATCAACACACACTAAAATATTAATGTTTATTCTGTTATTGATAGCCGTGTATTTTCTACTTTTCAAAAAAATATCCAGACCCACTTTGACGGCATTTGTTGTATTTGATAGCACCACCTCTCTTGGCAGTAAGTTCCATATCTTTATTGTCCTTACCGTAAAGAATCCCTTCCTTTGTTGTCTAGTTCTTTATATTGGCCCTGCACATATTTATATAATGTTATCATACCCCTGTAAGACACCATTTTTATAGCGTACATATAAAAGCTACTTTTTCGCCTCTCCTCATAACTAAGATTTTCCAATCCTCTTATTAGTGTTGTAGTCATTCTTTGCATTTTTTATAGTTCCAGAATTTCCTTTTTAAGTGCTGATGCCCAAAATTGTACCACATATTCAAGGTGAGATCTTTCCTTTGACTTGAAAAGAAGTAAGACGATATCTTCAATACCATGTGTTATACATGCCAATATCTTATTGTTCCTTGCAGCTGCTGACTGGCATATGCTCACTTCTCATTGGTAGTTTTTCCCAGGAAGATACCGTTTAAACTATATGTTGCATTGTTGTTGTTATTCCCATAATGCATACATTTACATTTGTCTATTGAACCTCATTTGCCACTTGCTTGAACAGTCCCCAACATCTAAATCTTCTTGCAAAGAAGAAACATCAAGATTAGAGTATATTACCTTAGCTAATTTTGTGTCATCAGCAAACACCAAGACATGACAGTCAACTCAATAAACAAATTAAGAAGTAGAGGGTCAAAAACAGACCCCTGAAGTACTCCACTTAATACCTTGGTCGAGTTATAGGATTTTCCATTTACAACAAATTTTTGCATTCTATCTTTCAGCCAATTTTCATTTCAAATACATATATTTGCCCCAAGCCAATTCCTGTCAATGTGTAGAATAATCTTTTATTTGGAAACATGTTAAATGCTTTAGCAAAGTCTAAATAGAGCCCATAAACTGCCACACCTAGATGTATATTTTTACTGACTACTTCATAGAATGCTATTAAGTTGCTTTGACAAGATCTGTCTTTGATAAAACCATGTTGACTTCTACTAATTAAATTCTGATTCAAGATGTATTCATGAATGTAAAGCTTTAGCAATCCGTCAAATAATTTCCCCATTACAGTTGTCAAGCTCAATGGCCTATAATTGGCCAGGCTGAGATTTTGATCCCTTTTTAAAAATGGGAACTATACCTTGATTTCTGCTCTTCCTCTTATTTACTTACTTTTCCTGCTTCTGTACCGCACAGTCTACCTTACCTCAAGCATGTGTTTTCTTAACTCCAGCTTCTCCTTCCCTCACTGGATCCCAGGTATCTAATCTGTGTAACTGACTTCTCTCTCACTGTCATACTCTTTTCTGTCACTCTCCTCTGTCCCTTTCCATATCGCCTGTCTTTCTCTCTCTACTGTCACACTAAACTGTCTTTTCTCTTCTGTTTCTGTCCTGTCTTTCTTCCTCTTGTCTGTCACTTTTGCTCTATGTCACCTTATTGTTACACACTGTCACTCTAAAGTCTGTCCCTCTCCCTCTATGTCACACTTGTCTGTCCTCCTCTCTCTCCCTCTGAGTCACTCTCTTGTATATGCCTCTCAGTCTCTCTCTGTCACTCTTGTCTGTCCCCCTCTCTCTATCTGTTTCTCTCTCTCTCTGTCCCTTTCTTGATAAGCAAATGACATATTTCCCACTGAAAGCAGTTCATTTGCATATCAAGTCCCAATTCCTTGTATTGCGGAAAACACTATGTTTTGTCCTTTTTGTCTCTTCCATATCCAATTGCCAGCTTCATTGTAAAGCAACATAAATATAAATACCAAATTGTATTACTTTTCCACAGTGGGGACCTGAATTAGTACTCCTTAGAACTGGTTGATTTGCATATCAAGTCACAGGTGATGTCATAAACAGGCATTCAAAAGACATAACATTCACAGTATGAGCTGTTTTGGGGTGAGAATCCCTTTACTAGCACTAGTTATATCACTGTGAATACATTACATTGAAGGTGTTAAAAGTTATTCATTATGTCCCTTATCAGTGTACATGTGTATATCCTAATGGGAGCTTTAGTGTACTGCCATCTATGTCTACCTTACTATACTATACAGGTACCACAGTCAGCATCCAGCTAAGTATATACTGATGTTAGTTATGCTGTCCCAATGTCTGGTTAAGTATATACTTATTGGAGATTTGCTGTTGCACCATTTCTGTTGGGCTAGGTGTATAGTAATAGTAGCTATGCTGTACTATTGTCTATCTCTACCTAATGTTCTCACAGCTCAAGAGTTATGGAGGTGCACAGCAACTTCTGAGTGCTTTGATAGTGAGGCCATGTTTTGAGCTCATATATGCATATGTGTGTGCTGTTGGGTGTACTACATATTCTTCTGAATATCAATTGGTTAAAACATTTCACGGTAGTTATTCCCCTGAAAAGTCCAACGGCTTCTCCGGAGCAATACAAGGAACCAACAATCACAAAGTTATATATGATAAATAACCTGTTGTAAAGAACAGTGGGACAGTTTTGTATGACCTGCCTAATGATAGGGTAGGAATCCGTTCCAAACAAAATTGCATGGTGTGTCTGTGAAAGATGGCTATGTGGGAATTAGTCACAGTGCCGGGGAGTGCAGGCGATAACTGACATCTCAGCATGTCAACTTAAACACTGGGGCTCATTTGTAGGACCGTAGGCGGTATAATAATGCCCATTTATAGCTAGTTGAGCTATTTCCCCAGCATGTGTGTTAACCTATGGTGCACTTGCAAAGCCTATAGTGTAATGTGAAATAAATGTAGAGCAAGTGAATGGTAGATAATTCAGCTTTAATTGGGTGATCTCATTAGAAAATATAGTTTCTATAATGATTGTTATCAAAATGCTGCAACCACTTATCATGTGGTAGCACTCTTCCCTGTAAATCCTTTTGGGGTAAGGTAACTGTATGAAATGGGGTGAGTCTTTCTCCCAATACATGGCACAACAATTTGTAGTTATAAACAACAGAGGTTGAACACCAAATAAATTATAATTCCAAATTTATTACAGTATACAAAAATGATAAAATAAACAAATGGGAATAGACAAAATTGCTACAAACACAAAAAATACATAACCAAGGCAAAGTGTAATATATCACCACACAAACTTCTTTAAGACTGTCCATTTTTTACTTGTATCACATTGTGTCCAATTAATTATTCTTGTCATGTGGACTGATTTATAATAGGTCTCCAAGTCAGATGGGTCTATTCACTAATTAACCCATCTGACTTGACTTAGTCTCAAAAATAAACCTTCTCACCATTTTTTTTAAATTGCAAAAAGAACACTTTTGGGACCCCTACCAGCAGGGTCTGCATACCCTCAGCATCAAATTCATTTTTATCATATTGGTTCTACCGAACCACGATACTTCCAATTTATTCCACCTATTAATGTCTGCCTTGATTGTTTTCAAAATGTTCATTTAATTCAAATCAAATATCAATCCCAAATTTCCAGACAAGTCTAATCTATACTTGTATATTTCTTTTGCTTTTTTTGATCTCATTGCATGTTCTGTTGTTATTTTTGGTTACTGTATTTGTAGTATAGAATGAAGATATAAAGAATAAGAAATAAAAAAAAATACTTACTTGCAATAGAATTGGGAATGAGAGTTCCTGGAAACAATGTGGTATTCTAAACAACTATTAAGTGGTAGAATACCATGTACATAAATGAAAATGATAAATAAGATACCTAGAAAATAAATATATAGAATAAAGTGACATATAGAATAAAATGACATAAATAGAGATAGTAGAATAGTTAATTAATATTATAAGGAATTGGTAAAGTAATAGATAAATAAAATTAAATTGAAATACATATGATTGGTATATAATTAATAAAAAAAAATGAAAATATTATTGTCATTATATATATATTGTATTGTATTATTATGTGTATTGTTGTTATTATATATATACTGTAACGTATTATTATATTTATTGTAATTGTTTGTATTACATGACAATATTTTAATGTAAATGATTATATATATTATATTTGGAATTATTTTATTATTGATATTATATGACATTGTAATGCATACTTATCATTTTTTTTTAAATATATAATGTAATAATAATAACTTGAATAGAATATAAGTTATAAATAAAAAAAGTTTTTGAAAAAAAAGAATTATAAAAAAATAAAAAAAGGAATGAGAGTTCCATAAATATATCACAACAACCACAGCCTACAGTTAATTATGATTCCAATGATGTTCAGCCAGCAATATGAATATCATAGGAGCTGTAGTTAACAAAAGTTAGTACTTGTAATGCAAGTTCCCCGCAGCCCCAGTTTATAATTAATTACAAGTCTTGTGATGTTCAGTGAATAATGCTACTGGCTGAAAAACAAGGGAGTTGTCATCAAAAAAAGTTTTTCCAACATTGTTCTTCCTGACATGCATCACTACCAGTACTCTCATGCCTGTTGTGTCTAGTGTCCCAGACAGCACATGGGAAGCGAGTGGTAAGCAGCACCTCCCACAGAGTGACCCCATATCCTAGATTATCCAGGGCAAACTCAATGTAACTCCCAGAATTTGACAGCTGTGAGCAGGGCCGGCCCAAGACATTGTGCTGCCTGGGGCGAAGAATTAAATGCTGCTTGATACCATGCACCCCCCCCCCCCACCCCCCACCTCCCCCGCAATAAATCACATTTTAAATATTTGAAATAGTTTTATTAAATAGCAAAACAGTTTGTAACTGACAGACAACAAGAATAACAACAACATCAAATTTAGACATCCTCCAGTATGAGTTTGGTCATATAGCTTTATATAAAATATTTTAAATAAATGCCAGGATTTAACCCCCTCAATTTGCCAGAATTTTGCCATTCAATATGAATATGATTTTGCCAATTAATATGCCAGTATTATTTAGCCATTTAATATGCCAGTATGATTTAGCCAATTAATATGCCATTATCATTTAGCCAATCAATATGCCAGTATAATTTTGCCACTCAATATGACAGTATTTTGCCAGATGTAGCCATTTAATATGCTAGGATTTTGTCACTCAATATGCCAGATTTAGCCATTTAAAATGCCAGATTTAGCCATTTAATATGCCAGATTTAGCCATTTAATATGCCAGATTTAACCATTTAATATGCTAGGATTTTGTCACTCAATATGCCAGATTTAGCCATTTAATATGCCAGATTTAGCCATTTAATATGCCAGGATTTTGCCCCTCAATATGCCAGATTTAGCCATTTAAATGCCAGATTTAGCCATTTAATATGCTAGGATTTAACCCCTGAATATGCCAGATTTAGCAATTTAATAGGCGAGATTTAGCCATTTAATATGCTAGGATTTAGCCACTCAATATGCCAGGATTTAACCCCTCAATATGCCAGATTTTGCCATTTAAAATGCCAGATTCAGCCATTTAATATGCTAGGATTTTGTCGCTCATTATTCAAGATTTAGCCATTTAATATGCCAGATTTAGCCATTTAATATGCCAGGATTTTGTCACTCAATATGCCAGATATAGCCATTTAATATGCCAGAATTAGCCATTTAATATGCCAGGATTTTGCCCCTCAATATGCACGATTTAGCCATTTAATATGCCAGATTTAGCCATTTAATATGCCAGATTTAGCCATTTAATATGCCAGATTTAGCCATTTAATCTGCCAGGATTTAACCCCTCAATATGCCAGATTTAACCATTGAATATGCTAGGATTTAGCCACTCAATATGCCAGGATTTAACCCCTCAATATACCAGATTTAGCCATTTAATATGCCAGATTTAGCCATTTAATATGCCAGATTTAGCCATTTAATATGCCAGGATTTTGCCCCTCAATATGCCAGATTTAGCCATTTAATATGCCAGATTTAGCCATTTAATATGCCAGATTTAGCCAATATGCCAGATTTAGTCATTTAATATGCTAGGATTTTGCCCCTCAATATGCCAGGATTTTGTCACTCAATATGCCAGGACGTAACCCCTCAATATGCCAGATTTAGCCATTTAATATGCTAGGATTTACCAACTCAATATGCCAGGATTTAACCCCTAAATATGCCAGATTTAGCCATTTAATATGCCAGGATTTTGTCACTCAATATGCCAGATATAGCCATTTAATATGCCAGATTTAGCAATTTAATATGCCAGATTTTAGCCATTTATTATGCCAGGATTTAACCCCTCAATATTTTGCCCCTCAATATGCTAGGTTTTAACCCCTCAATATGCCAGATTTAGCCATTTAATATGCTAGGATTTACCAACTCAATATGCCAGGATTTAACCCCTAAATATGCCAGATTTAGCCATTTAATATGCCAGGATTTTGTCACTCAATATGCCAGATATAGCCATTTAATATGCCAGATTTAGCAATTTAATATGCCAGATTTTAGCCATTTATTATGCCAGGATTTAACCCCTCAATATTTTGCCCCTCAATATGCCCGATTTAGCCATTTAATATGCCAGATTTAGCCATTTAATATGCCAGGATTGTGTCCCTCAATATGCCAGATTTTAGCCATTTAATCTGCCAGGATTTTGTCACTCAATATGCCAGGATTTAACCCCTCAATATGCCAGATTTAGCCATTTAATATGCTAGGATTTAGCCACTCATTATGCCAGGATTTAACCCCTCAGTATACCAGATTTAGCCATTTAATATGCCAGATTTAGCCATTTAATATGCCAGGATTTTGCCCCTCAATATGCCAGATTTAGCCATTTAATATGCCAGTATTTTGCGCCTCAATATGCCAGATTTAGCCAATATGCCAGATTTAGTCATTTAATATGCTAGGATTTTGCCCCTCAATATGCCAGGATTTTGCCCCTCAATATGCCAGATTTAGCCATTTAATATGCCAGGATTTAACCCCTCAATATGCCAGATTTAGCCATTTAATATGCTAGGATTTAGCCACTCATTATGCCAGGATTTAACCCCTCAGTATACCAGATTTAGCCATTTAATATGCCAGATTTAGCCATTTAATATGCCAGGATTTTGCCCCTCAATATGCCAGATTTAGCCATTTAATATGCCAGATTTAGCCATTTAATATGCCAGTATTTTGCGCCTCAATATGCCAGATTTAGCCAATATGCCAGATTTAGTCATTTAATATGCTAGGATTTTGCCCCTCAATATGCCAGGATTTTGTCACTCAGTATGCCAGATTTAGCCATTTAATATGCCAGGATTTTGCCCCTCAATATGCTAGATTTATCCATTTAATATGCTAGATTTAGTCATTTAATATGCTAGGATTTTGCCCCTCAATATGCCAGGATTTTGTCACTCAATATGCCAGATTTAGACATTTAATATGCCAGGATTTTGCCCCTCAATATGCCAGATTTAGCCATTTAATATGCCAGTATTTTGCGCCTCAATATGCCAGATTTAGCCAATATGCCAGATTTAGTCATTTAATATGCTAGGATTTTGCCCCTCAATATGCCAGGATTTTGTCACTCAGTATGCCAGATTTAGCCATTTAATATGCCAGGATTTTGCCCCCTCAGTATGCCAGATTTAGCCATTTAATATGCCAGTATTTTGCCCCTCAATATGCTAGATTTATCCATTTAATATGCTAGATTTAGTCATTTAATATGCTAGGATTTTGCCCCTCAATATGCCAGGATTTTGTCACTCAATATGCCAGATTTAGACATTTAATATGCCAGGATTTTGCCCCTCAATATGCCAGATTTAGCCATTTAATATGCCAGGATTTTGCTTGTTTTACACCACCCTCCTACTTTCCCAGTACTTACCTCTTCGATGCTCCGTGCAGACGTTGCTGGTCTCCTCCTTGGTCTTCCCTCCTACATGGAGGAGGGAAGCTCAGCCACCGGGTATGATGTAACGTCATATGCGGTGTGAAGGAGTTTTTTTTTTTTCTTACTTACTTTTTCTGGTGCGGCTGCCATGGGCAGCGGCGGGGAGGCGGCGGAGAGGCAGCGTTTCAGCGATTTGGCCGCTGAGCGAGTTCTGAGCCCTCTCCCGATAGACTGTAGTGTTGAAAAGTGAACTTTGTCTTCCCTCCTCCTTGTCTAATCAGATAGCTAAAGGAAGGTTAATTCTCCCTTCCTCCCATGCACAAGGACTAGCGGATCTATTAATTGTAGTTTGACTGTGACCTAAAAGAACAGAAATGGAATAGTAGAAAAAAAAATTCAGAATCACTCCTGGTCATATGACTGAATTTGGTGAGATAAAAAAAAATCAGGAGAATCTATGACTATGGTCATTCATGTTTTGGGCCTCGTCTGTTACTGAACATGTTAATAATATGTACTAATAAAAAATAATGTTGATTTTTTTTTTACCCAAACTGAGCTTTGTTTGCTACATTCGACAGTCTACCGCTGCTTTTGTATTCAGTTTAAACACAACATAAATCACATATTAGATATGGCTTTGCCTAGTTCTTCAATTTGATTTTTAATCTGTGACAGAGACATAAATGTTTTATAGCATGAGGAATTTTAAAGCATTTGGAGAGTTCTGTATATTTGTTTGCTGCACATCCATCAACACACTGAAAACTGAAAATAATATTTGGCCTTTTATGGCATGAAACTGTTCGATCTTTAAATGTCATGAGTCAGAAGTGCTTTTACAGAATTTCTGTCATTGAGCGTTACAGGTAATGGTCAGTGTGCACAACTAGTTACCAAGCAAACAATGACTTCCTGGTTCAGCTTATCTTAGTAATAAACTGGGGCAGATCCTTTACAAATAGGGGCCCTGGTCTAGGTGTTCATTGTTTTAAATATCAAATAGCTATTATATGAGATAATAGTTTTGCATTATTTATATTATACTATTGCATTACATATTATTCTCTTTCCTTGACAAATTGGAAATATTTTATATTGTGTAGAAATTTAATATATATTCTCTACTGTTATTAAATAGAGATCTAGCATCCACACACATATTTTAAGCTATATTTATATTAACATCAATCATTTATACTATCTCAGCTGATGTTATTTGATCAAGATTTGGCATTCACATATATATGTATATATTCTAAGCTTTCTTTATACCAGCACAAATGTATTCACATTGTTGGTCAAAAGTATAGTTTCTCTATTAAATTATATAGGCACAGGTTTTAATTGTAATTTTATATAGTATATATTTTTTACTTTTTCACATTTTTTAATATTGTGATTGCGCTCAAACATATGTTGAGTCCCATTACTTGTGCTAACTATATTACGCTTTGTTCATCTATTTAGTATGAGCTATTTTGATTTACAAATATTTTTTAACTATATTGCATATTTCATTCACTTGGTATATTAGGTGAGTAATACATAGTATTTATGGAGCTTTTCACAATTCTATTTTTGCACACTGTAGTATATTTGTGAAGCCAGTTACGTTTGGACTGCTTTTTATCAATAATCAGCTAGCGTGCAAGTTCATGTTATACATACTAATCCTGATAGAAACATAGAAACATAGAATGTGTCAGCAGATAAGAACCATTCTGTCCATCTAGTCTGCCCAATTTTTTTTATTTTTTTTTAGTACTTTTATTAGTCCCCCGTTCCCGGTCTTATATCTAGGATAGCCTTGTGTCTATCCCACGCATGCTTAAAATCCTTGACTGTGTTTACCTCTACCACTTCTGCTGACAGGCTATTCCATACATCCACTACCCTCTCAGTAAAGTAATATTTCCTGATATTACTTTTAAATCATTGCCCCTCTAATAATATTACCAACCTAAGGTTTTACTCCATATACATTACTTGTCCCAAACTGTATTTTGTTGGGCATAACAGCCAAATCAAACAAATCATAGAGTTGTGGCTATGCAATATCTGCTAATTTGGCTCCCAATCATCCTCAATGGCCTTCAACCCAAACATTGTCGCTACAAAAAGTATGTAACTTCAGCTACCCAATACGCAATGATCACAACCAAACACATTTCAGATGCGTGTGGAATGTGGGTGTTTCAATTCTCCTATTCTGAGCTTTAAAGCCCTCTAAACTACACTAAAAAACATTTCAAATTACCTTTTTCACAAGGACGTGTCTAAATATATAAAGAAAGTAGATGCTAGGCGCTGCTGAAATTAATCAATTATTACTAATAGTTCAGCCCACTATTCAGTGGAAAAATTACCTCTATTTCCACCTAAAGATTAGGAAAAAAAGAAGAAGAAAATAAGGAGCGCAGCTATATTGTGAAATAAAGAAATGAATAAATGGAAAATCTGTGCAAAAATTATTCAGTGTGAAAAAAACCTAAAAAATACTTATATTTCTTGTGAAAGGGTATCACATATAGTTTTTGATTGAAGATCTCAAGTAGATGTGTTGTACCCAAAAAGGAAAACAAACAATAGTGTTCTCTGTTGTATACAATACTTGGACATCAACGGATGATAGGAATTTTACTCTTTTGCTCACTCTGGAGCAGTTCACTGCTCTCTATATAGACGAAAAGGAGGTCCCCAGGGATTAATAGGGAACAATTGCGTTCTTTTTGAGGATCTCCTGGATATCACATCTCAATATGCATTCATGTGTATAGAGAAAAATACACCACTATAGTGAAATACAGTATAAAAATGATTTTAATAATAAAAAAGTGTGAAGGCTTACTTAAAAACTTGTGAGTACGATTAAGTAACTCACAAGTGCGCTGTAGTCTATAGAGATCCGCTGGCTGTAAAGTTCAGACGAAAAGATTCAAGCGATTTTAACAGTTCCGTCACGATCAGCTGCTCTGCCAAAGACTCTGAGGCTCAAGGACCAAATGCGGAAGTCACGGAGGAGAGGGGGCGTGTCAGACGCATTTCGCCGGGTATGGCTACCTCATGTGCCTCTCTCCTCCGGGGTTCGTCTTATATATTCTCACTGCTGACACACCTCCATCTGTGACAGATCGTAATTGGTGAGCTCAGAATCTCCCATATGGGCATTATTAACGTGTATCTATGCGAGACTGTTTGTTATAGGCTGGCTCAGAATCTCACATATGGCCAAAAGTATTTAAACCAACCAATCATTCTAAAGAACTTTCCCACGCTGTGTAAAATGACACAGAGCACTCTGATTGGTTGGATTTCAAACCAACCAATCAGAGTGCTGTGACAGGTAAATGGAAAGACTTACCTGTCAGTCTCTTCATTTACCTGTCAGAGCACTTTGATTGGTTGGCTTAAACCAACCAATCAGAGTGCTCTGAGCTTAATTGTAGGGTGGGGCAAGGCTTTATAAGCCTTCCCCCTCCCTCCAGAGCTCAGTCTGCACCGGGCCCTCCATGGGCGAAGATGGATTATTTTTTCACCCACCAGTGGATTTTTTTTTTTTAACAGTTGCGGCGCGTATTATGGTTTTTTATTTGGCCTTTTTTGGGGCTAAAGAAAAGAAGAAAGAAAAAAGAAGACATCAAATGGTAAGTATGAAATTCTTATTTTTTTACAGGTTAGTTTATTGCCCACCCCCTCACTATTATTAGGGTGAGGGGGAGTAGGTAGGCATTTTTTTTATTGGGGGGGGGAGTGACTAGGGGCTGGGCACCCCTAGACACTTTATTTGTGGTCCCCACCCTCCGCTCATGGGTGGGGACCGGGGGGGACACTTGGTCACCCCCTCATTATTATTTTAGGGTCCCCACCCGCCGGCAATGGGTGGGGACCGGGGGGGACATTAGGTCCCCTTAACATTATTAGGTTCGGGTTCGGGGTAAAGTTCGAACCCGGACTTTTTTTCGGGGTTCGGCTGAACCCGCAGAACCCGAATATCCAGGTGTCCGCTCAATTCTACTTCTTAGTTCTGTCCTGTAACCCTTTCATACATCTTGCTCCCATTCTGTCTGTATTTTGCTCTGCCCTGCTTGGTCTTATTTTGCTTTAGCATGTTCCAGGATGTCTGTAGGTTATCTTCAATTTCTAGTCCTTGACTGCAACTGAATACAATGGCTGCTATTATAGTGTCTTGAAAGGTGGCCACAGGAACCTGGTATCTCAAACCACCGGGGAATGCGGTTACCCAGGATCAAGCCCTGTAGCTCCGCTCCTGCCATTGGGCTCCTGACCTCATACCATCATGGACCCTGTGTGTGTGGCACCACAGATGGTATCTTGGAAATATCTGTGCAGGCATGCACCCATGGGATATGGAACATGTGTCAAGAGGTATGCTCAGTGATGTAACTGGTCAAGTCAACTGTGTACATGAGGTCCAGAGGGTATTTCTCATCTTGTGGCTAGTGTTTCTGGCTGTCACCCCAGTGACATGTTATTAACATTTTGACAATTCATTTCTTAACACTGTATTTTCATCAAAAGTTAAAAAAAATGCATGTGCATTTTCTAATTGAACACCTTTGATATCAACACAGATGGTGCAGCTAGAGTTTGGTTTTCAACCTTCAGAAAGTATAATTTTGTTGCAAATATGTACATTTCTGATTCTCATTTGGGTTTTTTTCTGATTCTCTTTAGTATTTCCAGGCTATTTTCTTCTTGTTTGAAATCTCTCATAGGATATCATGGCGAGTTAGAGGCTCTCAGTTCTGGCCTCATTTCAGGCCAGAATGTGTGTGCATATTGAGTAGACCCTTAAGTTTTTACTTCCTAGTCGCATACAAACTAACAATGAATGTATTATCATGTGTTTGAAAACTGCCAGGTGTTTTTGACAATTGTTTGTGGTAATGCAGACTGTGTTTTTGTTTCATGCTGTAATTAATAGGGTTTTCAAATTGTACATTGTTTTGATTCATTTATGCTTATGAGTAAGTGTCAAATTCTTTATATTCACAGTACAAACATTGTTTAGGTGATCAGTCCCCTTTTAACATTAATTTAGTTAGTCATTTATGCAATAGTCAACAATGTTAAAGGGTAAATAACATAATCTACACATTTTACAAAATCATTTGCAATTATTTACAATGAAAAAAGGAGTGAAGGGTCTACTCAATATGTGCCTAAATGCCGCCTCTGGACTTATTTGGGGCACATTGGGGACACATCAGGGCCCAAATAATAAGCTACCCAGTATGTCCCGATGTGCTTCCAAATATGTTCGCAATTTGGACATTGTAGCCCAATCCACACCAATACCGGCCAAAACCGAAAGCAGCCGAAACATGTCTGAAACACACTGAACCAAAGTCGTAGCCTCTGTCCTACCCATAGACTTCTATGTTGGGAGTATTTTGGCTTTAGTGAAAATAGCTATAAAGTCCACCCGAAACAATTAAAAATGTAAAAAATAATAATAATAACCTGTTGTACACCATTCTGCAACCGTCCTCTGAGGATTGATGCTTACTAATAGGTGGATTTGTTTTATTTTTTGGGTGTTTGTCAAATTTGGCTAAAGTGCTTAACCCAAATCGGGCTAAAATTGCAAGTATTTTTATTATGCTTCCCAAGTAAGCTATGGTGCTTTTCTTCCAAAATCACATATTTAGTTGAATGGCAGCTGTAATTTATTCATCTTTTGGTCACAAATGAAATAAATCTGTTAATGGAAGAGTTTCTTAAAACAGTAAACATATCTATATGGACAGCATTATGAAAATCAAAGATCAACAACAGTAAAAATAAATAAAATTCTGTTTTATGAGAGACAGGCGTGTCTAACATCAACAAGTGCTGGTTTTGATTTAAGTAGGTATAGATGTTTACCTGCATATCCATATATCTCCATGTCTGTGTATATAATATGTATATATTATATATATAATATATATATATATATGTATATGAATGTACACATGCCCATATTTATGCATCTGCTTACATTTAGAATTATTTAAATGCATATATTTAAATACTTTCTGGAAGTGTAATTGAAAGTTCCGAATTAAACATATAGGACTGAAATATTCAACAAGCAGAAAATAACTTCACAGAATATTGAACAATTTCTTCAGACATTACTTCATAGGCTATAAAATCGCATTGCGTACTGTATTCTCGGAACTGCTCTAACTGAGACTAAATGAAATTCATCGAACTTCCATAAATCCTTTCTATCAGTTAAGCAATAGGTAGACAATCCCTAGTCACAATGTGTTCTAGAGAAAGACAAAAAAGAAATGCATGTACCGCATTAAAATGTAAATGAACATTTGAATGGAGAATCGTGTAATAATCATCTGTACAGCTGCTCAATGTGCAGACAATTGCCTGAGCTAGATCCATAATGGAAAGGATGGTTATTGCCGAGACACTTTGCACAGTGTATGACCCATGAACTCAGTAAGGCTGACCATTCTGGTAAGTACTGTCTGATCCTCCAGAGATACTGGCGTTAGGTCTTGTAAGTTAATTATGCAAATTACTAAGGAAATAATCGGAGTTGGGAACACAGCTGGAAATCATCCTTCTGTGGAAATATTGAGTAGGTAGAGAGATTGATTTCCACTTTAAACTTTGTTTTTCAATTGTATCTTTGCAGTCGTCGTACAAAGAATGGAACACAAAATGAGCTCTGTTCTCTAGCTCTAAATTGAGATGGACAGACAACAATCGATGTAAGCATTCAAGGGCTTGTTTTTAACCCAAACAACCCTCTCTTTCATTCCTTGTAGAAGTGAAAGTAGACAAAACCTCGGTGTTGTGTGGATAATAGAAAAAAGCCGCACAGAAGTGACCTGTGGTTCGAATGGAACAGATCGAAAGACTGATTGTAAGTGTTCTTCCATTATTTTGGGATGTCAAGGATTAAGGAGAAGAGATGGAAGGTCAAATTACAATCACTGGTGTTAAGTAAAGCTTAAAATTATAACCCAATAAATGTAAATAAATTATCACTACCTTGCCCAGGTAGGGGGGAGGAATTATTAGTAATGTAAATGAAAACCACCCTTTGGGTACCAGGGGGGTGGGCAGTGAAAATCACTTAAACAGTTATAAAGATGGATAGAGACTCCTGTTGGGAGGACATCGGCTATTGTGAAAATCATGGGGGCCAGTCTAAGAAGCCCTAACACACCCCTATGCAAATTTATATTATATGGGTTCTGGAGGCACTTTTCCAGCCTTTGGACACCAGGGGGCTCAATTATTTAATTATATGGTGGGACCAGAGCTTCTTTTTGCCAGGACTCATGTAGGTAACTGGGGGCTGGGAGCCTGGGCAATTAAACCTTGGCCCCCATGTATATAATATAGGGCTGGCGAACATTTTCCCAGCTCACAGCCATGTTTTTGATAGAAGGTTGTTTTAATATTTAATTTCAATTCTCCAGTTTAAAACATGAAATTCACCAAATTTGTCTGTTTTAGCTGATTTCAGTGCATACTGAGTTGAGTGAATTCATAGGATTCTCAGGGCTAGATCCCCAAACCAAATATGGCTAAACATAGACCTGAAATTAGCAAAAATTGGTGATTTTGAGCCAAAATTGGCACCCCATGGCATCCAAAGGGTGAAGGTCCAGGTAGGGGGTAGATAGCAATTTATTTTATTTTTTATTTATTTTTTAATTCTCACGGTCTGGACAGCCCCACAACCCAGGAGGTCAGTAATTTTTTTTTTAAAGGGTGGGTTGTCTTGACCCACCCTTAAAAAAAAACAGGCTTATAAAAAAAATGGCTTCTAGCACCCTGTTAGCCTTTCTATTAAAACCGGGGCAGGTGCTCCCAGCCCCGTGAAAATCCATTGAAAGGCCAAGACTATGCTGGCCCCCATGATTTAACGGTCTGGGAACTGTTTTACCAGTTCCCAATCCCATTTATAATTAGGTTGGGCCAGGGCTTATAGTTCTGTCTTCCCTAACTTTTGGGGGAGCGGAAGTCAGTTGGCTCCGGTGGGTCTTTTTAAATTATTTTTAAATTCAATTTGCCTTCTCAAAGAATGCTTCAGCTGCTAAAAGCCCTAACTTTTGTTGACAGCAACTCCCATGAAGTTCAGTCACATCGCTGGCTGAACATCATGGGGTTTTTAATTAACAATAGACTGGGCCTTTTTAGGCCAACACTATAAACTAACTTTTTTGGTGTTGACTGCTGCTCCCATGATATACATGATATATACAGCCAGCCATTTCTGTCTCAACACCATGGGAACTGTAGTTAACCCGTTCACGACACATGACGTGTTTAAAATGTCATGTGTCTTAATGATCATCTTATGAGCGATCATATGCATCATGCCGAAAAGGAAACAGTTAATCACCATTTCTGTTGCTCTATTATAGTTGCTAGACAGCCTCTAGTGGCAGTCAGCAACATTACAACTGGAAAAAAAACAATAGTTAGGCTTAAGAAATAAAGTTAGGGTTAACTTTAGTGTTAGGGTTAGAGCTAAGTTAGAGTTAGGTTTAGAGTCAGTGTTAAGTTGATCATTGGGTTGGGATCAAAAGGTAGGGGAAACTTGTTAGGGGAAAAATGCTACCTTAGGTTATTGACATATAACTTGCAAAAAAACTACAGAAAAACATAAACATTGGCGATTTCTAAACTCAGGATAACTATTTAGATTTGGTCTGTTTTACCATTTGTAGATGTGTAAAAAATGTTTCAGGTAAAAGTTCTAAAAAGCAGTTTTTTTTAATTTTCATCAAATGTTCTGATTTTTTTTTATAGTAAAATTATAAGACATGATAAAAATAATGGTATCTTAAGAAAACCCTTCATATGGCAATAAAAGCAGTATATAATATTTGTGGACACATTAAATGAGAAAAATGACAATTTCAGGCCAAAATTGTCCATATTGAATAGTTGACATTTTGAAATATTCTGAGATTCAGTTACTTTGACCAATCTGGCCCCATTTTGGGCAAGATCGGTCATTATTGAGTAGACTCTAGTGTATTTTTCTAATGTGCTTACAAAAATAAAATAGTGGTGCAATGCTGGGTATACAATTGTTTCCAGAGCTGTTTTTTACTCTTATTATAACCCTGTTCAACACCCTTGAGTGTTTTTGAGTCCTACTTCCGTTCCTCTGCACCACAAGTTTATCGAAAGTATAAAAAAACGAGATCTCAACTTCCTCTGCTGTGCAACCAACCCAATTCCACTGCTATAAATTAGTTTTCACAAATTATTGCTTACAGTTTATTGAATTTTTCTTTGCAGATTGCAGAATACAGAATAAAATGCAGTATTTCATGAATGTAAAATGAACAATGTCATTAGAAGATTTTGTAAAACCATTGACTAGAAAACACTGTGTCAGCTTCAAAATGAAAATTATTATTTTTTTCGATTAATTTACTGAAAAAAAAACTGCTTGCCCAGCTGCTTGATACACAAGTTGCATTCATTAGACCTCTATTTTCTAGAGTATACTTAGGTTGTTACAGAAATAAATATGTATTATTCTACAATGTAACTTGTGTAACACTGGTCCTGAAGAATATTATGATCATAGCTGGTTATTATTATTTTTGTAGCTTAACATAGATTTGCCTGTAAAATATGCACAAAAGTTTACATTGACATAGAAAAACTTTAATGCAAACATTATAATTTTCTACCGCCTGCTCACTCAAAAGAATTTACACCACAATAAAAGCATATATATGATCTTCTTATGGTACATGTTATTTTATTTATTCTAAATGTGCCTACTTAAATTAAGAAGTCCATAGATCCACATAAATGTAGATTTAAAAAAAAAAACTTAATTTATAAAATATTAAAATGGTTAAAAAATATAATATACACATTGTATTCTAAATGTGAGCAGAAAGAAAACTAATTAGATTGTTACACGTGTCAGGTATGAAAACCAAACTACTCTTGCTAATGCAGGAAAATAATATTATGTACTAGGTATGGAAAACTGATCATATATACAGAGGTTGGGCACCTGGTCTGTGTATAAAAAAAACAATTACATGTGCAAAATGACCTAAATAAATCTTTATAATAGCCCTGCCAGTCACCAAAATGGCCACTGTGCATGCGCAAACCACCAAAAATAACAAACAAGAGTGCATCTTTGGTCAGAAAGAGATGGCCCTGATAAAGCCATATGGGACAATGTTGGCACTGAGAAACTGTTTGAAGACAAAGATGTCCCTGGCAATCTGTTTGGGAGCAAATATGGCACTCACAAGCTGTTATGTGATACAGAAAATTATTATTTTTGCACCACTTTAATGTTTTCTCCAGTATTAGAAAAATTGTGGGAGAGGGGGCCCATTGATAAAGACATTGCCCAGGACCTACTAACACCTTAAAGCAGCCCTGTCCACACACTTATATCCCTTTTTAGTATCCAAAAGCTATCTTAAGTTTTGTTATAGCTCAGAATGTTTGCTGTCTGCACCAATATGGCCACTGCGCATGCACGAACCAGCAAAAATAACAAGAAAGTGCATCTTTGGTTGGTTCTGACTGAAAATACAGACATCATGACAGCACCCAGGAAGGTAGAGTGGGAGGCAGAAAAAATAATATTTTTTATATGTTTACATTAACGCTTTTCTATGTCAGTTTGCCTGAGACACAAAGTTGGTTTGACCATTACAGTTGTCCTTAACAAGGTCAGGGAATGAGTATAAACATAGTCTTAATGGATTCTTAACAAGCAGTGTGGCTCAGCATTGAATTCTTGTTGGTATCCATCTGTGCCAATATTATCAAAGACCTGATACATCTGACATATTACTAAAAAACAAAAACAAAAAAGAATATGTTTGACTGTCCCTTTAATAGTTTACCTAAGCTTGAGTGGATGTTTACAGATTCTAAATATGTCATGGAAGAAAAAAACATATTGATAAACAGGTTTTAATGGTGAAAACAAACCATAAAAAATCCTGAAGCAAAGAACACTATCCTTTTGTTAATGCACAAAGCTCTTTAGATCTCTCCATGTTTTAATCTCTCAATCCTGTGACAGGGAGTAATACAGTTTGCATCTCCTGAAAAGCTCTCCAAGACAATTTAATTTGTGTTTCCTTTTAAGATTTATAAGGTACCTGAGATACAAGAGAGGAAAGGTCGGCTCTTTGTTCCTGGATTTTAAACTTTCCGTCACAGACAAATTATCTAATTGTAAGTCTGCTTTATACTCAGTGTAAACAATAGCCACATCTTAAAGGCTTCATGGAACAAAAGCAACAATATATGTAAATACTTCAGTATACATCTAACAATCATTAGTATTGGGAGGGGACATAAGAGGGGGCACTTGCCCTCCTGGAAATTCAAACAGTCCAACTGGAGCAGCAGCAAGGGATGGAGAAGCAGAAGGATTGTTAGGGTAGGTTAAGTACCGTATTTATCGGCGTATAACACGCGCCGGCGTATAACACGCGCCGGCGTATAACACGCACCTCATTTTAAGAAGGAAATTTCAGGAAAAAAAACTTAAATTTCAAATAAAGAACTTTGAAGCCAAATATGCCATTTTAATATGCCAGGATATTGCCCCCAATATGCCATTTTAACATGCCAGGATATTGCCCCAATATGCCATTTAATATGCCAGGATTTTGCCCCAATATGCCATTGAATATGCCAGGATATTGCCCCCAATATGCCATTTTAATATGCCAGGATATTGCCCCCAATATGCCATTTTAATATGCCAGGATATTGCCCCCAATATGCCATTTTAATTTGCCTGGATATTGCCCCCAATATGCCATGATATTGCCCCCAATATGCCAGGATATTGCCCCCAATATGCCATGTAATATGCTAGGATATTTCCCCCAATATGCCATGATATTGCCCCCAATATGCCAGGATATTGGCCCCAATATGCCATGTAATATGCTAGGATATTGCCCCTTAGTATGCTCGTTATGCCACCCTCCTCCCCCCCTTCCCCAGACCCCAGTACTTACATCGTTCCTGCTCTGTCCCCCCGGTGCTCTGAAGCTGCGTGGCTGTGAGGGAAGCGTTGTGAGCTTCCCTCCAGCCGCGCGGAACAATAAAGTTTGTTTAAAAAAAACACACTTTGTTTACCATGCGGCTGGAGGGGAGCTCACAACGCTTCCCTCACAGCCACGCAGCTTCAGAGCACCGAGGGACAGAGCAGGAACGAGGTAAGTTTTAGATTTTTTTTCTTTTACATTATATCGGCGTATAATACGCGCCCTAAGATTGTTGCATGTCTCCATCAAGGTCATCCCTTCTACCTATCCTTCCTGTTTTTGATCCAAAAGCATGAATGATGCCACTTAGGGGCAACATTCCTTCTTGAATCCAAAATGCCATCCTTGGATCAAGAATCTCTAAAATAGTAATGTTTATTCTATTATTTATAGCCCTGTATGTCCTGCTTTTCTTGAAAAATATTCAGACCCTTTTTGACGGCACTTTAGGAGCTCCACAAGAGAGCACAGCATAGGAGAAAGGGACACATGAAATGGGGAGTGTTGAGTGTCACAATGACACCATAAAGGGCTTTGGCTTATTCTTATGTTATAAACCTGTAGACATGATGTCACATCCTCTTTCTATTTTGACCAGCAAGAGAATTTTGCACCAGTTTCTTACTGCAAGGAATTTGTCTTATACCCTTGTCTGAACTCCCCCCTAGTATTTTAGTATTACTGTTTGTTTGTTTTTTTCCCATAGTATTTCCATGGCTATCCTTCCCCCTTAATTCCATTTTGTCCATTTTCCAAATTTTTATCTGTTAGAGCTTTTGGAGCCCCAGAACAATTACCAGGCCTCTACTGCCCACGGATTATGTGGTCCCAGACAGATTTCTCCAGCCACCATGGCTTCCAGGGCTATTCCTGCTGTTTCTGCTATTGTCATCCACCAGCCCTAAAGGTTCACCATGGGGCGCGGGTCTGAACTTTCCAATCTGACTATAACACTGCCTGCCTGTGGAGATTCTAGGGTATTACAGGATGGGTGTTTTTGGGGAACTGGGATTTCACCCGAGTTTTCTACAGGTTCAGTACCTGAGGATAGGGCATCAGCAGTGGATCAGAATTAAAGGTGGAATTTCTTCCAGAGAAGAACTCATCCCTGGGACGCCATCTGCTGTTGAGCACACCAGCAAACCTTCACTCGTCCAGTCTGCTGTACCAGTGCCTACAGCAGCACACAGGACTGTGGCATGGCAGTGCGCATCTATCACTAGACCATCTGAATCTGCGGCTCGCCAGTCTTCCCTGGCTGTGCAGTCACCGGCTGAGCAGCAGAAAAATGAAGGACGAGCAAACCGATAGTGCTACAAGTGTATAAAATAATGACCAAACAAAGTATCAAGAATGTGTCCATAAGCCTCAGCTGCTAAGGTAGAAATTTAACCATGACCACAATATATAACTGGAATAATCATAAACCATACTCTATTCAGTGACAAGTACGTGAAAATAGATAGAAATAGATAAATGAAAACTGTTTCAGTTCTTACTTAACCACTATGTCTCCAAGGAAATATATCAATGCAATTAATCTGGACAAAAAAAACATTTTTTTTTTAGATTAAAAATGTTGAATAGATCTATGAATATGGCTTAGTGCATGCAATCCACAAATCAATGTTTTTAATCTCCCCAGCCCAATGTACAACACAGAGTCTTGTGTACACGTTTGACTTGTCCAGTGCACCTTGGTTCTCAGTTTGTGCAGGTAACTACGGTGGCTCCGAGGGATCAAAGTTCCTGCAAAAAGGCAATTAAAATGGTTAAACTAGAAAATGAAAAACTGATTTCTAAGCAGTGAAACTAACCCCCCAAAAATGTTTTGTATGTAAATGAAAAAAACCTAAAGGTAGAAAATGTTGGTCCTTTGCTATTCAAAATGGGAAATTTGGCTAGTAAGGAGAGAGAGAAAGCAGATATATTAATGCTACAAGTGTATAAAATAATAGTTAAAATAATAGTTAATAGAAAAATAAACTTTTATTTCTTCTAATAATAATAAGTGAAAGTCACAATTATGATCTGAGGCTTGCAACCATCATGTTTATAGAAATTGTACCTGGAGGCAGAGGAAACTGTCTGGCATATTACAAATGTATAAACAATGCTTAAATATATATATGTTGATATTAATCCTCAAGAACATATGATTATTATATGATCGGATTAATAGAATGAAAACTAATCCTTCCAGGACGTCTACCTGTAAAAATACAGTATTTCTTTACATAAAACCTAATTGAAAATAATGATAATGAAAGTCATTAAGAATGTGGGCTATATATTGTCTTTGTAAGAGAGATGTCTGTCACCTCCAGCAATATTTTAGTTTTAAGCTTTTATTTTCAGATTATATGTTTCAATAAAAAGAGTTATAGTTGTATTTATGTATTGAAGCTTGCCTCCTTATTTAGGCAGAAATTGACCCTCATGAACCCACAAGAGAGAGGGTACTTGCTTTGTACTCCATCCCCTGATTAATGGTTCTATTTATCCACCTTTTTTCATCCGGGTCCAAGCTGGCGATGGGGGCATGGCCGCCATCAGAAATTGTGAATCCTTTACAGAACAAATGGTCTGCCCCCCACCCCCCCAAGTCACATGAACATGCATGAGAAGCCCAAGAGGCAGCTTGGGAGGTTGTCTGTGTGCCTGGGCAGTGCACATACACCCAGCTGCCTGGGTGCCTGTAGAGAGGCTGGTGAAGTGAGATCTTTTGATCTCCCCAACCAGCTCCTCTGCCAGCAAGTTTTTTTAGTTTTTTTAAAGGAGCGGCTCATTTAGCCAGCCCCCTGGCACGTGTTGCCCAAGCCACTTGCAGTTTCGTTCACCTATTCACCTATTGGAAAATTCGTTGGAAAATTCGGTTGAAAGAGTTGACTTCATCAGAATTCATTTGAATTTCATTCATCCAAATTTCATTCATCCCCTTCCTTATGCTATTGAACTGTTGAAATTCGAATTCCCCAACCTTATACTATGTATTGAATGAACATAGGTGAAATGTTCGTTCATATGAATTGGATAGTGAAATGAATGCAGCAATGGACGAAAATGGAGAAAACACATAAACGGGCTACTCAGGATGTGGAAATCGTAAAATAATATTTATTAAGTGAAAAATCACCAACAGATAAAAAAAAAAGATCCACAGTGCAGAAATCGTGATAGGCATACTCATACCTGGAGCACCCCCCCAAATATAGTGCCAGGATTTAACAAGGTGTGTACTAATTTAACAATTATACCAAATGATCACAATAATAAAATGAAAAAATACATGTAAAAAAGTGTATACTGGTGAATCCTGCTATAAGATTTAAATAGCTAAAAATAGCAATACGTAAGAGCAGTGGAACACATATTATTGAATAAACAAATTGTTAAAGAATGTGCAAACATGTTGCTAATAAGCCAAGTCAAAGCAGGTCAAAAAAGTAGCAATGCTTGCAAATTTGAAAACACACACAATGTCCAAAATATTAAAGGGGAAAGTAAAAGTAAAAGAAAAGGAGAGAAATTACATAAAATTAAACATAATAAACTGAAATAAAAGTGAAAATAAATGGACGAAAATGGCCTCACTTCAATAGTATAAGGTTGAAGAATTGGGTTGAAAGAGTCGAAATCATCCGAATTCCATCCCTTAGCTATGCTATAGAAGCTTATGGACATCATTTTGTTGAAATCAAACAGATAGGAACATAGAAAGTCAAATTTTAGTGGTGTAGATGTAAACCCAAAATTGTGATTAAAATAATATTGATAAAAGTGTGTAAAACATATTTGATATGCTGCACTTTAAATTAAGTTTGCTCTGGTCACAGCACAGGCCTGCAGGAGTTAACAGTAATTAAATTATTACATAAAAAGAATATAAGTAATATAGTAAAATTACAACAACAAAAAAATTATGAGAAAAAAACAAAATGAGGGCCATAAACATGGAAGGAAACTGATCACAGTAAAAAAATAAACTGTGATCAGCAGGGGAAGGGTTAACTTTTTTAAACAGGAAATTAGTTTGTTTTTTTCCTTTCACTGTCATTCTCTCTCTGTACTTCACAATCATTATGTGAAGTACAGGGAGTGAATTGGAGGCAAAGTCAGTGTATATAAGCATATAACATAGATAGTATTACTAAGTATATTGCTAATTATGGATATGAAATTTAAACTTTTTTTTAATATGTATTGCAAATTTTTTTTTTTTTAAGTTTTTAAAAATGCACATCCATAATTATCAAAATGCTTAGTAACAAATATATAGATCTGGCCTAACTTCAATAGTATAAGGTTGGAGAATTGGGTTGAAAGAGTTGAATTCATCCGAATTTCATTCATCCCCTATCTTATGCTATTGAACTGTTGAAATTCGAATTCATCCAAATTCCCCAACCTTATACTATGTATTGAATGAACATAGGTGAAATGCTCCTTCGTAACAATTTCATCCCTTACCAATGCTATTGAGCATTTGAGATTTGGCTCTAAGTCTTAGTGGTTGGGAAATTCGGATATAGAAGCTTATGGACATCATTTTGTTGAAATCAAACAGATAGAAACATAGAAAGTCCAATTTTAGTGGTGTAGATGTAAGCCCAAAAGTGTGATTAAAATAATATTAATAAAAGTGTATACAAAATATTTGATATGTTGCATGTTAAATAAAAAATAAATAAAAAAAAAACCTGTGGTTTATATAATATTCACAGCTGACAGTTTCACACGTTATTTGTTGGCTTTAAAGGGCCAGTATGAGTGAGTGTGTTTGTGTGTCAGTGTGAGTGTGTGTGTGTATGTCAGTGTGAGTGAGTGTGTGTGTGTGTGTGTGTGTGTGTGTATGTCAGTGTGAGTGATTGTGTGTGTATGTCAGTATGAGTGAGGCAAAATTGCACTCAGGAGCTGCCCATGAAAGCCAATCTTCACCCAGAAGCTGTCCCAGCAGCAATATTTGCACTCATGAGCTGCCCCAGCAGCCGAAATTGCATTCAGGAGCTATTCCAGTAACCAGATTTGCACCAGGAGCAGCCCAAGGAAGAAAATTTACACCCAGGAGCTCCCCCAGCAGCCAAATTTTTACTCAGTAACTGTCACAGTAGCCAGGTCTGCACTCAGCAGCTTCTCCAGCAGCTAAATATCCACTCAAGAGTTGTCCCAGCAGCCACATTGTCATCTAGGAGCTGCTCCAGCAGCCAAATTTGGACCTAGGAGCTGCCTCAACTTCCAGATTTGTACCCAGGACTTACACCAGCAGCCCGATCTGCACCTAGGAGCTTCTTCAGTAGCCAGATTTGCTCAAAGGAGCTTCCTCAGCAACCAGATTTGCACTCAAGTGCTGCCCAAGAAGCCAGATTTGCACCCAGGAGCAGGTCAAGCAAACAGATTTACACTAGGAGATGCCCAAGGAAGCATATCTGGTTGCTGGGATAGCTCCTGAGTGCAATATTTTTGAGACCAAGTCAAATTCGGCACCTTCAATCATGTTGTCTCCCTTTACCTCAAGTGGGGATAATTCCAACCTGTTTTTTTTCCTAGGTCAAACTGAAAGTTGATGTCCAAAATCAAATTTTAGTAAGTAGACCCATATGAATCAAATAAAGTATGAAATAAAGTATAAAAAGTGTTTGATATAAACAAATGTGACTGTTTTTCTTTTTTATTAAAAATTATTTCTTTATTTTTGCTGTCAGACATAGAAACAAGCATAACAAAACTGGTGAGAGAACGACAAACGAAGGGCTTCTCTAGGTTACAACAGTAGCGGCCTCTTGACAGTATACAATGAGTACAATTTATCAACATGAGGATTGGTTCAATTGGAAAGTTATCCGCACTGTATCGATGTCTCAATTCTGTAGGTTGTCTTGTTCTCATAGTTAGATTTTAGAGTTAAGATAATTGGGAGTAGTGAGAATGGGTGGGTGATGGGGGTGAGCCTACCCTCAGATTACAGATTGGTCAGAATTGGACCACAACGTATACATTTTTGTATAAGTGGCTAGTGATCCATTTGTGGCATAATGTAGCTTTTCCATTTGTAGATTACAGTGAATTAAATTATAGAGTTCTAGAGTGGATGGAATGGTTGTAGACTTCCAGTAGGGTTTTTGCAGCTATCAGGATCTGTCCGATTAGGTTGTTTTTTTTCAATTTTTGACAATGCCTTTGGGAATATGTGCAGTAATGCTAATTCAGGAAATTGTTGTAGGGTGACATTTGTTGTTTTCTTGATGATAGCAAACAGAGGCGTCGTTAGGGGGGGGCTACTGGGGCTGGAGCCCCGAGTCTCCTGACCATAGCCCCGAGTCTGTGAAGCTTCCCCTGCTTCCTGCTCTGTACTATGATAACCCCGCCCCCAACCCATGTGACCGGCAGGAACCCACGTGTCCTCCCTCACAGCACAGACCACGAGGGATGCTGTGCTGCTGTGGAGAGGCTGCTCTCTGCTCTCTGCTCCAGGGGCTGCAGAAAAGCCTCCTCTATGACCTGCCACTTACCTCCCATCCAGGAACAGGCTGCACAAGGTAGGACCTCCATGTATTTTTATATAAATATCACCAACAGGTGAGTACTGGGGAAGGGGGTGGAGGGAGGGTGACATTAATGGGCAGAATAACCCTGGCAAATGATGTCTAAATTAACCCTTGCAGATGGTGGATAAATGAACCCTGGCAAATGATGGATAAATGAACCCTGGCAAATGATGGATAAATTAACCCTGGCAAATGATGGATGAATTTACCCTGGAAAATGATGGAGAAATTAACCATGGCAAATGGTGGGGAAATTAACCCTGGCAATTGGTGGGGAAATTAACCCTGGCAAATGATGGATAAATTAACCCTGGCAAATGATGTATGAATTAACAATGGCAAATGGTGTGGAAATTAACCCTGGCAAATGGTGGGGAAATTAACCCTGGCAAATGATGGATAAATTAACCCTGGCAAATGATGTATGAATTAACCCTGGCAAATGATGTATGAATTAACCCTGGCAAATGATGGAGAAATTAACCCTGGCAAATGGTGGGGAAATTAACTCTTTCAAATGATGGATAAATTAACCCTGGCAAATGATGTATGAATTAACCCTGGCAAATGATGTATGAATTAACCCTGGCAAATGATGGATAAATAACCCTGGCAAATGGTGGGGAAATTAACCCTGGCAAATGATGGAGAAATTAACCCTGGCAAATGGTGGGAAAATTAACCCTGGCAAATGGTGGGAAAATTAACCCTGGCAAATGGTGGGGAAATTAACCCTGGCAAATGGTGGGGAAATTAACCCTGGCAAATGATGGATAAATAACCCTGGCATATTATGGAGAAATTAACCCTGGCAAATGATGGAGAAATTAACCCTGACAAATGATGGTCTGTGCGGAACGGAAATGCCCCCTTCCCTGCAATGAGATATAGCAGCAGGGAGGGGGGACATATTGAACAACATTTTTTTTATTTTATTTTTTTAAATACACCATTTGTATGAGTATGTGACAGACTGTATGTATGTATGTATGAGTGTATGTGGCAGACTGTATATGTGTGTGTATGTATGAGAGTATGTGACAGACTGTATGTATGTGACAGACTGTACGTTTGTATGTGATAGACTATGTATGTGTGATACTATGTATGAGTGTGTGTGTCTATGTGACAGATTGTATGTATGTATGTATGTATCTGTGTGACAGACTGTATGGGTGTGTGTGTCTATGTGACTGACTCTATGAATGTATGTGTCTATGTTACTGACTGTATGTATGAGTGTGTGTCTATGTGACAGACTGTATGTATGTGTGTGTGTCTGTGACAGACTGTATGTATGAGTGTGTGTCTGTGACAGACTGTATGTATGAGTGTGTGTCTGTGACAGACTGTATGTATGAGTGTGTCTCTGACAGACTGTATGTATGTATGAGCGTGTCTCTGTGACAGACTGTATGTATGAGTGTGTATCTGACACTGTATGAGTGTGTGTCTATGTGACAGACTGCATGTATGAGTGTATGTGACAGACTATGTATGCATGTACAAGTGAATGTGACAGACTGTTTGTATGTATGAGTGTGTGTGTCTATGTGACTGACTTCATGTATGAGTGTGCATGTGTGTCTGTATATGACTGCATGTGATTGTGTGTATGTGCTGTTGTCTGGCTCCTAGATTTTTTAATGGCTCCTAAAACTCAGTTTAGTTCGTCAAGCCCTGTTATATAGTTATATACATCTATTTGGGGTCTACCTCAAGCTTTTGAAAAGGCTGGAAATATTTAATATTTTACAGGTTTTGTTTTGTGATTATAAACGTAATATTTTTTTGCTGCGAGGGTGGTGGGTGCATGGAATAGCCTTCCAGTTGAAGTGGTAGAGGTTAATACAGCGAAGGAGTTTAGGCATGCGTGGGACAGGTATAAGGTTATCCTATATATTAGGATATTTAAGACTGACCACACCTGTACCTATGCATCCTATTCCTTTATCTTATATCTATACCATTACCTATGCATTACTATACCTGTATCTTATATCTGTACCTGTGCATCCTGCACCTGTGTCTGTCCTAATAGCTTATATCCGTACCTATGGATCCTGTACCTGTCCATATAGCCTAAATCTGTACCTATGCATCCTGTATCTTTATCTATATATGCATCTGTATCATATATGTACTCATGCATCATCATGTACCTATATCTTTCTACATCTATCCTATATCTATACCTATGCATTCTGTACCTCTGTCTGTCTACCTATCGATCATGAGACATCATTGTATTTTAAGTATTATTAAAGCTGTGGGCTATAGCCCCAGATCATTTTTGAGCCTAGCAACGCCCCTGATAGCAAAGGTGTTGTACCAGTAACTCCGTTTGTGCGGGCAGGCCCTCCAGGTATGCAGCATAGGTCCTGTGAAGTGGCATACGCGCCATCATTCGTTTGAGGAAGTTGGGTAGAGTTTTGCTTGGTGTATGAATTTTTGGATGTGCAATTGTATTTCCTGCAGTAGGGACAATGGAATTGATATCGAGAGAGTTCTGAAGAGGTATAATAATTCCGGTAGGATTGACATTTTGACAGCCGATATACGTCCCAGCCAGGATAAGTACAGGGTGGACCACTGCTACATATCATGTTTGATTTTCTTCCATAGTTTGAGTAAGTCGTGGTCGATTAATTTATCAGGATCTCTGATTAGTTGGATGACCAAATATAAGATATTATCTTTACTCCAGTTGAATGGGCAAGTTTGATGGAGAAATGTCACTGGGGTCAAATGCCTAGGAGTAATGCTTGTGTTTTTCAAGGATTTCGATTTGGGTGCTTCTTCATTGATTTTATGATAGGATATTTGGCCCTCATTTTTTAAAAGTGATTGGAGATTGGGGAGAGAGTTTTCCTGGTCTAGTTTTTCTTCTTTTGTTTGCTAGTATTTGAATCCTTTGATAAGAGGATTGCTCATTATTGCTTCTGCTAGAGGTTCAAGAGCTAGAACGTACAATATGAGGGATGGGGCCGTTGGTGATATTGAATGGTTTAGATAAGAAACCAGCATATGTGACTTTTGCAGCTGAGAGGCTGTGTATAGTGTGATGTATTCGGTGGGGAAGTCCAATTTTTCCATGACCGCAAGTAAGAACTTCCAATGAAGGTGGTCGAAGGCCTTTTCAGTGTCAATTGCTAGTAGTAGTGTGGGGGTCTTGGATGTTTTTGTCAAAGAGATGATATCATACATTTTTCTTGTGTTATCAGAAGCTTGTCTGCCTGCGACAAATCCTACCTGGTCATAGTGTAGTAGTTGGGGAACAAAATGTTTAATTCTATTGGCAAGGATTTTTGCATATAATTTGATGTCCGCATTGAAGAGGGATATGGGACGAAAGTTTGAGAATTGTGTAGCTAGTTTTCCTGGTTTAGGTATTGTGGTTATGTGGGCTGTTAGCATTCACTGGGGCAACTGGCCGGATTGGCTGCAAATTAGGTATGGGGTAAGGATATCCAATAATGTTTTCTAATAGAAATTTAGAATAGCCGGCTGGGCCCAGTGCTTTGTGCCTGGGCAGTTCTGCGATGGGACGTTGGACTTTTTCCAGTGAATGGAGATTGTAGGTGAAAGCATTGTTGTGTGTCTAATTTGGGGAGATTGATTTGACGAAGGAAGGAGTCTGTGTGCTATCACAGTCGTTCAGGTTGTACAAGGATGCATAGTACTGGGTAAAATTATCTGGCATGGCCGTTGGGTTCATAACTTTGGTTTCCGTAGAGGTGAAAAGAAATGGAATTGCTTTCTTTGCTTCTTGTTTTTTAAGTCTTTTTGCCAGGAGGGATCCTGCTTTATTGCTATTTGTGTAGTACGTTTGCTTGAGTCCGGATAGCATTAAGTTGGTTATATGTAATTGGGTGGTATTCAATTCTTTATATGGAGTATTTGTTTATGTCTTGTGGGGTTTGGATCAGTTTTGTTGATCTGCTCTACGAATCATAATTCCTTGTCTAGCTGGGTTATTTTTTTACTTCTCCATTTTTTTTCATAGGAGGCAATCTAGATAAGAGTTCCATGGAGGACTGCTTTATGAGCATCCCACAATATTTTGGGGGGAAGTGTTGGGTAAGTTATTTGTAGCAAAGTACTCTGCGAGACGTTCTTATAGAATTCCAATACAACAACTAAAGTCAAAATTGAGTCGAGTTTGAGTGAAATGTTGTTGAAATTAAGTCTATTGGGTCTATTGACTAAAATTTGAATTTGGAGGTCGACAACTAAATTCGAGTTTTAGTAAATAGACTTACTTTATTTGAAATTAAACCAAATGGACGAATTCCACAGATCAGATCAGAGTCATAAGACAGTCATTATTCATTTAGGATCAGTTTTCTTCTGCATAGCATAATGTTATGCTGAATAAAAACTAATCTGATGTAAATCCTGAATGTCTGATTACTCTGTTCTGTGGAATTCGACAGTTAGGTCAATTCGTATGAATTTCGACTCTATTTCACCTCTATTTCGGTTTATGTAATGCTATTAGCATTATATACAATTACTTAAGCCGAAATTGAGCCGAAATTCAAATTAGACATATCAGAGTGGCTGTCAGCATCTGAATTAACTAATGGACGAATGAATTTCGTTCATTTAGCATTCGTTCATTCGGATTTCGTTCGTTTTTCATTTTCGTTATTCGGACGAATTGACGAAAATGGTATTTTCATCCGAAAATGCATTCGTCCGAAAATGCATTCGTCCGAAAACAAATGCACGTCTCATAAATATTGGAAATAAAAAAAAACAGAAAAAGGACCGAAGACAGCAAAATACATTAAAATATCATTTAACCTTGACAATAGATCTGCAGCCATAAATCCTACTTTAATTTACATAAGTAATTGGATGTAGCGTATGTTTATAAACAGCCCACAGAAAATTAAGGTAACTAACTCTTAGAAGCATTTGTGTAGAAGCTGTGGCTTATTAACTGCTGGCTGGGGAGTGTCGTCCGCCCCAGGTGCCAGCATGCACAAGGGTACCACTGGCAGGGGTGCAGCACAGCAATGCTTCCTGAGTTAGTAATGGAGATCAAAAGATTTCCCTAAGATAATCTTAGTCTTGTGTCTCTGCAGCACACAGGTCTGTCAGTATTACACTGTTAGATCTCTTTCCTCTTACACTGTTAGACCTCCTTTTTCTTACAATGTTAGACCTGTTCCATGCAGCTGAGTAGAGGTCAGTAGGGGGCATGGAAAAAGGACATGGGAATAGACAAAGGCATGGAGTGAGACAGACATGGGGAGCATGGAGCAAAGAGACACAGGGGGTATGGGGAGAGTTGGAGGCGAGAGATACACATGGGGAGATAAAATGGGGGTTATGAGGACTGAGAGGAGAGAGAGACATGGGGAGAGAGAGACAGACAGCTATGGGGGTATGGGAAGAGAGAAAGAGACACATGCAGAAAAAGAGACCACTATTGGGAGCATTGGTGTCAGGGCTCCTGACTAAGGCCTACAGCCATATTTCAGGGACGGTGTCTTGGATGACATAGGACCCTGAACAGGGCCGATCCTGGGCCACCATAGAGAACATCCTCCTCCCTGCAGCCAATCACAGAACGCGACGGGGGCGGAGCTTTCCCCCTTGCTCTGTGCTTGGATTACCAAGAAGAAGGAGGAGGAGGTGATGGGGGGGGGGGGGTATTGTTAAAATATATAAAAAATAAAAAAAAGTGTGGAAGTGTCTGTGAATGTGTATGTGTGTGTGTCAATGTGTTTAACTATGTGTGTGTTACTGTCTGTGTAAGTGTATGTGAATGTATAAGTGTGAATGTGTGTGTCAATGTGTATAACTATGTGTGTTACTGTCTGTGTAAGTGTGTGTGAATGTATGTGTATAAGTGTGTATGTGTGTGTCAATGTGTATATCTATGTGTGTGTTACTGTCTGTGTATGTGGATAAGTGTGTATGTGTGTGTCAATGTGTATAACTATGTGTGTGTTACTGTCTGTGTATGTGTATAAGTTTGTATGTGTGTGTCAATGTGTATAACTATGTGTGTGTTACTGTCTGTGTATGTGTATAAGTGTGTATGTGTGTGTCAATGTGTATAACTATGTGTGTGTTACTGTCTGTGTATGTGTATAAGTGTGTATGTGTGTGTCAATGTGTATAACTATGTGTGTTACTGTGTGTGTAAGTGTGTGTGAATGTGTATAAGTGTGTATGTGTGTGTGAATGTGTATAATTATGTGTGTTACTGTCTGTGTAAGTGTGTGTGAATGTGTATAAGTGTGTATGTGTGTGTCAATGTGTATAACTATGTGTGTGTTACTGTCTAAGTGTATGTGTATAAGTGTGTATGTGTGTGTCAATGTGTATAACTATGTGTGTGTTACTGGCTGTGTAAGTATGTGTACATGAGTGTCTGTGCAAGTGTATCCTGTGTCTGTGTAAAGGTGGCTGTGTGTGTATTTATGTATGTGTGACAGTGTGTATAAGGGTGTCTGTGTAAATGTATGTCTGTGAGGGTGACTAAGTGTTTAACTGTGTTTGTGTGACTGTATGTATTTATGTATGACTGTGTATTTATGTGTGACTGTATTTATGTGTCACTGTGTGTATTTATGTGTGACTGTGTGTATTTACATGTGACTGTGTGTATTTATGTATGACTGTGTGTATTTATGTGTGACTGTGTATTTACGTGTGACTGTGTGTATTTATGTGTGACTGTGTGTATTTATGTGTGACTGTGTGTATTTATGTATGACTGTGTGTATTTATGTGTGGCTATGTGTAAGTGTGTTCTTGCCCGGGGCCCTCACTGCGCTCATCAATTTATCACATGGAGGGCACCAGCCCCCAACCAGCTGGCGTCTATTTCCCGCCTCCTGCACTCAGCGTGCGGAGGAGACGGCCGGGGACACGAGAGCAGCAGCAGGGTGAATACTGGGGAAGGCAGGAGAGGAGATTATGCTTTTATTGGGTAAACTAACTGTGGCATATTGGCTGTAGCCTATTTATTGGCAAACTAGCATAGGTATATAAATGGAAAAACTGTCTGTGACATATCAGTGGGCAAATTGGCTGTTGTATATTAATGGACAAACTGGCTGTGGCATATTAATGGGCAAAATAATTGGCATATTATTGGGGAAACTGGTGTATTTTGAGGACGAACTGACATTTTTATTGGGCAAACTGTAGCATTTTTAATAGGCAAACTGGCTGTTGCTTATGTTAATGGCAAAGTGTACCCTTAGTACACCTCTGTAAATGGGCTGCCCATGTGCTGCTTTGCTGCCTCTCAGAGCCAGCTCTGCAGATCGGCGCCATGTTTCCCCTTAGACCTCAGTCAGCGCTTTCTGCTCTTTCCGTGCACAGTGATGACAGAGCGTCGGAACATAACGGTCAGAGTCATCACTATGTGCAGGGAGATCAAGGCAGCGCTAATTGAGTTCTGAGATGAGGTCAGTAGGGGGCATGAAAAAGGGACATGGGAAGAGACAAATACATGGTAGGTAGGAGGTATAGGAGAAAGATATGGGGTGTGACAGACAAACATGGGGTATGAGTGGAGAGAGACAAACATGGGGCATGAGTGGAGAGAGAGACAGACATGGGCAATGAGTGCAGAGTGAGAGACAGACATGTGGAATGAGTGCAGAGTGAGAGACAGACATGTGGAATGAGTGCAGAGTGAGAGACAGACATGGGGAATGAGTGCAGAGTGAGAGACAGACAGACATGGAGTATGAGTGGAGAGAGAGAGAGACAAACATGGAGCATGAGTGGAGAGAGAGAGAGAGAGAGAGAGAGACATGGAGCATGAGTGGAGAGAGAGACAGACATGAGGGAATGGGGAGAGAGAGACAGACATGAGGGTACGGGGAGAAAGAGACAGACATGAGGGTACGGGGAGAGACAGACAAACATGAGGGTGCGGGGAGAGACAGACAGACATGAGGGTATGGGGAGAGAGAGAGACACGTGAGTGACTGACTTGGTGGAATATTATTTATCACTCATTGTGTACTTCTTTTCTAATGATGCTCAGCCAGACTAATGAGAGACTTTGGCTGGTTGGGAATCATGGGTAGTATGGTAGTAAAATGGTAGTAAAAACTCATTCTGCCAGCCAGCAAAAAGTCTCCCATGTTGCTGGCTGAGCATCATAGAAATAAATAAAACTAATACACAGTATTATGGCAAAATATATATCTTTATTTAAAATAAACGTTGGTCCTTTACATTAAAATAAAGTTTTCTCCCTCCCCCTCTCCCAATATTGAAATGGGCATGTCTGGAACAGAAATGTCTAAAGGGGAGGAGTTCATAATATAGCCACGCCCACCCTTGGGCGCCAAAGGAAAACCTGCACCCAGGCGCCCGTGACCCTAGGATCGGCCCTGACCCTGAACACCTGATGCAGGAGCTCATTGTGTTGGAAATGGAGACACAGGGCCTGTTGCAGGGTAACTGCAGTCCCAAAGTAGCTTGGGTCCCCAGGTTTATGCAGCCACGTTCCAAGTAGCTGTGGAGCAGCTGTTGTATCCAGTGGAAGCTAAGGGGCAGCTCATGGTATCCTGCAGATATCCTAGAGTGAGCATAACGTATGCTTAATTTGAGAAATTTGTTAGATTATGGCACAGCATGATGGTAGTTTTCATACAGAGCACCTCTTCTGTCAAAACCTGCACCTGGTGTATTGTAGGGCTATGACTGGTTGAGCATGATGAGCATGTGAAATATTTTGAAAAAGAGTACTTATTTTGTTAGATTATGGCTGACCTTGCTTTTGTGCAGAGCACATTTTGTGCAAAAGCATGCAATGTTCTGCAGGACTGTGGCTGGCTAATCATGATGAATTATTGTGAGAAAGGGACCATATTTACTTAGGCTGAGCATGATAGGAGTTTTCATGCAGAGTAACTATTGTTCTGAATGACTGTGACTGGCTGATCATGATGTGTTATTATGAGAAAGGGACCATATTGGTGATGCTTTGTATTTAATTTATGTAAAATGCTAACTATATTTAATTCCACCTTCAGCTGACAATGATCACAGTTTTAATCTCTGATGCCACAAATTGGCAAACAAACACCTGCAGAAGGTGGAACACTATTGCCTGCAACATAGGGTAATAAACAGTAGTGGCACTGTGTATTACCCTGGAACAGCATTCCAGATTTAAACCAGTTCCTCCTTCAGATTAAACTTCCCATGATACCCAGTCAGCATAATGGGAGATTTTTGGCCTGGATGAGCATCATGGTTTGTAGTTCACTGCTAACTGCAAACCTCATGATGGCCAGCCAGCCCCCAAAATGTTTCATGATGCTGGCTAAGCACCATAGGTAAGGTTGTCCACAACATATAATAATGGGAGATATGCTATACCATTGTCATTGTTTGCCTCAATATATATAATAATATGAGTTAGGCTGCACCAATGTCAGTGTCTGGTCCAGCCTATAATAATGGGAGTTATGCTGTACCACCGTCTGTCTCTCTCTCTCTCTCTCTCTCTCTCTCTCTCTCTCTCTCTCTCTCTCTATATATATATATATATATATATATATATATATATATATATATATAAAAGAATATATTATTTTGCTGCATGCTATGGCTCTATGAAGAAGGGCATGTTAACAAAGCAAGAGGAGATTTTTATGCACATTACAAGGTAATTATTTTATAAAATATTTACAGAACAAACAAGTTTCTACAATAACTAGAGAAAAAACCTTTACAGAGAATATTTGAAAATAACAATTTGTCAGCCTTCCAGCTTGGTGCATTGAAAACAGTGTAATTTGCCAGACAGGATCTTTGGATAGGTTCCAGTTCCAGTTCTGGAGAAACAGAAGACTCTGTGGATTGTAAATGCAGATTTTCTATTCTTTTCTCAAGATACAATTTGTAATGCACTAATGTCTTTCGTATAAGAGTTTACAGTGTTACTTCACAAACAAATAGAAGAAAAACAAGTAGTGAATGGCCTTTAGGGATGACTTTATGCTGTCCTCATACAAGATATGTTAAAGCCTCTACAATACAGTAGCAGGGCCGGACTGGCCCACCGGGATACCGGGAAAAATCCCGGTGGGCCGCCTGCCCCGGGGCCGCCTCGGCCACTAAAATTGAAGAATTCGGCTGCTGCAGCATCCGGCCGCAGCAGGCGAATTTCTTAAAGCGGCGACGGCCGCCGAATTGCTTAAAGTGGCACCGCCACTTTAAGCAATTCGGCGGCCGTCGCCGCTTTAAGAAGTTCGCCTGCTGCCGCCGGATGCTGCAGCAGCAGTTCCGGCGGCGGGATGGGAAGTAGAAACCAAGGTGAGTGAGACATACAGGGGGAAGGGGGTGAAAGACACTACAGGGGGGGGGGTGAAAGACACTACAGGGGGGGGGGTGAAAGACACTACAGGGGGGGGGGTGAAAGACACTACAGGGGGGGGGTGAAAGACACTACAGGGGGGGGGGGTGAAAGACACTACAGGGGGGGGGTGAAAGACACTACAGGGGGGGGGGGTGAAAGACACTACAGGGGGAGAGGAGGGTGTGAAAGACTACAGGGAGAAGGGGTGAAAGACACTACAGGGGGAGGGGAGGGGGTGAAAGACACTAAGGGGGAAGGGGGGAAGAGAGATGCCACAGAAAGGACAGAGAGAGAGAGACGCCACAGAAAGGACAGAGAGAGAGAGACGCCACAGAAAGGACAGAGAGAGACGCCACAGAAAGGACAGAGAGAGAAAGACGCCACAGAAAGGACAGAGAGAGAAAGACGCCACAGAAAGGACAGAGAGAGAAAGACGCCACAGAAAGGACAGAGAGAGAGACGCCACAGAAAGGACAGAGAGAGAGAGACGCCACAGAAAGGACACAGAGAGAGAGAGAGACGCCACAGAAAGGACAGAGAGAGAGAGAGAGAGACGCCACAGAAAGGACAGAGAGAGAGAGACGCCACAGAAAGGACAGAGAGAGAGAGACGCCACAGAAAGGACAGAGAGAGAGAGAGACGCCACAGAAAGGACAGAGAGAGAGAGAGACGCCACAGAAAGGACAGAGAGAGAGAGACGCCACAGAAAGGACAGAGAGAGACGCCACAGAAAGGACAGAGAGAGACGCCACAGAAAGGACAGAGAGAGAAAGACGCCACAGAAAGGACAGAGAGAGAGACGCCACAGAAAGGACAGAGAGAGAGAGAGAGACGCCACAGAAAGGACAGAGAGAGAGAGAGAGAGAGAGAGAGAGACGCCACAGAAAGGACAGAGAGAGAGAGACGCCACAGAAAGGACAGAGAGAGAGAGAGAGACGCCACAGAAAGGACAGAGAGAGAGAGAGACGCCACAGAAAGGATAGAGAGAGAGAGAGACGCCACAGAAAGGACAGAGAGAGAGAGAGACGCCACAGAAAGGACAGAGAGAGAGAGAGAGACGCCACAGAAAGGACAGAGAGAGAGAGAGACGCCACAGAAAGGACAGAGAGAGAGAGAGACGCCACAGAAAGGACAGAGAGAGAGACGCCACAGAAAGGACAGAGAGAGAGAGAGACGCCACAGAAAGGACAGAGAGAGAGAGAGACGCCACAGAAAGGACAGAGAGAGAGACGCCACAGAAAGGACAGAGAGAGAGAGAGAGACGCCACAGAAAGGACAGAGAGAGAGAGAGACGCCACAGAAAGGACAGAGAGAGAGACGCCACAGAAAGGACAGAGAGAGAGAGAGACGCCACAGAAAGGACAGAGAGAGAGAGAGACGCCACAGAAAGGACAGAGAGAGACAGGATACAGGATATGTCTCACACACTGCCCTGATATATACCTCTGCACAGGGCAATTCATATAACTCTGTGTACATACTGGAGGTATATATATTGCCCTAGACAGGCTTTTATATCAGTCTTATCTATAAATAATACACTGTTCAGATGTGCTTTTTAAAATGCATGATTTTCCCTTCTATGAACAAAAAAATTATATTATGCTATGGGCTGCTTTAAAAATCTTATGCGATGGGGCTGGTATATAAATTTTTTCCAGGGCTGGTTTTTGTTCCCAGTCCGGCCCTGTACAGTAGTAGTGGCTTTTAGAGCAATTTCTGAGTGCAAAGTGGGGTTTGGGGCAATAAACAACTTGATAAAAAGAGATTTTAAAAAAATACATAGATTTTGGGTTAAAAAAAAGTAGGGCACGTCTTATACATGGGGGTGTTTTATACACGGAAAAATATGGTACACATAGTTTGACAAAAGGTTAAGAGTGTCCTGTCTGAAAAGGCTTATAGTCAAAAATTGTATATTTTTTGTATATTGACACAGTTGGTTGATCAAAATGATCTATCCTCTAGGTGGGATAACCTCCCATGTCCATCCATTTTAGATTTTCTGATATCATAAAGTCACAAGTGCCACTCCGGCATCATCAACATAAACGTAAATTATAAAGGGCAGAGGACAGGGAAAATCTTACAACAAAGAACGGCTCAAGATGTTAAAACAAATGTTGTACACATACATCTTATACTTTCCTATGCTGCATGTTGGCTGACATATCCCCCAACAGAGGGTAAGGCCTGAGACTTTGTAATAGGTTCATATTTTATTCATTCTATCCTTTATGATGTGTAGAATATGTAGTACTGTTGGTGCTATTTTTTTTAGTACCACATGTAGGACATTTAAATAATAATTAATTGCATATTTTGACCGATGTCAAAAGTAATACACTGACATGGCAGCACTAGCACAGTACAAACATCTCTGCACCCGCAGTACATTGAGAACAAAGATCACTATATATGTGTGATATACAGAGTGGGACCAGAATGTAAAACATAATGTTATAGTGTATATGAGACGATCCATGTTGCCGGGATACAATGAAACCAAATTGTACTTCGTAAAACCTTTAGCATATCCCAATCATTCTTGCATGTCTTTGCTGAGTTAGCCATAAGTTCCACAGGATATTACAGGTATTTAATACCATTCCTCTAATGCGCAAGGTCGTGTGCAAGGGTCAGGAGAAGGGAAGAATCACACCAGGGCAGAGTTGAGGAGAGCTATGTGGGAAGAGCAGTCCCATCTAGAGTCTACAACCCCATAAAAAAAGAAAATAAATCTGTGTCGGGATGTGTGTAAATGTGTCTGTGTGTGGGTAGGTGTCTGTGTGTAAGTGTATCTAGGTGTGTGTAAGGTTGACTGTGTTTGTGTGACTCTGTAAGTGTGTGTGTGGGTGTGTGTGTGTGTGTGCAAGTGTGACAGTGTGTAAGTGTATTTGTGTGTGACTATGTGTGAGTATTTGTGGATGTGTGTTTAAGTGTGACTGTGTATTTGTGGATGTGTGACTGTTAATTTGTACATGTGTGACTGTGTGTATTTGTAGCTTTTTATATGTGAATGTGTGTGTGTAGCTGTGTATATGTGTAAGTGTGATTGTGTATATTTAATGTGAGGGTTTTTTGCACATTACTGTGAGTTTTATTGCTGTGGAGAGTGTGATATACTCACACACTGCACATTACAATAAGTTTTATTGCTTGTGGAGTCTGTGATACACTCATACACTGCACATTTCTGTGAATTTTATATATATCTGTGTATGTGTGTATATACGGTAATTCTCTCTCAATTAAAAATTAATGTGGCCCACAGACACATACATTTCTGGTGAAGTGGCCCTCTGCAGAAGGAACTTGGACACCCCTGAACTATATGGTACATTCTGTACAATTTTGTTTAAAATCATGATGCATCTATCTACTTTTTTAACTAGATTTGCGTTGCGTATCTTTTCACCTTTATATGTTTATACAGAACAATCTGGCAGTGCCCCTTCCGAGATCAGACTCTGGATCCATCCCCTATCCCTGTCACAGCTGAAACCTTCTACAAGTCTACATCGCTGCTGGCATCAGAGGTAAAAAGTTAAATAGAGAGAGTATGCCAAGTGACTCACAATGAAAATCTGAAGAATAATCTCACACACGCTGAACACTAAATATAGATTTTACCATCGTTTGCTAAGATCTGAAGATGCGCTGGATATATAATGTCGTTTTTATAAAGATGAATGTCGTTCTGTAACAAAGGTTTTCAGCTAGACACAGATCATATTTTACATGACAACTATAGCTAACAAGCTGAACAACACATATAAACTTCTTGTATGAAAGTAAATTTGTAATGTGGAAATGATAATTATTATATATATCTATAGCGCAAATCATTGATTTTTTTTTTTCAGTGCTGGATACAGTGTAAAAAAGGTATAATTTGACTGAAGAATACACACTGATAAACAAGATGAGATGTCGCTCTGCTCTCAATCTAGAGAGAGTGGAGGACAGATAAAACACAAACTTTTACAGAGAGCAGGAAAGGAAGTCAGTGCCATTGATAAATGTTACCTAACATTTTTCCTATGTACCAATGATGGCTAACCTTGGCATTGCAGATGTTTTGTAACTACATTTGCCCTGGTCCCACCCCATAATACACTATCCCTGACCCCCTTCCTCTTAAAAATGGGGCTGAAGCTGAGCAAATACTCCCAGCCTCCTATAATATATATGTGAGGCCAGGCTGCCCAGGGCTACTTGCTGTAGCTTCCCCTATAATGAACGAAGCTGGGAGTCGGCCAAATAGCTCCCAGTCCTTTGTATGATACATTAGGGTCAGAGAAAGTAGTATTAAAATACATATACATATATACACAGAAACATATTTTTTTGCACTAACTTGCCTTTTGCAATAGAATTCTAAGACTTGCTTTCTAAATAGAAGTATGCAGCAGAATATCCGTTTACAATGGTGTTGCGAGAATTGTATGTTTTTATTAGTTTTGTAATTTTGCATGTCATTTGCACTTTAAAGGAAAGATGCATTTTGGGTGATGGTTTTTAAGGTGGAAGCCGCACATGACACCTATGCCTATTATTATGTGCCAGTTAAGCAAAACGCGTAAGGCATCTGTTTCTGCCCAGTTAGAGTGGTCCTCTCTATGGTCAGAAAAAGTGGAGGGGTTTCTTGCATTTTTTCATCGTGTATGATTAAGCGTGGATAACACGCGAAACGCGTAAGGTGGTCTTCCCTTACTCCAGCGCACAGTCCGTGGATTATTACTCTGTCTGTTGATGCACCTAATAAAGCACTTTTTATCTACTACTTTTGGAGAGTGGAGTGCACAACCTTTTTTCCTGTATCTAATTATAACGTTTAATCAACGCTGTGGGGCACCCGCCCTCCTGGTAATTGACTGTGAGTGGAGCCGGTTTGTGTTTGCTTTTTGAAATTTACTCCTGGAATAAATGGATAAACATAATGCAGAGGGGTCAATAGAAGTTACAAGCAGGGGCGGGCTGGGCAGGGGGCAGGGAGGCAATTGACCCCCAGGCCGCCATAATGCATGCTAAAAACGGCCGCTGGGCCGTCTTTAACACTGGGCGCCCCAGGAAGTACAGGGCCGGCCTGGGGCAGCTGCCTCTTTAGCCCCGCTGGCCAGGCCCGTCATCAGGGGGTGACGGCCGATACTGGTGTCCCAAGCCCGGCGAGTCCAAAAGGCCCGGCGGGCCCAGGTCACACCAGGAAAAAAAAAATCATCCCCACTTTCTCAGTACTTACCTCCTTGCTGATGTCCCCGGTGCTGCAAGTCAGTGGCTGTGAGGCAAGCGTTCTGCGATCTCCTCCAGCCCAGTGCTGTATTTACCGCGAGGCATCCTAGGCGGATGCCTAGGGCGGCAAATTTTGGGGGGCGGCAGCGCCCACCAGCACTGGAAAAAAAATGTAAAAAAAAAAATGTAAAGAAAAAACGCGGCCCTTTAAAAAAAAATACCGCGCTTGCAGGCAGAGACGGAGGTGAGAGGGGATCGGAAGATCCCCCCTCACCATCGCTCTGCCTGCCAGGCTGCACGGGGAGCCGAAAAGGCAGCACAGAGAAACCTACGTGCTGCCTGTTCGGCTCCCCGTGCAGTGTGCCGACATGGAAGTGCCGACAGTCACGTGACCGTCACGCTGACGTCATACGCGCGCCCGGTCACGTGACCTGTTGGCACAATCGCCGGGAAGCCGAACAGGCAGCATGGAGGGACCATGCTGCCTGCCTGCCAGGGAAAGGTAAGTGCTGATGGGAGACTGTGTGTGTGTGTGTGACTGAGTGTGATGGGAGTCAGAGTGTGTGTGTGACTGAGTGTGATGGGAGTCAGAGTGTGTGTGATGGGAGACAGTGTGTGTGACTGAGTGTGATGGGAGTCAGAGTGTGTGTGATGGGAGACAGTGTGTGATTGAGTATTATGGGAGTCAGAGTGTGTGTGATGGGAGACAGTGTGTGTGACTGAGTGTGATGGGAGTCAGAGTGTGTGTGTGTGTGTGTGTGTGTGTGTGTGTGTGTGTGTGTGTGTGACTGAGTGTGATGGGAGTCAGAGTGTGTGTGATGGGAGACAGTGTGTGTGACTGAGTGTGATGGGAGTCAGAGAGTGTGTGATGGGAGTAGGAGTGTGTGACTGAGTGTGATGGGAGTGTGTGTGTGATGGGAGTGTGTGTGTGATGGGAGTATGAGCTTGATGTGAGTCTGAATGATGGGGCATGTCTTAGGTGTGTAAGGTGGGTGTGCAGCTTGGGTAGGGGGGTGCCCGGATTTTGTCTGCCTAGGGCAGCACAAAATCAAGATACACCACTGCTCCAGCCTATGCGCATTCAATAAAATTTGTTGAAAAAACGCTTTTCAGATCCCTACTACTGGAGGGGGATGGTGCTGAGCGTGTGACGTGACGGCACGCAAGAGCGGAAGCTGAGAGGGATGGTATGCTGAACCTCTGACTAAACGCCGAGCGAGTAGCGCGGGACAAACCTCACCCAATACCTCATCCAAAATGGGTATGTGAGGCTTCAAATCTGCAAAAAGAAAAGAGTCATCTGTAGAAATATTCAGAAAGCACACGGAGGATACAGAGACACAGACCGCGGATGAGGGATCTAGTGCAGACCCTACCCGAACCGGAGGAAGCTGCAACCGCACAGATAAGTGGAATAAGTTTGTTCTTCATGTAATCATGTATTCTTTCCATTTCAACTGGTTTTGCAATACCACATCTGACTGAACTTTATATTAGAAATATCCACAGGGGAAGGAGACCCGGGGGATAAACAGGGATAAATTGCATAGGGTGGAGACAGATAGGCTGCTCCTGGAACCCTAACGAAGGATAGTTGCCTAGGGAAGTTGTTTAGTGTCAACTAAAGGGTTGAATAAAAGGGAGAGGGGCAGGGAGTGGGAGAGACAGAGAAGGGAGGAAAAAGAAGAAGAAACATCTTACTACAGCAGAAAAGGCAGAAGTGGGGAAAGGGGAAGTGATCGGAAACCCCTGCATAATAATAGTTCCCAAGTAAACAATAGAGAAGGGGGAAAATTAAAGGAATAAAGCGGGAGATAATTTAAGAAGAGAGGATAATATTGTATACAAACTACCACAGCAATAAGCTTCTACCACACCACTGTCAAGCCTCACCTAACAAAACTTCAAGATGGTTAATAAAAAAAACCCTAAGGCACTACTAAAAAGGGAGAAAAAGGGGCAGAGCGAACAAGAACCTAGGAGAGAAAAATCCCTATCAGGCTTCTTCTCGCCTACCGCCCAGAGACCTAAGGCAAATACCCCAGTAGACACTAAATTATCAACAGACCCCAATGCTTCAGCCAGTTCAGCCTCGGAGGAGTGCACACTGGATATCTCATCAGAAATGGATCAAATAAAAATCACACCAGAATATTTAAACGCATGTTTCGCAGCCCAGCTAGAACAAATTAAAATAGAAATACAGCATAGCTCTAAGGAGCTTAAGCAAGATTTAAAGGAAATCGGAGGTAGGGTTCAACAAATAGAACAAAACCTAGTATTAACTCAAGAAAGCTGCACTGCCAACATTAAGAGGCAAGAGAACCTAGAAAGCAAGGTAGAAGAACTGGAACGAAAAATTACTGATCTGGAAGACAGATCAAGAAGAAATAATATCAGATTTAGAGGAATAATAGAAGAAATAAAAACAGAAGAACTGGAAAAATATCTCCTAAGTTACTTTGAAGCTCTTGGGTTAGACTTAAACAAAGAGAACGGCAACATGGAGAGATGTCATAGGGTAATAAAACCAAAGTCAGTTCCAGAAAAAAACCCTAGGGATGTTATTGCATGCTTTCAGTCCTATAAGACCAAGACCTCAATTTTGAAAAGAAATAGAGAAAACCCGATAAAAGAGGGGAAATTTGCTAATATCCAAACCTTGCCTGAATTATCCTATAAAACTAGGTAATCAAGGAAGGATTATGCACAAACAACCCTTGAATTGAGGAAAAGGGATATAGGCTACCGTTGGGGGTTCCCAGTCTCCTTAATTATCAAATACGAAGGGTCTACATTAATATTCAACAACCCAGAAAAGGCCCTGCAATGGATCCAAAAAACGAATCCAACAAAATAAATTTTAGATAATCTGGAGTAAGGACTTAAACCAAATCAGAGAAAGTAAATATAATATAGATAGAAAAAAAGAAAAGAAAAATAAGAGATAATAAAGTAAAAATATACAGAAAAATGGAGCACTCTTTGCTTTTTTTTTTTTTTTTTTCTTCTTCCTTCGCTCTCTCTCCCTCTTTCCCCTCTTCCCTTTAGTCCCTGCGAAGGCATAAAATAGAAATAAATTAAGTACACAAAACACAAATAATTTACCAAGGTAGATACTAGCACACACGACCATATTATAGTAAAGTAATAAAATCAACATAATATAAAATCAACAGTAGAGATATAGCACGCTAATATATTAAAGTTAGTAGATTAAGATAAAATCCAACACTAAGTAACAAGAAGATGAGATATCATAAGACGTAATAATTTGACTATATCAAAATTGACACAATCAATTATTCACGGGTATAAGTAACAGAACTATAAATAAACACAGGAATCACCAGGCACACTCGATTTTAAGTATATTATTATTAGCACAAGTAATCAAGCAACTAATATAATAGGTTTATTAAGAAATAGGAGAAAATACTACGGGTGGTAATATTATATATTTTCTAAACACCGGCACAATTAATTAAGACATTGGTTTAAATAATAGAATTACAAATATTTACAAGATCTATTAGGTATAATAGACCTCACGAGATCACATGTAAAAGTAATAAATTAACACAATCACTCACGTTATTAATATAACAGCCTTGTAAAGAAGGACAGAAAGGTTAATATTTTTTTTTTTTTTTTTCTCTTTTCCTCTCCCTCTCCTTCCCCCCCCCCCCCCCCCTTAGCTCCTGATCAAAGAATGACAACAGTAATTAAGGGGGGAAAAAAAAGAATCATACCAGACCTCTCAGCTTCGGAGCTTCATTAGGTGAAGCTCCCTTCGCGTCTATGGGTGACGCGGCTAATTAATTTGTGCTTCAATCAAGAAGCAAGTATCTCTTAATGTTGGCGGCAACCGAAAGAGATAGGGATGGGGAGGTTCAGAATAGTGAACCCAAGATTTTAATTGTTTGTCTTGTCTTTTGTCTTAATGTATTGCCTATGTCAAGGTCGCGGCGGAAAGCAGCAGTAGACTGCTCAAACCAAATAAAAAGAGATGGTGAAGCTAATATCAATTAATGCCCAAGGGTTAAACAAGCCCCAAAAAAGATCAGCAATGATAGATTTAATTAAAAAAGAAAAAGCGCACATATGCTGTATACAAGAAACCCATTGGTTAAATGCAGCAAAAGTTCCATATATGGGTAAGCAAATGGCACACATAATATGTGCATCCTCAGAAAGAGGGAAAAACAGGGGAGTGGCAATTTGGTTTAAGAAAGGGCTACAAATTAAAATAGATTACCAAGACTGCGATGCCAATGCAAGATACATTATAATCGTCTGCCAAATAGAGGGCCTATGGTATACTATAGTAAACCTATACGTCCCCAGTAACAAGCAGATTACCTTCCTACAAAGCATTATAAACAAGATAGAACAAGTCGCAAAAGGTATTGTTATGATCTCCGGGGACTTCAATTGTGTACCAGACACAATCTGGGATAAAAGCTTGCAGAAAGGTACCGCAATCAATAAAAACTTGGTAAGAAAAGCAAAATCCTTCTCTACCCTTCTAAAAAGAAGCGTCCTGTATGATGTTTGGAGAACTTTCCACCCTCAGGATAAGGATTTCACACATTTTTCCCACATCCACTGCTCCTATGCAAGGATTGACCTAATTCTGGGCAATTTTGGCTTAATAAATGCAACAAAAAAAATCTTTATTCAGGAAACAACGTGGACGGACCATAATGCCGTAATCTGGGAATCAAAAGGAAACAGAGCAGAAGTAAAGGTTAAAGAGTGGCGACTGAATGAATACTTACTCCATAAAGAGGAAAATATAACATACATCAGGCAGATCTCAGATTATTACTTCCAAGAAAATACAGAATGCTCAGCAGCAGTAATTTGGTGCGCATACAAATCTGTAATTCGAGGCCATTTGATAAAACTGGACGCCATCGAAAAGAAAAAACGGGGGAAGGATCTGAATACATTATACAGAACGTTTTACAAGCTAGAAATGGAAAATAAAGTAATGCCTACTAAAGAGAGGACAGCTATAATACAAGAAATCAAAAAACAAATTAATGAAATAAACATTCAGAAAATGACCAGAAATTTACAGAGATTAAAGCAGACTTGGTATCACAACGGCAATAAGGCTAGCAAACTAATAAGCAATCAACTAAAAAAAAAGCAAGCCAGAAACCAGATTGAACAAATACGAGACGAGGGAGAGATTTTTAGGAACCCACAGGAGATTGGAGCAGCCTTTAATAAATATTATAGCTCCCTATATAATATAAACCCAAAAGGAAGAACAGACCAAATAACAGATTACTTAAAAGATTTACAGATTGAAAAATTAGACAGGGCTTATAAAGAGCAACTGAACAGTCCATTTACAAAAGAAGAGGTACTAAACGCCATAGAAGATCAGGAAAAACAAAAATCTCCAGGCCCGGACGGATTTGGAGCTGGGTTCTATAAAATAGTTAAATACAACATTGCGGACCACTTAACAATAACCTTTAACGAAATAGCCTATAAAGGAAAATGTCCAGAAGAATTCCTGAGAGCTAATATATTGCCAATACCTAAACCGAATAAAGATCCCTCTATAGTGGCAAATTACCGCCCAATATCCTTGATTAATACGGACACAAAGATTTTTGCAGCTATCATAGCAAACAGGTTAAGAACGGTTATAGGCCAATTGATACATAACGATCAGATTGGATTCATACCCGGGAGATGTTCAACAAACAACATCAGAAGGATAATTGACATACTAGATTGGGCAAACATGGAAGGGGAAACGGTACTAACTATAGCCGTCGATGCAGAGAAAGCATTTGACCGAGTCAACTGGGAATTTATGTTCCAAGTTCTGGAGGTCTTTGGGCTGGATGGCTACCTGCTGAATGCAGTGAAATCATTATACGATCAGCCAACAGCAAGAACAATAGGACAGAACATTAGTTCAGATTGGTTCCGACTGAATAATGGGACACGTCAGGGCTGCCCCCTATCACCAATGTTATATATACTTACAATAGAAATACTGGCAATTAAGATAAGAGCTTGTACAGATATCAGGGGATGCCCTGTTGATCAAGAAGAAACTAAGATTGCGTTATACGCCGATGATATCCTACTGACAATAACAGAACCCAAATATTCATTGCCAGCACTGATGAAAGTAATTGAGCACTACTCAATAGTATCTAATTATAAACTCAATATGGACAAGTCCTGGATTTTATCCCCCAATATGGAAGAGGCACTAAAAAAAAACCTACAGAATAAATTGAATTTCGGTTGGTCAGATAAGGGAATTGGTTACCTGGGCCTTAAAATCACACCAGATGTACAGGACATTTTACCAACAAATTTCATGGCATTACTGAAGGAAACTAATGCCCTGTTAAAAACCTGGAAGAACTTATTGATCTCGTGGACAGGCAGGATTAATGTTATAAAGGCATATATTCTCCCTAAGTGGCTCTATATGTTTCAGCATTTACCTTGCAAAATACCTGACAATTGGCTTGCCATGCTGCAATCCTCCTTCTCTAAATTTATATGGCGGGGTAAGAGACCTAGGATAGCACTGAATAGATTGACACAGAAAGTAAAAGAGGGAGGCCTGGGTATGCCGGATATAAAAGACTACTACCTAGCAAATATAATAGGCCATATATATTGTATGCAATTACCCGAAACCAAAAAAGAAAGCTGGTATAGGATTGAAAATCGAAAATTTGAAGGAGGAGATCTGGCCTCTGCCATATGGGCCTGTACAGAACCCAAATGGACCAGAGGTAATAACTACATAATAGATAACATATTACCTGTCTGGTTTAGCATCAAAAAAAAACTGGGCCTACATGATAAAATCATAGATGTGCTCGATCTGAAAACCTTAGAATATAACATAATAGACCTAAAACTAGACAAATGGAGATCGGCAGGTATAAATAAGATAAAAGATCTTCTTCACTTAGGGAAGCTGAAATCTTTCCCAGAACTCTCCCAAGAATTCGGACTGCGAAACACAGAGATATTTCGATATCTAAGAATTAAAACATTTTATCAAAAAATTTAAGTACAGATAACAGAAATGGTCACTTGAAGTCGATAATGGGGGGTAACAAGATATCAAAAGTAATGACTAAAGCTTTTGAGGCCCTGAGGGACGTGAAAGAGAACCAAATAAATAAGATGCGAGAGAAATGGGAAAACACCCTCGGATTAGAAATCTCACCAAGAGAATGGCTGCAAACCATAAATAATTATAATAAAGACATACATTGCATAAATATACGAGAAAATCAGTTCAAACTGTTGAATTTCTGGTATCTCGTTCCCACCAGATTAGCAAAAATAAGCAAAGAGGTTACAAACGTATGCTGGAGATGCAACAGAGAAAAAGGAGATTATTTGCATATCTGGTGGGAATGCGAGGGGGCCAAACAATTATGGAATATTTGCTTCCAAAAAATAAAAGAAATCTCTAACATAGTATTAGATAAAAGACCTGAAGTCGCTCTACTGCACATTGCACTGAGGAAAAAAACAAAAGAAGAAACATTTCTGGTCACGCACTTCCTCGCTGCTACAAAACTCCTAATCGCTAAAAACTGGCGAAGTGATACTGTCCCGGGATGGGCACATCTTAAAAATCTAATTTTATACCACTTAAAAATGGAAAAAGGCATGATATGGCTCAGCACTAAGCCGGACAAAAAATGGGATACAATAGAGGACTGGATAACAAGAATTGAGAGAATTTGAACGGGATCACCAGTTACAGAATAGATTTTAAAAAGGAAGAAAGGAAAAAAAAAAATAGGGAAAGATAAGGGAAAGCATTCACTAGCTGGGCAGTTAGCTCTCCGCCGCGACCTTTATATGTTTATATGTTTATATTTGTTATTTGTCTGTTGGATGTTAATTTATGTGCTCTGAAATAGACAACACAAGGGAAGATTTAGATAACTAATAACATGAGTAAGAGCAACGCAGATAATAAAAAAGACACAAGGATGATCTGGAAGCACACAAGGGACTGGTTTACACAACCCAAAACAAAAACGCCACAGATTCTGAGTGTCAAAAAATTAAAAAAATTAAAAAAATAAAAAAATAAAAAAAAAAGTTTAGGCAAACTTTATTGAAGACGCTTGGCTGGAGGGGAGCGCACAACGCTTCCCTCATAGCCACAGACGGGCAGATGAGAGCACCGGGAGACGGAGACAGAGCAGCAGCAAGGAGGTAAGTACTCAATATGATGGCAAAATCCTGGCATATTGTGGGGGAAAATCCTGGCATATTGAGGGGCAAAATCCTGGTATATTGAGGGGCAAAATCCTGGTATATTGTGGGGCAAAATCCTGACATATTGGGTGGCTAAATCCTGGCATATTGTGTGGCATAATCCTGGCATATTGAGGGGGCATAATCTTGGCATATTGAGGGGAAAATCCTGGCATATTGTGGGGCATAATCCTGGCATATTGAGGGGCATAATCCTGGCATATTGAGGGGGGAAATCCTGGCATATTGGGGGGCAAAATCCTGGCATATTGGGGGGCAAAATCCTGGCATATTGAGGGGGCATAATCCTGGCATATTGAGGGGGCATAATCTTGGCATATTGAGGGGAAAATCCTGGCATATTGGGTGGCTAAATCCTGGTATATTGAGGGGCATAATCCTGGCATATTGAGGGGCATAATCCTGGCATATTGAGGGGACAATCCTGGCATATTGAGGGGCATAATCCTGGCATATTGAGTGGAAAATCCTGGCATATTGAGGGGCATAATCCTGGCATATTGAGGGGAAAATCCTGGCATATTGAGGGGCATAATCCTGGCATATTGTAAGGGAAAATTCTGGCATATTAAGTGGCAAATCCTGGCATATTGTGGGGGGAAATCCTGGCAATATTCGTTATAAAACAAGGAAAAGATGGCCATGGATGGGGAGGCGATTCGGTGGTGCAATGGGCCACTTGACTGGATTTGCCCCCCAGGCCTAAGGCTGCCAGCCCTCCTCTGGTTACAAGGGCAGCGCACCCCCCTCCTTCTTACTGAACATGCACTTTATTCATATTTCTTCTTTTGCAATGTTTATAACTATATGCACTTAAAATTAAGGTTATTTAAGGCCTTATAGCGATACTATAAGGAATCCGCACCAAGAAAGCTATACTGTAAAAAAAAAATGCACTAACGCTTTTGTCTGTTATATTTACCTATGTGTTTTAGAATGGAATGTGTATCTTATTGTATTGGTATAAATTGAAATTAAAAAAAACTAAAAAAAAGTCTATTACTATTACTGCTATTATTAATAGCTGTATTTATATTGTTACTTGTTACAGATGTTACATGTTTTTTTCTATTATATTGTTGAATAAAAATGTTTTTTTTTTAAATCTGTATCACTTTAAAGTGCTTATACCATCCCACATGCACCTTCCCTTCCACTGCAAAGGAAACACCTCAAGTAACTTGCTTGTAACTTTTGTCTGGAAACAAACAGACATTTTCTCTGTGTTTTTCCACCAACCCAATGGACATATCTGTGTGTAAATTTGTTTCAAGATTTATGGCACAGGTCCAATTGCCTATCCTGTATACTCTTAATCTGACTGACAATGTAAACTTAATATCCAGCTTCTATAAATATTGTTTTATTAACAATCAGATCTCCAACCTAAGATCTTTAAAATACATTTGAAAATGTTCCAAAAATAGTTATAGTTTTGATAAAAAAATATTCTAATTCAAATGTAAATTTGAAGTAACATTTATATTTTATATACTTGAAATGTTTTCTATTTCCCATGCCACCACTCAGATTTCTATAGAACGTTGACTTTGACTTTAACTCTATTATTTCAGCCTCTATAGTCATACGCCAAATATGAATAGATGTACACACAGTTTAGTAGTAGGCCAGAGATATGTTGAAAGCAATTACTTTTAGCTCATCATTGTATTCTCACCTCTGGAAATACAGGTGGCGTACCTGCTTACTCCTGATGGAAGGACCAATTCAGGTGGACGCAGAGTTCACCAAAGGAAGTAATAACGAGAAACTACAAAAGTCTAATGTGACGTTCTGTAACAGAAGGCATCTTGTCCCACTGGATTTTCGTTATGTGAAATGGCTGGTAAAGTGATCAAGCTGGATTTAGGCTTGCCGGATAAGCAGGGAACAGAAGTAAGCTTTCCAACAAAGTGGTTACCAACTAGACAAGCTAAATGAAGAGAGCCTTTGCCATATAAGTAGGTTCAGCATGTCACAGTGATGTAATATAATCACACTGAACAACAAGTGGCATTGTGAATTATACAGTGTGGAGTATGCGAGTAGAAGGTTTGTGGTGCAAATTCACGTACAACGTTCCTGTAATCTATGACTGGCTATTTTTTGATCGGTTAAATTTTAAAATAATTCGATTTGTCCTTATTTTTATTAGACAAGTTGGTGAAACTATACCTTCAAGTTTTATATATAGAATATAAAAATGTGAAAAAATGACAGCTTTTAATACTACCAACTGCTCATACATAGCGATAAATGTAGCTATGGGAAGATTTTCAGCCTTAGCCCAATATTCTGAATAAAGAAGTTAAAATTCAGTCTGTGTATGTAATATTACCTGCAAATTAAATTCACTGAGATGAACGACAGCTAGAGTGCCAATTCTGTTTCAATTTGATGCTTTACAACATACTGACTTGGTGAAAAAGCATCTCACTCATTTTATAAGGTGTTCCCTTTGTGTAAATGCTGTGTATCTTTCGAATTTATAGACACCAGGGCAGAATCATCATTTAGTGTTAAAAATTATAGAATCCTTCGTGTTACAATAATACACTATATAGACAAACATATCGGGACACTTCATCATTAGACTAACAGAGACTTTTATGACATCACATTATAAGTACATAGACATAAATATGTATTTGGTTCCTCCTTTGCAGCTATAACAGCTTTCATTGGTGCACATCCAGGAATAGAAAAGGGGCCTTCCCCAAACTGTTCCCATATAGTTGAAAGCATAGCATTGTCCAAAAAGTCTTGGTATGCTGAAGCAATGAGTTTCCTTCCCTGGAAGTAAGGGGCCTAGTCCAACCGCTGAAATACAGCCCCTTTCCGTTATTTCTCTTCCACCGGTTTACTCCAGACCAGCAGGACATATTTTTTAACCCTTGCTTCCTTCAAGGTTAAAAAAACAGCTAAGTTGTACTTTAAGGAATCATTAATTATTACATTACAGATTGCAGTTTTGCTTAAACACATAATTTCTCCTGACGAAGCCAGGACTGCATTCCAGCAAAAAGCATTGAGGGGCTATGAATTTCATCATTTGATATCCACTGTCAATTGGGACCATTCGCTCCGTTGCATATTGACTCACATATGCCAATTTTGCTCACTCTGTGAGACACCTTATATTGTAAGTTGCTCCACCACCAGAACCTTATACTATATGTCCAATACTACTCTATGCTGCTGTCTGATTATATTACAGAGATTAAAGACCATTGGAAGCAATCTGGAGGCACCTAATTTACACATATTTATCCCATATTCAATTACTATGAGGAGTACTGCAGAAAAGCTGTGTGAGTATTATAGTTTTATAAGTGTCACATTTATCCTATTATCTGGTTGCTTAAAAACATCCAACTTTTTCAAAGGTATCACTTGTATCTCCTAAGCACAGCCTTACCAGGCAAATCATTTCAAATGTATGTTTTCACTGTTACAGAAAAATAATAATAATTTACTGCTATCAGAGAAATCTCCTTTCCTACAGTATTGATGGATGATATTGGGTCCTTATCACAATCCTGTTAATGAACAAGCAGTCAGAGAGCAGTCTGTGTGTATCCTTTATATATTTGTACAGTGTTATTATATAGCTTCTAACATACGGTTTCTCTAATGTGAACCAATCCAGGTTGTGTACATGTTCTTTACAGCTAAGCTCTTCCATTCCCTACATTAGCTCAGTAGCAGAGCTCTGTACATTTTACTTTTCCATGATGTGCTTTTTGAAAACCTGTCCACGGCTGAACAGCATATAACCGTATTTGCTCGAATATAAGACAAGGTTTTTTTCAGAGCAAATGCTCTGAAAAAGTCCCCTCGTCTTATATTCGAGGTCATCTTATAATCTGACCTTAAATGTAGCTCTGCGGGGGACCTGGATCCCCCTTGCTAACAGCATGTGGATGTCTGCACAATGCACGCAGACATCCTCTGCTGCCGCCCGGCACGACCGCCAGGACTTTCATGATGAAGCCGGGTCCTTCCGGCTTCATCATAAAAGTCCCAGAGGAAGTGCCGGTCAGCAGCGGAGGATGTTTGCGCGTATCGTGCAGACATCCCCTGGCTGCCCCCACTAGCCACCAGGGAAAGAAATAAGGTGAGGGAGGGGGAGGGAGGGAGGGAGGGAGGGAGGGGGCAGAGAGACAAGGGGAGGCAGGGGGGGAGAGAAAGACAAGGGGAGGCAGGGGGGAGAGAAAGACAAGGGGGGGGGGGGGTTTATGTGATAAATTATTAGTATCCCTTGTAGCAGCTGCTTGACACTGAACACTGTTGAAATTATTTCCAAATCCTTCACAATTAATGATCCTCAGTTAAAACCCTATTTGGTTATAGGTTGCAAAGGTTTAATTAGGTCCCCACAATATATCTTTGCATTTTACATATATACATTAAGCACAAAATTTTAAACGAGAGGAAAAAAACATCTGTTTTAAACTACAAAAATCAGCCATAAAAAATTTTTTTAGATGAGAATATTTCCCAGCATGCAATCTTTCTCACCTTGATTTTTGGAGACCACTTGTCAGTTCATCACAATTTACTTTTTAGCACTTAGACCACATTGTGGTTTTATATGAAAAATATTTTATAAATAAAAAAAACATCTGTTTCCTGATAAAATAAAAAAGTTTCCTATAAAAATGGTTATTTACAGGCAGTTTTCACTCTACAATTTGCTTTATATTCAAAAGAGAGTTGCAAATGGCACAAGGCAGATGTTGTTACAATAACAACTGGGAAAAGGAGGAATGGTCTAAGTCCTTCGAACAATAGATGTAATAAACAAATTTATCTCATAAAAAAAATTCATCCAATTTATATACAGTAGGCATGTAGTCCAAATCAACCCCTTCAAATTTACCCCTTAATATCCCTCAACCCTCCTTTGCTCTTACCAATATTTAAATAACATCAGATTTTAAATAAATATATACCAATCCAAGATTCATATAAATCAATAATAAAAGAAAATTCCATTCTGCAGAACCAAAATCATATTTCACAATGATATAGTTCCATGAGTTAGACTACAAAAGTTACACCATCGGAGCAGAGAGTACCAGCATTCACATACTTGGAAAATGATCCAACTGGAGCCATACAGTTGTTCCTGGACTATAAATCGTAGTACTTCCAGCATCTAAAGAGTTTGGTCTGGAATATGGGAGTAATCCAACAGCAGCTAGAGTACAACACTTCCATCCTAAGACTGTTAAACCATATTTGCCTTCTACAATTCGCACAGTATTATCTTGGAGTTGAAATTAATGAAGTAGCAGAGGCATTATGGAACACATATCTGCTTTCAGCAGACCTGTTTTTCCCACAGAAATACCCAATTTACAGTGCTACCACCACTGTGAGAGAATGTAGGCGTATACAAATAAGGTCAACAATGATCACCTTTCGATAAATTAATGAAAGCAGATCTAGAAGTCGAATACGGTTAGGCCACAGCTTTAATTAGGGTTGCTTAAGAAAAAGATGGATCCTGCTGAACCCCAATGATTTTAATAGTATACTGCAGTATACAGTTTTTATAAACAACCCTAATTAAATGAGGGGGCTTTGGTCACCATTAAGAGAAAAATCTTTCTTTAAACAAACATCTTATCTGTTTTCGCTTGTTGTTGCATTGTGTAAACACAATATATTACCTTAGATTTAATGATTTAACCATGGTTAGCCAAAACCATAGGATCCTGATTCTAACACTGCAAAGTATGTGCATTTGTTGAATAAACTACGGTAAGCTCCATTTAATCTTACTGCCTGGGTTAGAGCGCCACCTGCCTGCTTTAAAGAATAGTAGCACATTAAATGTCAGAAAGCAAACCTTTCCTTAGAATTGGTTGGATCAATGATATTTTAGAACTGAGCCATGCGCTATTGTGACAAATCTGGATCTCACAAACATATATAACACAAATTCATCATTTACCCTCTATAGAGAAATATTCCCATTGTGATAAGTATAAACTACGATTTGAATATACAATGAGAGTACAAAATTCAAACAGGAATTAAAAGCGGAATACATTCTTATCAGCGGCGTCCAAGCTGCATGAAACACATTCACAAGAGACCAGAGGAGGTCAGCTTGTCTCCATTTAATGAGTGATAAAAGCCATTCAGTGACTCACTTTAATTTGTGTCTTTATTCCACCACCAGCACAAAACAGCAAATAGGTAGAAATCACATGGGGTGAAGCACCTTGTGTGTTTTGTGCTTCAACCAAGCACTTCATATTTAACAAGGATTACTGGGTCAACACATAATACTTGCATTCCATTGTCCAATTGATTTCCAGGATAGAAAGGGCTTTATTTTGGGACAGTGCACTTTATAAATGCTGTGTGATAATCATTTAGTAAGTAAGGCCCAGCATTTGGCTGCAGCAACACTCTAAATCACACTTTATCGCTCTACTGTTCAATGCTAAATATACATAAACAAATAAGTTATTAGGCAGTGTCATGCCAAAGCATGAGTTGGCATTCATATAATTTGTTATGTTTATGGTATAATAACGTGTATTGTAGGCTTTGATCCACCACCAGGCCTAAGCCATAAAGTGTGACTAGCAGATAGCCATCACCAGAGCTGCACTTTGTGAGCTGGGGTCGTAAAAGGTAGTGGAGCATGTACTCTGACATTGGGTGAATCAGAGGACAACCAGAAAATATAAAATAGGGGGAACATGTGTATATATTGTGTGAGGGTCCAATTTATATATATATTCAGATTGTCCAGGTGGTATTCTTTAATTTGGTACCAAACATGGTCAGCGGAATGTGTTACTGTCACGAGAACCAAGAATGAGTACTTTCCAAACAGTTAAAACATCCATGTTTGGTGTCTAAATACTCCTAAAAATATAAGTAATGTGATCCTTACTATATTATGGTGTTATACAGTACATGACACGTTTTGGTAAGTTTATTGTTTTTGTAGGTAACAATCCACACTAGTGCCCTGGACAGGTATGATGGAGTGGGCCATAAACTGTCAGGCCAAGCCCCTTTGATCCACCCAGGGGGGCTGGTCTCTTAGAAAATCACCAGGGATCTATATAATCAGAATGTTGGATTGTACAAAGGGAGATTTCTTTGTATGGAGAACTTTACCATCTGAATCTCCCACAAGGATTATATATATCGGTAATTATATGTAAGGATTTCTTGTGTTTTCTCCTATTTTATTTTATGGACTGTTCAGTATCCTCACACTTCTGAGGATAGCTCAGGTAGAACACGTTACCAGAGGGTTAATTATATATGTGTCTGATCATTAAAGTAAGGTTGTGATACTATATTGTACTGTGTTTGGGGTAACCGAAGACACCCGGATATAAAGTCTTGGTGGTGGCAGCAAATTGTGTACTAGGGCAATAGTGTAGGAGGTATTGCAGGGGTTAATTTAATGGTTGCTGGGACTAGCAACAGGTAACCAGGGATCTGGTGTCATTAACGCTTTCACTCCCACACTCTTTCCACTGTCTCAGCCGGGCCAATAGCCTGTGTTCGTGACAGGCGGTTATAGACTATCTTATTTACAAACACAATTGTAATTTGGTGGATAAAGTTTAATTGTCCCGCCATCTATCTCTCCAAAGAAGAAATATACACTAAATATTCAAATATGGACAATAATATCCTAATTATAAAGAGTTTTCCCTTAAAATACAAATGTATGCATTTGAAGGCTACTCCTTGTTCCTCCTATTTCACCTACTTACCAAAGTTCCACATGGAGATGTACACCGATCAGCCATAACAGTATGACCACCTGCCTAACACTGTATAGGTCCCCTTTTGCCACCAAATAAGCCCTGACCCCACGGGGCATAGACTCTACTAGACCTTTGAAGGTGTACTGTTGTATATGGCACCAAGATGTTACAAGCAGATCCTTTAAGTCCTGTACCATTTGGCACCCAATTGATTGGACTTGTTTGTCCAGCACATCGCACAGTTGCTCGATTGTATTGTGATCTGGGGATGTTGGAGGCCAAGTCAACACCATGTACTCGTTGTTGTGTTCCTCAAACCATTTCTGTTTTGTGACAGAGCATATTATACTGCTAAAAGAGGCCAAGACCATCAGGGAGTACCGTTTCCATGTAAGGGTGTACATGGTCTGCAACAATGCTTGGTAGGTGGCACGTGTCAAAGTAACATTCAGATGAATGACAGGACCCAAGGTTTCCCAGCAGAAAATTGCCCAAAGTATCAGACTGCCTCCACCTCCTTGGACATAATGTTATGGCTGATCGGTGTATGAGATATATTTCTGTGTGATGGGTGATTCATATAGTATAGCTTTGGGGGTAGGCATTTGAAACGGTATTGGGAGTTGCTTTTAGTGTTGGGAAAGTGTATTTTATATTTTTGTTTAATAAAAGATTTGATTTTACGTGCATATTTTATTGAGCCTAAGCTGTTTCAAGTGTGTGGAATGCAGTAGTATGTTTTACAAACAAAAGAAAAAGTGCTTGGGGAGATGGACAGAACAGTTGTTATAGCAACAGCTGTATTACACTTTAAATGTACTTTTTAGGAGATAAGAGGTATTGAGGGGAAAAAACAAGCTCCATTCTCATGGTCTAAGATTACCCTAGTTTTAGTAGAAACAGTTTTACTGAAGACAATATTCAAGATAAGGAGAAAAAAAACACCATTTTCACCATGGTGAATTAGAGCACAACAGAAGGATCATACATACAAGAACTCAAAAACAACACTAGTTAAAACAGCAAATAAAAGGATTTAATGATGGGTTCCCTTTAAAAAGTAATTGCAGCACAAAGCCTCTCATATCAATACAGCAACACACAATCTAAAACCTATTTTTATTTCATACCACCATGTTTCATGTCAAATAAACAACTTTGCAAAAAGAAACAAATACAAATTTTATTTAAAATGCTGAAAACACCATTATGTCACATAGTAAACTTGAAAGAAAATCCAATACGGAGCCATTTTTTCCTCAGCATTGCTGCAAAGAAAGGAGGAAAGCAGAGGGACTATGATATGTATTAATGCAATAGAGATATTTGCCAGTTCAGTCTGCTCATTTGATCAGTCGAAATCTGGATGAACCTGTCTTTGTGCAGTGAATAGCAAACAGCAGAACAAACATGAGATTCGTCATGACTGGAAGTCCACTGGATTCCATTGTGATGGCGATATTAAAGTGGTCTTATCAGCTAATAAAGTTCCAGTAATCAATACAGTATATAAAGCAGAATGTGCAGTGTTCAGACTTAAAAAAATCAGTTTAGATGTTTTTAAGTTATTTTAATTATACATTGGTCATATCTCACTTGCTTAAATTGTAACATTCCTCAACATGCACCCGACTTCTTCCTAACTAGCTGTTTGTAGAAAAAAAATAGTTTGTTAAGTGGTGAAGAAATAAGTACAGGCTGGATCGCCAACAGATGTCTGCAGCATAGACACCCACGACATCCAAGTTAACGTCCATTACTAAACAATTTGCTAAAAACGGCTGAACAAATAGTAGCATAGCATTCAAACAACGTGTTATGCCTTGATGATCCATGGGAAAATATTACTGATAAGACCACTGTAAAATCAGATATTATGGCTGCTGTAATAATCATGTGTTTCTATACAGTTTAATACAGTATAAAAAATAACTTTAAAAAAAAATCAATTTATACCATTGTATTAATGCTTTATAAATGTATGCATCGTATGATGTACATGGTCCAGTCCACCATTAAAGGAAACAGGTGATCATTCCTTATTTATTGCTGCCAGTACAGATCTACTATTTGTCAACCTTTGAAGTGCCAGTAAAGTACAGCACACTAGGGAGATGATTGACTGAGTTTTCATCAAATCACTTGGTAAATATCAATAAACTTTTGGAAACAAAGGTTCATTGAGCTGACAGTTATAAGGGAGGACTACACTGGAGATCTAACAGATAGTCACTGTAAATGGTTATTGGTTCATCGGCTATTCCCAATCTCCATTTCTGTGGATGAATTATTACACAAAGTAGCGAATGCATTGTACACATTTCCAAATTAGAGGAACCTTTGTACTATTTAATAATACATGATGATGCTGGTGTCACAGGAGGCCAATAAATAAACAGCAGCTGCCTTTCTCGCAGCAGACTTTGGTTCGGAGGTTGCTTAATCCTTTGCGCATAATCTATGCACAATTGCGTACCTTTGCTAGAGGGGACCTAATCAATATTTAAAAGGGCTTTAACCATACCTGCAATGAATGGTGTTTATGGCACCTCTTTAATTTTGTGTAAAAAAAGATTATCTAGCTTTTGAATCATGCACCAGTGTTAAAAAAAAATAAAAATAAAAAAAAAAAAAAAAGATAAAAACACACAGACCCACATGATAGGAAATCGAATCAGGAGGGAAGAGCTTGGAGCATTCTGGGAAATATTTGATGTGTGTGATGTTAAGCACATGAGTGCACAGCTCTACGCTTTATTGATTAATGGTATAAGATCATGTGCTCAGGTTTAACAATATTTTAAAAATGTCATCAGATTCTTGGTTAGGGTTCAGAATGATGGTTTCACTTTTAAAACAAAAAAAAAAGAATAAAAAAATCCACCTTCAACATTGTATTTAATAATGTAGAGGAAGTTTTACTTTATAACCAAATTCCTATATATTACAGGGACATTTGGTTTATGTATTGCTGATCTGTTTGTACATTAGAAAGACAAAACAATTACACATGCAAACAAGGTTGTGCTAATAAGAACTAATCCAAATATTTAATTTCTTAAGTAATTAACCTTCCAAACACTTTGATGGTATGCAATGTTCATTTGCACTTCTCTTGCACTGAAACAGTTAAAGCACATGTTGCTACCAAACTACCGCATTTCTCTCCTGGGGACTCTTTTTGAAAAGGAAATAACAACAACAAAAAAATAATAATATATCAAAAACCACTGATACAGTGACTTAAAAATATAATTTATCATTTAACGCTCCTTGAAGCAATGAGTCATTTTGACTACACCTACACACTGCAATATTTTAAAGGAGCCTCTAAGATATCAGACTGGTTAAAAATGTCAGAGACCAATAAAAAGAACTTAAGAATAAAAAATTCAATTATTTCTTTCCTTTTAATTCCTGAGATTCTGAGCCTGATCAAATGTTGTGCTATCAAGGCATCTGTTTGGCCTGAAATTTCCAGTACCACGCCTGTAACACAAAACTAGAAGATTACATTGATATAGGGGAACTAGAGATCTTTCATACAGTCTAAGAGCATATGCCAAGTAATTTTATTCTAAATCAAAAACAAGGCTTGCCCCAGTACAGGAGAGGCAAATGCTGTGTTGGGATTTATAAAAGGAGATATTGTTTTTTAAAAAAAAATATAATATACATATATCATTTCTATTGGATGTAAACTTCTTGTTTTTGTAACCTTTAACGTTGCTGTGATTTTGTTTAAAAATAAAAGGGCCAACACATGTAGCAGCACCGGCTTAAATATTTGGCTGAACCAAACTAACAGTAAAGGTCAATGGGACTTGGGACTCACGCCGCCTTACAGGAAATAGATAAGATAACAAACAACAATTTGCGTAGCTTTATGCTTTGTAAGACAAGGTGGTTCTTGTAGCGCATCTCTGAGTAAAGTTAGGGTTTCATGAAGAATAGTCCACCCATCTTAAAGAATTGTCTCCTTTAAATCCAAGGAAATACTATTGCCTTGGGGAAGAAATGTCCAGATGCGATAAGTGGTTTGAAGTCTTTTCATATGCAAACACCCATTGCTCGCACGCCATTGTGCAAATCCAATAAGTTAATGCTCACCTATAAAATGGGCAGTGCTCTTGGACATTAACTTTTTGGAAAATGCTTCTATATAGTCTCTTTAAAAGTGTGGCAGTATTCATGCTGCTGAACGCCTGCGGATTACAAATATACCCCTCTGCAGCTGGCCCAGGTAAATCCTCATTTTTGTGCTGTCGCTGCTCTTCCTCACCCAAATCTGCAAACAGAACAAAACAATAAAACAGCAAAATGAATAGAGACTCGCTCTTCAGAGGCCAAAGGGAAGTAAAACATTCACTAGAGGTATTGGCAATACAAGGCTACCAATCCATGAAGCCACTGTATCACCATCCACTGACCTGGTTATACATCTAAGCTTAGAAATAACAAATATGTTTGCTTTATTATCACATTCAGTTGCCATTGAGGGTGCGGTTATGAAAAGCTAATGTATTAATTGGCAGAAGAACGACTATTCCATGCAATTTGTTTGTCACTTAGTATACGGACTATATATACGTCCTCAGTTTTCATGTAGCGTTGTGCTCCTCAGCACAGCGCTAGATGTCTGCAGCTATTCCCAGAGGCTGCTTTGGATCCAAAGCAGCCTCTGAGAGTGCTTTGCCACCCCCGCGTGCATACAATCACCACACATGTGATCGTATGCATGTTACACACATAGGCAGTGAACGCTGAGGCATCATGCAACACCTTCTGTGCCCCCCTGGGCACCGCGAGTGGGTGCTGTATTGGAGGAGCATGCTCCTCCAATACAGCGTGCCCAGAGGAGAGCGACGGAAGAGAGAAAAAAAACCTCTTCCATCGCTCTGAAACCGTTGCTTGACTGCCCCTAGAGGCAGTTAAGTATATTACAGTTTGAAAGAAAAAATAAATAAAATAAAATAAATAAATGGAAAAAGCTAACCCTAGATCTTCTAAACCTAGATCTACGGTTAGGGTCATAATTAGGGTTATAATTGAGGTTCCAGGGGGTTTGGGTGAGTACAAGGGCTAAATTAAGGGGTGGGGGTAGATTTAAGGGTTAGGGTAAATTTAGGGTTGGGGTAAAAAGGGCACTGTAGAAGAAAATGGCTAGAAAAAAAAAACACTAATATTGTTCAGTAAACATATGACAAAAATTATGGAATTCTGGTCTTCAAGGTACATCAAATGCAGCAGAGCACTCTGTCACTAAGGGGTTAAGCAACATTACAAATATATTATACTGGTAGAGACAGCATGTAGTTAGTTAAAATCTGTAAACAAGCTCTATGTCATGTTACAGTGAAAAGAATCATGCTAAATAAGAGCTATTCAAATAAACAACAGATTTCCACCTACCTCATTAGTTCCTACAGAACTGATGACACAGCTGATTTTTGTATTGTCCTTGGATTCAAGGTATATTGCCTGACTCTTGTGATACCTAAAGGAAAGCAAAGACAAACAGGTCTATGGGAGGAAACACTGATCAGCATGTCTAACATGCGCAGACTTTTTTTGGTAGACCAGCAGCTCTCAGACATTTCTGAGTTGGTGGTAAACATAGCATACAATTAAATCTTAAATGTCAGATATCCCTGTTTCATGACATGTGTGTAAAATAAAAAAAAATACTGGTTCTGGCTTTGTAAACAATCTCCACAAACTTTACACACAGTTTTAGTTAAACTATGAAGACAAATATCAGTGGGGAAAAAAACATGGTACTGGAAGTTTGCGAAGAAAGCTTTTCTAACATTTAAAAGGATATGTATGATAATCAGAGGAATAAAAACTAGTAATAAAAAAGTAAAGAAAAAAAATGCCAAGGTGTCCCCTCTGGCATGGGAAAATGTTTTTAAACCATAAGTAACTACTGACCATGCAGCTTTAAAAATGTCTATCCTAAATGCTACTTCGTGAAATGTATTAGTCATTACACAATATGTAAAATATATTTAAAAATGTAAGCTTTAATTAGCATTTTATTTTTCATCTGGAGTGTGCATGTGTGTATAGCACACATGCTTAACTGTACGATACATACATTACATTTCATTTTAGAATTTTGTTTTCTCCTTGTCACCTCATACCATAGCTTTCCCTGAATGTACACTGACACCTAGTGGACCAAATCTGTACACCAATGTGTATCCAGGTTTCTCATCTCCTACATTCAATTCTTTATTTGGTGACTGGACATTGCCTAGATAATAACGTTACAGGTACAATGTTGGGGATATGTTAGCCCTTCTTCCTTATCCGCTTTTCTCACTTAAAATCCTTCCACCACATCTTTCTCCAGCTCTTTACTCTTGAGACTAAGAATGGCCCTCGTTGTTTCTAGACTACAACTATCATAATTCTCTGACATTCTGGAAAACTAGAGTGGAATTATGGGATTTGTAGTTCAGTAGCAAGCTCTAGGGGTTACTTAATAAATTAATGTTGATTTAAATGCTCTTCTATGGTTTTGTGTTGTTGAATAAAGAATAGAAATTACATCATTCACGTTATATCCAAATGTTACTTCCTTTTTCTTTTGTTTTAAATACCTGAAAATCTCTTACAAAAAAAAAAGTTCATTGACACACTTCTCTGTCAGGAGATGTTTAGGCCCCCACACACCAATGATACAAGTTTGAGATGCTTTGTAGACTGGCAGCTTTTTTTTGGGTAGGGTTTATTTTATTTTTTTACACTAAGCATCAATATCATCTTTTTGCATGGTCAGCAGGTAAGAACCATTTGGCACAACAAGTCCTCAAAAGCATAAATACTTCACTTGATGAGTGATCTTACCTTAGGTTTAAATGGTTTTATGCAGGGATGTCAAACTGCAGACCTCCAGCTGTTGAGAGCATACATTTCCTACACCCATCTGTCAGTTGACAGAATGTTATGGCCGACATAGTGACATAGGCTGATTCACACTGTCCCTATGCCTACATTACACAGGTTTAAACACCTACATAATGTTAACTCTACTGGAAGGCATTTCCATGCATCCACCACCTTAAAGTAATATTTTCTGATGTTTGGTTTAAATTAAATGATTAAAAGTATGTCCCTGTTTGCCCGCCAAGCTATACCAATTAAGATCCTTTGGTCTCTCCTGATCATGGTGAAAAAAGATAAAAACTATTTTAGTAGGCCTTCTGTGGACTCTTTACTAATTAATTATTTAGATTCCTGGCTTGACCTACATCAACATTAGATAATAAGATATTCTTTAGGTTTTCCAAATTAATATTGGGTTCATTGTAACAGCTGAATCATCTTTAAGTGAGCATAGTGAATCTTGCTGTAAAGTGAGGAATTTATTAGTAATACTCAATTGTTTTGCATTTGTTTTTTTTTTACCTTCTTAAGATAAATTTATAAAAAATAAATAGGGGCCGTTACAAATGCTAAACTTAATGATATTTTTTTTGTTCAGTCAAACTCAATGTCACATTGTTTAATATAGTTTCTGGGTCTAAAATAAACAAAAAAAAATAGATTTAAAGCAACAGTGCATACTACTGTGTTAATGGGCAAAATCTACACCAAATCACACAGAGTAAAATAAACTTTCCTCTCAGCTTGTTTCTTTACATATGTGAAAGCACAAAACAGAAAGATTCCAGCAATGGCCAAAAATATTGGAGCACAGTTTTCTTCCCAAATATGAAACAAAACCTACCATCTTTTATCGTAGTACAGCTTTCCTTCTTCTATTCGAGCTTCGAAGCGCTGGGCAGGGGATTCGGCCTGTGTGGTTGGAAGATGTTCTGGAGTTGATGGTGATACTACAGGAAAAATACACAATCATACACAGTTATTTTCCCTGCATCTGACTATAGGACCATGTACTTGATAATATGAACTAATTACTGTGCATTTTGTTATAATGGAATCAAAGTAAATTAAATAGCTATGACAGTCTGAACCAGAAAAGTGACATTCATTGCATGTAATAGTATTTCAATGACCTTTATATGATAATTAAACAGAAAGCCATTTTCATTTTATTAAATCTTATTTAGTAAATTATGATTCTTTCCATTAGGTTTAGGATTAAGATTCATTGCACATCTAAAGTGTACATTGTATAGATGTATATGGGTAAAAATATAAATTCACTGGCAATATACCCATACTGGGCAATCTATTGCCACAAGCACTGATAAATTATTATCGATATAGTGTTTGAACTGAAAGTATTTTATTTTAGAAAACATTGTTGGGCGACTGCAAAAATAACACATTTGTATGATTGTATTTTATGGGATACATAAAGGTTTTGAAGCATAACAAAGAGAAATATTGTGGAGAAATACAAAATTTGGCTATTCAATATGGCCTATTTCCAGCCATATTCAATTCGAGGAATAAATATCTTAAAGGGGCGAAACCCTTTCAAATTGGACCAAATTCCACCAAAATAGCTGAATTTCAGCCATTTCAACTCGCCAGTTAAAAGGCTGACACATTGAACTTCAACTTTAATAAAAATGTTTTTATTTTTTTATTTTTATTAACTTTAAATTTCCATAGTAATTGTGTTTGTTATGCTATGCATATTATATAAAAAAAATATATATTTCAATTATGGCATATATCAATCAACACATCATGTAATACATTATACACATATCACATATGTCACTTGGTAACCCCAATAAGAGTTAGGGAATGGACACATTTCGGTATGTTACTGAACTATTTTAACACTTCTGTGGTTTTTTACATTAGAAGGTCTACACAATAAAGAGAGAATTGCAGGGGATTTCAATGGGAATTTCGAACTTTAGGTGAAAGTAGATGAGTTGGACCAATTCTGCCATTTAGCTGTAGTTTTTCCAAGTCCCATCTCAGTGCCCCGCATTTCTCTCTTTATTAAGTAGAGCCTTAGATTTGTACTGTAATGCTGCCAACTTCCAACATATTTGATTTTGCTAGCGTGCCATGGTGGTAAATTTGCCACATGATGCCACCAGTGCAATACATCCCCACTGTTCACATATCAGCTATGTCCACACACCGATTGTAAGTACACAGCTCGCTAGGGTAGCTGGTCTAGTTGCAGTGGTAACACATTACTTACAAGTGGTGTGTGGACATAGTTTGTATATGACAGTGGGGGGTGTTTTGCAATGGTGGTATCATGTGGTGATGTGCTAGGTGGTCAGAGGGTCATGTGGCAAACTTACCACCATGGCATCATGATACACATGGAATAATAGTAGTAAGGTACATAACCTAAAAACTGTTAACCGTGAACAATTTCACCTGATATCAATGGTACTGTTATTCCTCAAGAGCGGTTATGGCAGTGTATAATATTATGTATGTACGTCTGTTTACGTGGCCATTCCCTAACTTTTATTGTGGTTACTGACAATGTATTTATTATTTTTTTTATTCATTTTTTTTTTTTTTATGTTATATTTTATTTTTACATCTGGGCAATTCAGAAGGACTTCAGCTATTGTTGCAATAGCCAAAAACCTCCCATAAAAGTCTATGGGGAGCGATCAACGGTATCATTTCAGTCGGTTAAAGTGCAAAGGCGCGAAAATAAAGCATAACGGCCGATTCGGTTGACTTTAGTGATCCCTGAATTAGCCGAAATTAAGAAACAATCAGCTCTCCGAAGTGATCCTAAATACACCAAATTTTGGAGCTCTGAATTTCGTTACAAAATCTGGGGCTGCTTGAATAGACTCCCCACTTTCTTTAAACACAATTTTGAAAAATATCCACATTTTTAAAGCATTCTATGAAAGGTAATGCTACTTACCAGGTCTTTTTGGAGACTTCAACTGTTGGAAATGGTAAAAAAAAAAAAAAGAAAGAGAGAGAGAAACATAAAAACATGATTTATTAATCAATGAAATTAAAAGTGCATGTTTTAACACAGCTGTAATTGCTGAATTTACTTATGTTATTACGTTTCAAACAACACATATATATATATATATATATATATATATACACATACATACATATACACTTATCTATAATCTGACATGCTCAACATTGAAATCTGAAATATTACAGTTTGTTTTTTTTTTCATTTTACAAATATTAATCACTAACTTGTTTTCTTTTGTAAGGAGTTTGTGAAGTTAAACCCCATAAAAACAAACCAACTGTAATGTTGCAGTACTGTGCACATGAAAAAGTTGCTCTCCAGTTGATCTTTAACTACAACTCCGATTACACAGTTAATGTTAAGGGAGTGAAAAGGCAGCCTTGGGATCATGGGAATTGTTTTTTTAGCAACAGATGTAGAGCTGCATACTTCCAAACCCTGTGCTGTTTACATGCAAAAGATAGTATGATTTAGCCATAAGTTCACAGATAAGGGAATGAATCTCACTTTGTTCAGGGTCCTCAGGTCTTCCATGATTTGTTCATCTGTCAACAAATAATTTAGCTGAGGTGCAAGGAATTAAGGAAAAACTGAATTGCAGGAGAGAAATATTTGCAGACACGCCATTAGGTGCTTTATTTTCAAGCCAAACATGTAAATATTTTGAATTTAAATGAACTATACAATGGCAAAATATAGTCCTAATTAATTGTTTATTCTACTAAAGTTAATGGTTTCCTATTCAGATCAATTACTAAAACTTAGCTCCTAAAAAAAACATGTTATTGTACAGATTTTTAAAGCTCTGAATGGCTCCCATGATTCCCTGCAAGTAAAATTGGCTACATATTATGGGAGTTGTAGGTCATTAACAGGCCAAGAGCTATTACTTGGCTACCTGCGATGTACATATACTGATATGATCTATAATATAGTGTCAAAATTGTAACAGACATGCAGGCTATCAAAGAAGAAAGTGAATATCCTGACTTTCTTGTGGCACAACTTTGTGCTTCTGTAATTGCTTCAAAAAAGTGGAACACATTGGCATACTAAATTATACAGAGATTCTATATGGCAGGGGGTGGAGCTGTGAAACTTTTAAATACTTTTGTTACTGAGCTATAACATTTTGGTAGGCTATGCTCCTTTATTATTATTCTTTGAATAGCATTTTGCCTTTCTCTGTATACAGTGGATCACTGGCATATTGAATCTGTCTAAGAGGATGATGGATTTTGTGATAAGCATGAGTGCAATGACCACCAGCATGGCAGCGTGTGCCAAAGCATTATCACTAAATGGACTATGTATACGAAGTATAAATCACACACTAATACATACAAATAAACTCTTTAGTTCTGCCCTAAACACTTAGTTTAACCCCTTGACGACAAAGGACGTGCCAGGCACGTCCTGGGAGAAACTCCCTTAACGACAAAGGACGTGCCTGGCACGTCCTGCATTGAATGAAGCGGTTTTCGCGATCAACGATCGCGAAAACCGCTTTAACAGTGCTGGTCTATTGCCTCGATGTCGAGGCAATAGCCAGCACTGAAATTTCTATTTCGGGACCCCCACGATGCGATCGTGGGGAGCCATATTGACGGAGCATGCTGCTCCGTCAATATGGCTAAGTCCTCTGCCGGTCTGAGCTTCGGAAGTGAAAGTAACTTCACTTCCGTCGCTCTGAATATGCTACTTGACTGCCCTAGTGGTAGTTTAGTAGCATTGCAATGGGAAATATTTAAAATAAATATTTAATTAATTAAAAACAGGTTATTTAGCTATATTAGCCTATAGGGTTAAAATTAAATATTTTTTAGCATAAGGGATAGGGTTAAAATTAAATTAAAGTTAAAAAATATTAAGGCATATAATAAGGATTAGAGTTGGGGTTAAATTTAGTGTTAAGGTTAAATTTTGGGTTCGGGTTGGGGTCAAAAGATCAATATAGGAAAAAAACAAAAAACACTATTTTTGGTTTTTGCCCCATAACTCGCAAAAAAATACCGAAAAATATGGAAACATGCATATTTTTGAACTCGGAAGAACATTTAGAAACTATTTAGATGGGGTCTTTTTTAATGATTTTATTTGTGTAAATTATATTTTAGGTCAAAGTTAGAAAAAGTGTGTTTGTTTAAATTTTTCATCATATTTTATGATTTTTTTTGTAGGAAATTATAAGATATGATGAACATAATGGTATCTAATGAAAGTCCTTCTTATGACGATAAAAACAACATATAATTTGTGTGGGTACTGTATGTGAGAAAGAAAAAAATTACAGCTAAACACAAACACCCTAGAAATGTCAAAACAGCCATTGTCACCAAGGGAAAGTCAAGGTGAAAATGTCTTGTCACTAAGGGGTTAACTGACAATACCAGATCTGTTATCCTGATCACACAGCTTTTGTAATACATTTGCATCCCAAAGAAACTACCAGATCAATATCCCTCATGTGAAGCAGTCCAACAATTGTGTAACGTTGCTGCATATCGCAAATTAAAATTTCTACAATAAAAAAGCTACAGTTTAATAAGACGTCCAGTGTGTAACCTTTTAAATTGTAGAGTTGACAGCCGGGTAATGCAGAAATTCATATGTACATTATATATATATGTCTCCTACAGAGACTGTAAATTTATGAAATTTAAGGAGTAGCATTCCTATAAACTTCAAGACCAATACGGCATGGATTATACTATGGATAATGAAAAAGTAGAGCAAATTTGGACGCACATCCAGGTAGACAATAACTCCAGCAGTGATTCACAAGTCCGGTAACAAAATGATTGAATTTTAGATTATTGAAAAAAGTTAGAAAATACTATGCCATCCAAACCTAGCATTAATCATTTTATGGGACATCAAGCACTTACCGTACCAGCCAGGGACTTAGATCAAAGTAAAGAAGGGGAAATAAAAAGGATATCAGGAGCAGGTTTTCTCCTTTTGTCAGGAATTGGGACTGGATCGTTGGGTCGTCGCCGCAACTTGCGCGTCATGATAGGTTTTACCTCCATGGAATCTATAATTAGAGGCACAGTTCAGTGTAAATGCAAACACACTATTACACTGTCTAACAAGTGCAGCAACGCAGGGGAAAAGAGGTAAAAAACGGACACTAATCCGTGTCCAGGAAGCAATGTTTCAAATACCTTGTTAGATGGTAATACTTGAAAGAATAAATGCTTCCTTGGCAAGTACACAAGCTCCATTGATTAAGCTTAGAAACAACATGGTATATTTATTGAAGTCATAAATATCCACCGACCGGTTTTGGCGTTCGAAAGCACCATTTTCAAGGTGAGCATATAAAAGGGGTATGTATGTATATATAGACACACATGTCCACATATATCACATGATCGGCATACAAAAGTTAATAAGCATTCATAAAGTTACAAGGCACATTACTTAGTTCAAAACATAACACCATATAGTAGTAGCCCTCATAGTATGCTAGATATACAATTAGCAGAAAAATACATACTATTTACAATATAGGAGCCATATATAATACATTATATCAATAAACATGCCATGTGGTTTCTAAGCTATATCGACAGAGTTTGTGTTCTTGCCAAGAAAGTGACTATTCTTTAAGTATAATCGTCTTACAAGCTATTGAAACATTGCTTCCTAGACATGGATTAGTGTCAGTATTTGAACAATTTTCCTCTGCCTTGCTGCATTTGTTACAGTGTAATACTTTATGTTTGGAGTTTCTTCATCCACAGTTGAAAACAGGATGTATTTTGGACATTATAAGAGGTGACTATGGAATTGTTTCCAATGTAAATGCAGAAACAGCACGTCCAGTCAAACAATTTTACATGTCTAAACTTTTGGGTTATACAATATTAATTGGTTTAACACATGGGGGTTATGTATAAAGGTCAATTGTTGAGCAAAGTTCTAAAAAGTGGTCCAGTTACTATGGCAACCAATGGAATTTACCTTTATACTTAACCCCAAAGGTATCACTGTAAATGGTGGAAACTGGACTTCGTTAATATAAGAAAAAGAAAAGAAAAAAAAAAAAAAATAAGTTAGTTATTATCCTAGTGACCAAAAGCAACATATGAGACTGACATCCATTAGTGGAAACATTGTTGGGAGTATACCAAAGGCTTGTCTGTTAGACTTACAGAGCAGTAAATAAGCAAGTCCATACACCCTTGGAAGATTTAGGGAAGCAAAGCTGTTCCAGAACATAAGACATATCTTAGGAGCCAGGGAGGAACCGCTCCTAGAATCACTACTACAGGCTCCATTCAATATTTTTGATTGTTTTACATAGAATTATAAAGTAGTACCCATTTCATGGCTTCTGAATCAGCCATCATAGGTATGTGTAAAGGTTGAATTCGATGGACGTCACAATTTTTTAAACCCGATTAATGATGTCATCTATTTATGTCATTAATTACAAGCAGAACACTACAAGATAAACAGAAAAGTACTCCAAAGTAATTGAAAGTATCCGAATTTCACAATACTGTTACATGTAAAGTCTAGATGGATCATACCGCCTGTCAGCTCCATGGTTAATTTTTCATTTTCGATCAGTTTCTTTTTTTCTTCCAACTCTGCTATAAGATTCTCCTTCAGCTCAATTTTCTTATCCTCAAATTCCTTAACGGCAGCTTTCTTTTCCTTAATGTAGTTTCTTCCCACCTGTTCAGTCTGTGTATTTAGAAAATCAATATAAAAGGCTTGACAATAATCTCAAGGAACAAAACATGGATAAAACCCAACTTTATGTAAATCATACAAATATTTTATTTTTAAATCACTTACTTCAAGCTGCAGGAAAAGCTCTGGGAAAAAAAAAAAACACAAAAACAATAAGTCTAACCTTGTCAAACATTAAAATAATACATAGCAACTGCATTATTCCAATATACCCAAGTAGCGCTAAAGGCAAGAAATGATGGGGTATTTACCTGGGAGACCAAGAATTTGGTATATGACGCATCCCCAATATCTAACTATACACAGCAATATTAAAATGTCACTACTGTGTCATGTAAAATAAAGAACAGATCTGTGTTGAGAAAAAAAACTCAGTTCTGTCTGTCTGTCCAGTCCCTCCTTGTTTTACATTGCACACTCCTCTCCATTCTTAGCACTAAAACAGCTGAATTCAACAGAAGGATTGACTCTTTTTTTCTAAAGAGAGCCACATAAATCAGAAATAACCAGTTTGCCAAATCAGAAATCCATGCTCCATACTCCCCCACTGTCCATAAAGTGAATTACACAGTCTGTCACAGAATGAGGGTGAGCCAGAGATTATTTGGCATTTCTGTTAAAAACATCAAATGGTAATGTGGCATGGATCATACTCATTGTTAATTATGGAGCAATGCAAATAAAAGTTCAGGCTTGACTGTTTCCTTGACCTACAGGTGGTGGTACCACTATAGGCAAATTACATAATATTACCTTTCAAACTCCTTGTAGTAACATATAGTAGCTACAATAACTTCAAACCACACTGTCATATTTATTTCTCTTACCCGCATTTCGTAATCTTTCTTTATATTGTTGATCAAGCTTTTTCATACGTTTCTGGTACTCTTGAAGTGTGCCTTTTTAAAAGTAAAATACAAAGCATTAACAACAAACACACCTTGATTGTTACAAATTATTCAAGAAGGGAGACAATGAAGCTAAGCAATCACAAACCATATGGCACTCTCTGTATGGAAATCCAATCCTGGCAAAAAAAATGGTGTTATCAGACCTACACAAGAATATCTACAAATACTCCAGTGTTGTAGGTACATAGTTGGAATCTCTTAAGTTTGACTTTAGATACACTAGGAGTCCTCTCAACTCATTACCAGTCACCAACAGTATTAACCCTTGTAAGGTATAGGCATTCTATAGTATGTGGAGCCCAGATACATTTATTAGAATAACAAATAATAATCAGTCTATTATAAGCCCCTTATGGACAAGAGCTTTTTGCAGATTTATTATGTGTGTGTTTAACTATAATGTGTACTCATACAACCCATGTATCTAAGGAAACATATGGCTTTCTTTGTATGCAATATTTATCGTTATAAAGAAAAATGTAATTAATACTGTCTCGAGATTGCTTTGTCCACTCTGTTGCTCAGTAAATATTCACATCGACATTAGATGCATGTAAAACAATTACACAAAAAGTTCTGAAATATCACAAGGCCACAAGGAAGTGAGTGGGGTAAAAAAAAAAAAAAAAAAAATTTTATTTTTTATTCTAATGCTTGGACTCCATAAATATTCAGACACCAGGAGAAGCAGTACATATGCAGACGCCTAACGCGTTGCACAATGTGTTATTAAAAAGCACCTGGTGGATTGAGATCTTAATAAGCATTGTGGGAAATGCATTACACAGCCACATGTTCATTGCTTCTCCTGCTGTCGTTTTTTGTTTTTTTGCGTCTAAGGATAGGAATTAAATAAGTATTTTACACAATCTTCTATGTGGCTTTGTGATCATTCAGAGTTGCTGGCTTTTCCTGTGGAAAAGCAACATTTTATATTTTATTTATTTGACATGGGCTACACCCATTGTGTAGGGGTTAACAGCAGCCCCTATCTCCTATAAAATATGGAGGCGCAATACAGATTTTAAAAAAAACAAACACAGACAATGTATATTTCATAGAAAATATCCAAATGTAAAACTAATGTTGAAGTATCTTTATGGAAAAAAATGTTCCACAAGCACACCATTATTGTATTTAAATCTTTTTACAGGAAATCTTTAAAATATAATGAAAAACACTGTATTGAACAATAGGTTTGCACATTCTAATTAAATTATATGTGGGAATATTTGTAAGTCATTATTAAGGATTGAATGTGAAACACCTACAAAATTTCAAGAATTGTTTATCTAAACATAAAAGTATTATATTTTGGATTATAAACCTCCCAAACCCTACCAGTACAGCAAGAGTTTAACTTAAAAAAACAAGTCTGCCATATTCACACATGTATGTTTACAGATGATATTCAAAAACAGCAGTTAACAGAATAGGGAATATACTACATATAGAGTCCATAAGCAGATCTGTTGCAGCTCTCACATGGTTCCCTTTTTCACTCACTACATAATGTTGCTGGGGTCCAAGATAATTAAAGTAGTAGTCAACCGCAAACTTCTGGAAATTTTTACATCACATCAAGGGCTGCTATATACACATAAAATGTATATAGCATAAATAACGTTTGTGTGTGTGTGTGTGTGTGTGTGTGTGTTGACATTCGCTAACTGGAAGCATGGGATGGACTGCTAAACAGCAGCATGGCACAGAAGACATTATTTTGTATTGTTGTCATAAAAGCACTTGCAAATAAAATCATTAGTGCCTGGGTCTAACTCTAGTGAGCAGGGTATAAGCCAGGAAATTTGCAGTGGAGCTCACAGGACCTGTCCCTTGGTGCATTCTGAAGTATTGTTGTACTACTCGTGAATGTATGTTTTCAGAACAAAAACATATCATGAACATATATCTTTATAATATATCTTCATTTCGTAAAGGTTATATTTTTATTTACATGCAATAGTTTTTTAAAAATTTTAAATCATGATTTAAATCAAACATCCTGCTAAGGCACACTTCATAATATATCTAAATGAATCTATTCAATGAATCACTACGCACAGGTTATTGGTAAACTGGTATAAAATAATTGACAACACTTTCTCCAAATCTAAACACGTAGAGGCCCAATAATTTTGTACATATATTATTCTTACCTTCCTGTAGTTGTTGAAGTTGTCTCTTGAGAGATGCCAATTTGTCCTGGTACATCCTGTGCAAATATAATTACAAAAACATATTGATAACATGCCATGCAAACTAACAATTATTATCTAGGAATAATAATAACAAAATATGATCTTAAAATATTTAATTTACTTGATGGCAAATACCTTTTCTTGTGATTAAAATTAATTATTCATTTTGCAGAATTTGTTAGCATGGTTGAAGGGTATTAAAGAAACATTAAACCTTGTTTTAATGTTACTTTTAAGTAAACCCGGAGTGTATCTTAATAGATACACACGGGTTTACTATCTGCTCTCACATGAAAGACACAGCACTTCCTGGTTGTTGGCAATGTCAGCACGCGCACAGCCAATCAGAGTGCCAGTCGCGGACAAGACGGCTGCCTGCTTCCTGTAGAAGCATGGCAGCTGTCGGTCAGAGGATAAAAGTTTATGCTCACAGTAGGGCCAACTAAAATTTCACTTGTGCTTCTATTTTAGAAGCAGTAGTGAAAAATAACGTTTAGTGTTCCTTTAAACTAATTAACATCCATACACTACTGAAGTCAGTAATGTATAGGTCACATCTGCATTAAAAGCAGTTAAAGAGGGTATAGAGGCCTATCAATTCAAAAAATTCCTTTAGAAACAAAGCATTATAGGGCAAAATACATACTGTTCTTTCATTTCCACGTAGTCCACATTGTCATGCTTTGCCAGGTCTGTCTCGCTGGCATCTTCCGTGTCTTAAAAAAAAGAAACAAAGTGATTTATCAATGATTTATAAATGTCCACTCCAAACTAAATTCATTCAATTTTTATTTTGCATTTAGTGGACTTGACAAATATCTGGTAACTTCAGAAGTCAAACCTTAACTTAAGACCAACTTAGAAGACAGTGCAGTTATTTTTAGGAGGCAGAGAAATTGTTTTAAATAGATCTGTATGGAAATACAAAGAAAAAATATAGGAGCCATTGTTCCCTGGATTGTCAAGCACTGGCAATTCTCAACATTCCAACAGTCAAAACTGCACTTGGCCAGTTTTCCCTATTGGAAAATAATGAAAGAATAATTGAGTGACAGTCACTGCATAAAGAAAAGTCTGGTTGGCTTGAGATATGCTGGGAAAGGCCATTTTTGGAATAAAGAGAAAATGTTGATGTTAGAGCATTCATTCACAGAAAAGAGCCAACCACAAAACATTTTCAATCTATGTAGTACAAAAGCAACTTGTATGGTGGCGGCCCAGGGTCTTTAAGGACCCAAACTGATCTTAGGAGGAAGGGAAAAGAGAAACACCAAAGAGGTCTATATATAATATTCCAAAAGCACAAGAGCAGTATACAGATCTGCATATGTTGTATAAGGAATAGATAGATGGTCACGACAGTAGTCACTGGTAGTACAGACATGGTAAGCAATCAAAAGAAATTGTACCAGTTTTATAAAAATTCACCACAATAATCCTACCACAGAGCAATGTTATTCTCAACGAATCCTCTTCCTAGATACGAGTATTAGGTTTGTCAGTTAAAACATGACAAAATATCAGTATCATGTTAAAAAAAGAATTCATGACACTACAGAGTTGTATAAGCAATCCCTTTATGTAACCCTTCGAACATATGAGATCAGAATAGCTAGTTATCATGTCAATATGTCTTACCACTTTGGAGCAGTAAAACCTAAAAAGTGGTCCCTTTAATGAGTAATTCTAATTATTTTTCTTACCGTTTGGTGGAGCATGCTACAGTACGCATTAACTATTTTATACTTACTGAAATACATAAAGGTTTTGCATATTTGATCACGTTAATAAAATAGTCCGAGCTAAATATTGAAAATTCTGACTGTGAACACATTTGGGGAAGTACTAGGAGTGTGTGATGTCACATGTTTGCATTTGGCATACCCATCATCCCACTAGGAGCACTTCAGTTGAATCCTAAGATTTGGTGGGGATCCCGATTTCGCTGAGTCTTGTAAAAGGTACGTTTTGAAGGGAAGTATTTTAAAGTCTAAAACAAATAAACAAATCGGCAACACAATCCTACATAAACCATACAGTATTGTGTCTAAATTCCTTTTTTGAGCCTACCATCTACATTAGTAGTCCATATTCATGCTGAAACAGCTCAGTCAGGAGAGCATTAGACCGAAGGAATCCATATTTACCATCTTTTTTGCAGGAGATAAACCAATACATTTGTCCATCCACTTGCGCAAAAATCTAGCTGCAATGCCATACACAGACCACCTTGTCCAAAAAGCACTAAAGACCTAGAAAGATTATTGCTTTTTGGAAAACTAAGTGTGGACCACAATTCGCAAGATTCTCGTTATCCACACCACTGGCATATGAGAGGTTGTGGGCCATATTTCAAAAGATAATCATCAGCCATACAAATGGCTGTCTGTGCACCTTGTCCACAGTTCGCCATGCTGAAAAATACAATCCATCACGGTTTTAGAAGGGATTGTTTATGAATAGGAGTCTCGAGTACAGTTTATCCCACTGTGATCTCATCCGTCATCCCGCCTAAACCCCAGGGGCTTACCCTCATCGGATTCCCGTCCCCTAAAGCTGCGGTCATCCTCTTCCTCCGCACTCTCCAATTCCTCTTCCTCGTAGTAGTCAGTGGCAGCGGCGGCCGGTGACAGCACACTCACCGAAGTCATGATACTGCTGTGCTAGGGAGAAAAAAAATAACCGAGAGAACCCACAGAGACTGCTCTGCCTCCCTCGTTATCTAAACGGCTATCACACTATCGCCATAGGCCAATCATTTAGAGACGATGTGGTTTAAAAATAAAATAACTAATAAAACAGAATGCAAGTCTTTCCATGCGCGAGAGCCGTCAACCTCCCGACACAACAATCGCCGCACAGCAACGGGGTCCTAAGGCCGCTTCACTTCCTGTAACTTACCCAAGGGTGCCCGCTGCTGTGCCTGTAAATAAAACCATAACACGTTTTTACACAGAAACGCTTTGGATGACTATAATGTTTAGCCTCACATAAAGCATTATTACACCAAGAAGAAGCAGTTCCATGAGTTTTGCTATTTCATATACCTGGACATATACTAACTTTATTGTAAAGGCAACATCCTGGTCGCCTCCTTATGACAAGAATGGGACGAGATACGGGCTTTGCAAGCGGGAGCCTTGTATGGTTCCCCGGGGGAGCCAAAAAGATAATCAATGATGTAAATTATTTATAAACAGCAGACTATGGCAGTGATGTCTAGCCTTTAGCATTGTCGCGGTGGTGGACTACGTTTCCCATGATGCTTAGCTTGCAACAACAACCTAAGTGTCAAAGGTTAACATCACTGGAATCGGGTTAATTTGAATAATAAATAATCACTGGACTATGCAAATTGCGGCAAGCAAAATGGGGATGATCAATAACATTTTGTATGTGGTGTTACCTGTTTCAGTAATTTTATAACATTATTCGCTCACTTGTTCAGGTTTAACATACATGTGTATATAGTACCAGCTTAGTTCATTGTATCTCCAATCAAAGTGCATCTACAGTAATGGATAATGCTTACTAGTCTTGTAAGGTTTATTTGTCTAACTTAGTATTTCAAATGTTTTCCGGATTTTACTTTAAAACGGGAGAAATATAAGTATACCGTTCCTGGTAACACATGTTGTAAATAATGCAAGGGTCCCTCTGAATGATTATAATACGAATAAAACCCACACAGTGCATTGTTAATTGAATGAGATGTTGACGTCATTTACTTCGGCTTTGTTTCTTTACTCATTCTTGTTAGGGTGTGTCTATTGTGTAGGGTATAAAACGCCCCCAATGATTTACTCAACCAATAATACTCTTCTCGAAATACACTAGTTTCAACTCCTGCTTTTAACTCTTTACATGTTAGAAGTATAAATGATGTAGGACTAAGAATCCAAAGGCAGGGGGCAGTAAAGAAGTTGTTATAACATGTAGCTGAGAAATCAGACCGGTTTGTTTTTATTACATGACCCACTTTCCCAACATACGCCCCCATAGCTGCAATGACTGTACATTTACATCAGCAGCAGCCAACAGACTGCGTTTAACATTTGCAGCTTTACTATATCAGGTCAATTATTGGTGTGGCTTGTATTTATTACCACCGTCATCAAATGATTTGTTTATGTTCTCAGTGCGTGGATGATAGTAAAAAGGCATTTAGCCACGAAGAGTTAATGATGGCCAAGCCTTTGGAACAGCAGGTGCTGTGGTGTATAAGTCACATGATGCTCAGCCAGTGTCTTAGAATTTTAGTCCACAGAACTGGAGCTACAGTGGTGCGTATTTACCAGCATATATTTATATAGATCTATAATAAATATGAGTGTATATTTATAAGGACGTATATGTTACAATGCACCATCAGTACAATGCTTTGTTAATGATTGGGTTAACAAGTAACCCGATGGGCTAAAAATAGCCGTGGTTGTTAACACAGACTCCAGAATGTCACTGAACAAAGGAGGAGCCTTGAGAGCCTCACGTGGTCTCCAAAAATGTAATCACACAAGAAAAGCACGCACTTCCCCATTCCGAAGGGCTAGAGCAATCGTACAAGCTACCACCGATCGTTAGCGGTACTAAAACCGAACGTCACATCGACGCTCGACTGTTTCTGCCTTCTGGAGATAGGAGCTCTCATCCTACAGAAGATTCCATTTTTTCTTAGTAAACTCTCCCTCAGGAAGGATGGGGGCCGCGAGGGGTCAAAAAGGTTCAGCCTAGCCTCGCGCGCAGTATTGACAGGAGTACTAGGCAATTATTGCAGGCGACTGGGAGCTCGAGAGCAGAGCGGGAAACGTCTCATGTGGGCTTTAGAGTGAGTCGTTGACCCCCTAAGACTCTTCTCACATTCCCGCACGCCCAGTTTGTCAAGGAGCAGCAAACACTCTCCTTATTCACTCACTCTAACCACTGACAGAAGTCGGACCCTCCTCCTCCACACTGAGGTCTGACCCTCCTCCCTTTCCCCAAGCTGACAGGAGCCGGGACCTCCGCCCCCTCCTCCTTCACCCCGAGTTCGGAGGCACCGGGACTCTTCACCCAAAGCCGGCAGGAGGTCTCTCTACCAAGCCCTCACTCCGGACAGTGGGACTAGCTGTCCTTCACTCATTTTGCCTCTTCGGACTTCTCCTCGGTCGTGACAGGGCACTTTTCACCGCTAGGACTCGGAGCTTATTCGGGACACCGCCAGGACTGAGAGCCAGTGACAGTTCCCGGACAGTCAGTATAGTAGGTAAGTGCGTAACTACACCTCCTCCAAACACCGCTACTCCATGACAGGGGGCAACTTTCCCACAGCTCTGTGATCTGTATACATCATTGATGGAATAACCCTTTGACACTCCAGCTGTTTTGTACTAAGGCTCCCACGATGCTCCACCAGACTTTGTCCTGGCGTCATGGGAGTCGTAGTCCTCGACAGCTTGATTGCCCTAGCAGCTTTTCCGTCACTGACGTGCACCATGAGACATAATTAACCCTTCAAAGGCACTGCGCCCCCTCTCTTGGGAGCGAAAGTGTTAATTTAAAAGACAGTGTTGTGCGCTGACGATCGCACACAGTCATGGGATTGGAAGTGAGGAATTTACCAAGTATAGATTGAATGACTCACTCCTATGCAGTTCGTGCTGCTTCTGCTTAACACACGTTTTATGTTGGTGTCACCTCAGCCTTTGCTTGTCTGCGTAGTTGCTCAATTCAGCTTTTATTTATAACATAACTTATTTTTTTTTTATCCTATCCAATTTAGCAATGCAAAAGCAAATAGTATGTGTAAATGTCTGTAGTACGTATGTATGTATATCTCTCGAACATATACATTTTACACATATCTACGATTCAAATGCAATGTGATCTTACATACTGATTAACGATCCTTAGGTTCAGGAGTCCATTTTAACCCCTTACGAGTCAGGTGTGTGCGTATATTTTGGAGGTTGAATGTTTTGCGTACAGCTACTTTGTCACCGGCAATGAATTATTAGCAGGACTTTTTCTTGCTCTACTCACCAGCAGCTCTTTTAAAATTATGTTGGAGGTGAAGCTCTCACCCCAAATCATCGCTCCAAATAAAACACCACTTTTGTTTTTATCATTGGGGTACAATATCCCTTTTCCATTTATCTTTTATTTGGACAGATTTAAATATGTGTGAAAAATCTTTCCCAAGTTCTAATGGAACAGCTGTTTATCCCACGCATTGACCCATTCAGCAGATCATTTCCCTCCCATTCTCCATAAAGCACTAATAATTTGGATCCCAGAGTGGATCCCTGCTGTGCACAAACTACTTGAATTCGGCATGACTGCTTTCTTCCCAAGCTTGTGATTTTTTTTTCTTCTTAATGATCGATCATATCAATTGACTCATGGGTATTTGACCAGTACCATGTATACAAAATATGTATTATGATTGATATTCACATGAATGAGTCAACATTTTGCTTTTTTTATGCAGGCTTGTAATGGGTGGTACACATGTGATAAGAACTGGAATGAGCTAATCGCACATTGGCACCATTTTTCTTTTGTTTTCAAAGAGACTTTTCTCTGCCAGCTTTAAAGCCACCACTTCTTACAAGTGTAAGTGTATCATTGTGTAGTAACACAACACACAATATATAAGGAAATTATGACTGGTGGTGCCTAACTTTCTGGAGCATTTTAGATCGAATGTGCCAATATATAATGTAACCTCAATGAACAGTGTTAACAGGAAACAAGAGTTAAGTTAAAATATATTTGATACCAATCCATGTTTTAATACCCATGAAGGAGTTTATCCAAGAACAAGATGTCAATATCTATCAGATATATTATAATTTAACCCTTTTAATTGCTTTGAGCATTCTTCATGGAGGTTATTTGCATATGCATTTCTTAGAGCATTGCACCCCAGCATTATTGATCAACTGAGCTGTAAGTTGTGGCTCTTGACATATTTTATATGTAAACATATTTGGGGGTTGAAACATCCCAGGAACTAGGGAGCCATGGCTTCTAAGATGCCTTCAGTTGGCACCTAATATTTTGCATTGCTTTACAAAGAATATACAATACACAGATACTTACTCTCTACTAGATAAATGAGTATGTATAAAGAAAATTGGGACACTTATTTTATACTATAACACTTAAATATTTGAAAACATTACTGGCTAAAATGAAATTGACTGTTAACTTGTTTATATAACGTCTGTGTTATTTCATGTCCTAAAATGGAGCAATGTTGCAAAAGGTGAGGCAGACATCCTTTCATTTCCTGCTAGCAAAATTGGTTAAAACAGTGCTTAGGATCCTCTTTTCTGCACTTTGTTTCCTGTAACCACTTTGGTGGTGGTCTTTATGAAAATAGACAATTTCTTTCAGAACTTTTATTTATTTATGCCTTGCGACCTAATTACTGTGCTGTGACTTTGTTACATGTTCTTCACTGTGATCTTGACTACTATAGATTATATACTTCTAGGAGGAAACATAATGTGTACACACCCTGATCGGATCTACGTTGTCACTTGAGTTTGAAGACTCCAGCAGGGGCTCTTTATCTTGCTAAACGGCAAACTTTAGGCAGATAATTAAGCATCTGGCTTATAAATTACAGGGCATCGTTATAATGTAATTGAGTTTTCAACATTAGACAAGTGAATTAGTTGAAGGAACTTTAGTAATTTGTGAATTTCCATATGTTTCTCATACACTGATCTTAGTAAAAATCAGTAACTGCATGCAAGTAGACGTTGCAGTACCTCAGATACACTTTAACAATTGTACATTTCTGTTGTAACCACATTTTTATTTCTAAAAGGCTGTTCCAATTATAAATAACAAGAGTACAGAAGCAGGCTGTGTCCAGTCATGACTTTGTAGATTGCTTGATGTCTACAGAATATCTTTCAGGAAGGCCCTGCAGCTGTTTTAGTCAGTGCTAAAATGAAAGTGAACTTGGTCATAGGTGTGGCTGTTCTAGATTCCTTGCTCCCCCTTTCTTTACTGCTATGTACATTTAGAAATTGCTTAAGAGTGGAAAGTTAAGAAAGCCAACAGGCCTGCTGATAAAGATAAGACTAGAGCATTCATTGTGTTCCCATATAAAACAGTAGATGGAGTCCTGTGGTTTGTAGGGATTCTCTAAATACAGTTTGTGGTACTAATGGTTTAAGTATTTACTGTAATTTGGAGTATGAAATAATGCTCTAGAAGTCATTATCTTTCAGTTTTATAATTTACATTTAAACCCATTCCAAGTTTTTCACTCAAATTTATTACGGTCTTGCATGACATGAAAAAAAATGGAGTTCCTTGCATAAAATGAACATGCGCTCCCATCTACTATGATAAATAGATTATACGTAGTGCCCACTTTTTACAAAAACATGAGCAGTCTGCATCACAGCTTAATTAACATTAGGGTAACTTCCAATCTCACACCGCTCTTCTAGGACTCAAGAGGACAGGGCAGGTGCCAATAGGTCTATAAGCAGTAAACACAGTAAAGGTGGGGTTAAATAAACTCCAGCCAAGTAGACATATTAAAGTGGCACAAAAAAGTGGAACTTTTTATACTTAAGTTCATGTAAGTTATAATCGATTGTTAAAAAATGTCTTTAATATTGATATTATTTGTAGAGAAATAGGCTTGACAAACTTAAAGGGACACTACCACATAGAATGTGTCGGCAGATAAGAACCATTCGGTCCATCTAGCCTGCCCAATTTTTTTATTTTTTTTAGTCCCCCGTTCCCAGTCTTATAGCTAGGATAGCCTTGTGTCTATCCCACGCATGCTTAAAATCCTTGACTGTGTTTACCTCTACCACTTCTACTGGAAGGCTATTCCATACATCCACTACCCTCTCAGAAAAGTAGTACTTCCTGATATTACTTTTAAATCGTTGCCCCTCTAATTTAAGACTATGTCCTCTAGTTGTGGTAGTTTTTCTTCTTTTAAATATACTCTCTTCCTTTACTGTGTTGATTCCCTTTATGTATTTAAATGTTTCTATCATATCCCCCCTGTTACGTCTTTCCTCCAAGCTATACATGTTAAGATGCTTTAACCTTTCCTGGTAAGTTTTATCCCTCAACCCATGAACCAGTTTAGTAGCCCTTCTCTGAACTCTCTCCAAAGTATCAATATCCTTCTGGAGATATGGTCTCCAGTACTGCGTACAATACTCCAAGTGAGGTCTCACCAGTGCTCTGTACAATGGCATGAGCACTTCCCTCTTCCTACTGCTAATACCTCTCCCTATGCAACCAACCATTCTGCTAGCATTTCCTGCTGCTCTGTTGCATTGCCTACCTACCTTTTAAATCCTCTGAAATTATTACTCCTAAATCCCTTTCCTCAGATGTTGAGGTTAGGACTGTACCAAATAGTCTATATTCTGCTTTTGGGTTTTCACGCCCAAGGTGCATAATCTTGCACATGTCCACATTAAATGTCAGTTGCCACTGCTCTGACCATTTTTCTAGTTTAGCTAAATCATTTGCCACTTGGCTTATCCCTCCATGAATATCAACCCTGCTGCAAATCTTTGTATCATCAGCAAAAAGACATACTTTGCCAACAAGACCTTCTGCAATATCGCTAATAAAAATATTAGAGACTGGGTCCAAGTACAGATCCCTGAGGTACCCCACTAGTAACAAGACCTTGCATCGAATATACCCCATTGACTACAACCCTCTGTTGCCTGTCACTCAGCCATTGTCTAATCCATTCAACAATATTAAAAACAAAATTAAAGATTTCAGTTTATTGATAAGCCTTCTATGTGCGACAGTGTCAAAAGCCTTACTGAAATCTAGGTAAGCAATGTCTACTGCACCACCCTGATCTATTATTTTAGTCACCCAATCAAAAAAATCAATATTAGTTTGGCATGATCTCCCTGAAGTAAACCCATGCTGTCTCTGATCTTGAAATCCAAGCGACTTTAGATGTTCAACAATCCTATTCTTTAACAAGGTTTCCATTATTTTCCCCACTACTGAAGTAAGACTTACTGGTCTATAGTTACCTGCCTCCTCCCTACTACCTTTCTTGTGAATGGGCACAACATTAGCTAATTTCCAATCTTCTGGAACTACTCCCGTTAACAATGATTGGTTAAATAAATCTGTTAATGGTTTTGCTAGTACACCACTAAGTTATTTTAATAACTTTGGATGTATCCCATCAGGTCCCATGGACTTATTTGTCTTTACTTTAGACAGCTGAAGTAAAACCTCTTCCTCTGTAAACTTACATGCATCAAAAGACTCCATTAGTCTTTTTCCCTAAATGAGGTCCCTTACCCTCATTTTCATTTGTAAAAACTGAACAAAAATATTCATTAAGGCAGTCTGCTAAGCCTTTATCCTCTTCTACATAGCATCCTTCTTTTGTTTTTAATCTAACTAATCCTTGTTTTACTTTCCTTAAGAGTTACATAAGATGTAACTCGATTACCTGTGCATTTAAAACAAACACATAAATAAGACCATTATGCCACAAGGTTTTTTTTCTGTTTGAATTAATTGCATATACAAGTAAAAATAACATTAGGTGTTTATCTTTAGCATCCATTTTGAGAATTTTACCCATGATGCAGTATTCTCCAAAATCTTCCAGCAAGTCTCACTTTACAACTGTGGCCAGAGGCTGCATGATGATGTCATGAGTTACACCCCTCCTCTCTTACTGGCTTCTGTGTATCACAACTGGACAGAACTAGGTGACTGTGTACTTCTATTTATTTATTTATTTTTTACACTTCCCTTCCAACACAAAGATAGGAGATTGACCTGATCATAACTCTGCCCCCTTGTGATGTAATAGTTACATTACCCTCTCATTCAGTGCGAGTCTATGGTCAGAATTCTGACTTAGACTGCATTCTGTGTCCCCAGCCCCAAAGTGAGATACTAGTGCTGGAAAGTCACTGGGGGGTGGCGCACAGTCAACTTTAAGTTGAAGTTTACGATTTGAATGACCAAACGATAAATATTTATTTAATCTTTAATATTTTCTTAATTTTCTAAACAGCTCTATATGGAAGGAAAGTGCACATGAATACATAGAGAGCGCTATATCACAATGAATGTATAGTTAAAAAGATTAAAGGTGAAAAAACAAACCAATACACAAATCAAAAAATGGTAGTATAAAAATATATTTAATAGGTTAATAAATATAACATAAAAACAAATAATAATGTTCAAAATCACAAATACAAAGAATAGTAAAACATATTAAATATAGAATACACAATTTAGACCACCAGAATCAATGTAGTCCAAATTACCATAGTAGACATAAGAAAAATCACTATATGATAAAATAGTAAAAAAGGACAAGGTAACCGATGATTAATACACTCCTTATAGTCTGCCCGAGAATATGCTGGACTCAAAAGAAAAAATAATATTGAGTCCTAGGGAAAGCCGGGCCAGGTCTTTCAAAATCAGGACGCCAAGAACAGGGGCGCGTTTCGACTACTTCCTCAGCCTAAACGTTGGCGTCCAACATATCTCAAAATATCACAATCTCGCCTACTGCAATGTGATCTACCAACAACCAGGTGACTTGCAAGTCCTTTACCTCAAGCCTCGGCTACACAGCTCATTAGCCTGAAATGTCACCACTGCCACTTTATGGATTAAACTCTGCCACCTGCATCTATCTTCCCCACACTCTCAAAACCAAATGTGCAGAAGAAAAAGCTCCCTGCCAATGTGCAGGGTTTTTTCATGAAACTTAAAGGGACAGTATAGTCCCCGAACTCACTTTGGTGCAAGATGATGACTGCTTGTATAGTGCACAGGCTTTTTTCCAGTGTGCTTCGATGCTGGCATTTTGCATACATCACATTTTTAATATTATGACTCAAGCCCTCCCCAATGATTACTCTGCATGTTTAATGTAGGTACAGCTGCGCTAATTATGTAGACAATGAGTATATAAAGTTTTTTGTTTCATTTAGTCCCTTCCTGTACCCCTAGAATTGAACTAGGATATCTTAACAGTGCAACACATTGTCTCATGACATCACTAGAGAGACGGAAATTTTTTAATTTTAATTAAATTATTCTCCTTGGTTCCTGCAGCAAAAAAAGAAAAGAAAATTTACTCTTACTCAGCTAGTGTGGGCAGTCCTGGTTTCTTGCAAACTGCTGTAATTTCACAATTTCATCTAGCTGAAGTATTTTATATACTTCAAACTCTGACATTTTGGCCTTCATTTTGCAATTCCCTTCTCTGTTCCTTCTTTCGTCATTAAAGCCTTAAGTCTTCACTGTGTCATCACACCCCATAAGATAGGGGAGCATACATAGCACCAGTTTTCACACCATGCCAACACCACATATTAAACATGAAAAGGAAGTTTGTTCATTAAAAAAATCATCACACTCACTTGCATACACACGTGCATACATACTCATACATGCATATGCACACACAGTACATGTATACATACACTCACATAAAGTACATGCATACATACACATATAGTATTGTGTAGGTCAGTACAATATTACACAGGACCACACTGGTTAATGAGGTGCAATATTGGATGATGTAGAACCAGCCCCAGGATACTACAGAATAATATGAGGCAATACAGGATAATAAGGGATAATATTGGGTAACAAGTGTAATACAGGGTAGACATGAAGATACGCGCATGCACACATACATGCAGTACATGTTTACATACTCACATACATATACAGTACATGTATACACACACACTTACATACTCTTACACGTAGAGTACATCAGGGCTCAACAAACCCCGGTCGCCATGGCAAACAGGAAATCAGACCTGGCGCCCGTGTAATGTGAGCCCCGCTTGGTGACCTCGACAATCGGATGTTTTTTTTTTCTGCTCCTTAATCTAGCGGTGCGCGAGAGATCAGAGTGTGTGCACCAGCTGCACAGACTTCCTGCTCCACCCCCTCGCGCACCGTGATATAGTGAAAAGCTATATTGAGGGACTGGAACGGAAGCTACTCTGTGCCACCGGGCTGTAACAGAACCCCCCTCCCTTCCCTGCAATGAAGTATAGCAGCAGGGAAGGGAGGGGGGCAGGACATATTAATAAGTTAACTTTTTTTTCTTAAAAAAAAAAAAAAAATTAAAAAAAAAATTGTAAAAAAAAAAAAAAAAACTGCTGCCTTGTGTGTATGTATGTGACTGACTGGATGTGTTTGTATGTATGTAGGTGACACTGACACAATGTAATATTTATAAGATAATATAATCTAATAAATCCAACATAAAGATACATAGTATAAAAGAAGTATGTCTGTCTGTGATGTGTGATTGTGTTTATGTGACGTTGTCTGGCTCCTAGATTATTTTTTTTTTTTTTTTTTTTTAAGCTGGCTCGTAAAACTTAGCTAAGCTTTTCAAGCCCTGGAATACATGTGTTCACCCGCTTACATACATCACACTGCTTACTAGTTACACAGAGGTAACGTGACCTTTCCCTGCCTGACGTTGACTCTCTGCCCTCCTATGGTGTCACGCTCCTCCCACCGAAGCCGTCGGCCTTCCCGTTCGCCTTGATGTCAGTGTTGGTGACTGGCAAAATAAGTGGTCGGTCGACAACCAGTCTACGTGCCACAATAGAGGGCTTGGCGTGCTTGTTATTGCATGTGTGCCATAGGTTTGCTAACGCTGCAATAGATTCTGCAAATACTGGTCACTTGTACTTAAAACTGCTCATATTTTAGGGTGTCTCTGATCCAAGCAGATATATTGTTCTATATTAAGAACAAGTTTTTGGAACAGTGTGTGTATATAAAGGTATGGACGTGTGTTAGAATGTGTTATGGGCCATTGTGTGTACATATACATATTTGTTTGCCCCCTGCTTCCTTCAAATACCCAATAACCGAGCAAAAACTATTCCGTGCACGCACGCGCGTGCTCTTGCTCCCATTGCATTTTCTGTGATGGATGGTAGGATGCTGCAGTAGCACAATATACATGCACAGAAAAGCCTGTATGGCTTAGGGCAGGGCTCGACAAACCCCAGGCGCCATGTCGACCAGGAATTTAGACCTGGCGTCTGGGTGCTGTCAGCCTCAAGGTCCCCTTGCTCCTGCCATCCGATTTTTTTTTTTCTTTTTTTAATTTTCTCAGCGCGAGGGGTAAAGTCTGTGCGGATGGCACAGACTGCAAGCTCCGCCCCCCTCGCCCAATGCGTGTCTGGGTGTCGTCATGTGACATCCTGGCACTCAGCAGGAAGATCGGCTGCAGTACGAATGTTCCCCTCCCCTGCAATGAGGTAAAGCAGCAAGGAGGGGGGACATGTTAAGAAAAGACTGTGTGAGGTGGGTGTGTGTTTGTATATATTGTAAAGTAGGTGTGTGTGAGGTGTTTGTATATGTGAGATAGGTGTGTGTGTGTGTGTGTGTGTGTGTGTGTGTGTGTGTGTGTGTGTGTGTGTGTGTGTGAAGTAGGCATGTGTGTTTATGAATTACGTGTATGTTTGCGTGATTGTCTGGCTCCTAACTTTTTTTGCTGGCTCCTAAAATCAAATTAAATTTGTCAAGCCCTGGCTTGGGGGGCATCACCAGAGCCCGAGACCATGTAAAGCACTTTGATACAGGTGAACATTTTTGTATTATTCATGTGTTTAGTTGTAAGGTATTTATCAATGTTGTAAAATGGATTACCCTATAATTAGTAATGCTTCTGAAAAATGAATACAGTGGGGATGCATCAAAATCATTGCTATATTTGTGGAATGCACTTTGTTTTTTGTTTTTGTTTAACCATTACCGTTTGAATAGCAACTTGGTTACCTTTTATATAGTGTGGATATTTTTGTTTTCTGAAATGTAACAATTTCAGGGTTTGGTTATTCAATTCTAGAATTAGGTAAATTGTAAATCCTCTAACTAGTCCTTATTTATTCAACTGCTATCTTGCACCTTCTGGGCACTGAAGGTGCTTAGTATTTCTCAGAGGAAAACAAATCTGTTTTAACAGGCCTGTTACATATTTTTCACAAACTAACTGAAGAAATATTTTTACTACTCAATACAATGTAATGTTAATGGGACTCTAACCTATATATATTTTTTTCACTTGTGCTTCAACTCTAGAAACACCACTGAAAATGTGTTGGCCCTCGTAGTATACACTTTCCATGATAAATGCAAGTTTATCCTTAAATCATCAGCTGCCATTCTTCCACTGCCGAGGCTTGCTTAGCGGTACCCTTGTTTTTATGTTGGATCGGCAGAGTGGCGCATAAACCCATGTGTATCTCCAATGATACATGTCACATGTTTACTTTGAAAACTGATATTTTTTTTTATACTTGCTGCTTCCAAGGAACAAGGGTTAAAAAAAAAAAAAATCTGTGTCCCTTTTTAACAAATTTATTCTTTATTCATTTTCTTTTATCTTATGACAAACAAACATTTAACATGTATGATGTATTTCACATAAAATCATTACAAAAAGACAGACAAGGCAAAGTGCAGTGCATTATTATCTAGTGATCTTTCCAGTAATCTAGCTATGTAAGAGTGCTTCTAATACACTGAACGTGTGGGGTAGCGGCCCAGTCCTGACAGTTGAATTATTCCCAGAAGTCTTGTGTCCCTTTTTAGATGTGTAGTGTTTGTAACAGGCAGTCATGGGTATTTTAATATTTCTAGTGCTTAATTGCTTTAATGAATGTAAAGAAACATATGCACCAATTCCATATGTTGTAATTTATCCTTAAAAACTAAATTTGCTTAAAGAATTATTCCAGGTAGAAAATTAAATTTAATAAATGCATATTAAAGCAACCATTTTTAAGATAATGTGCATTTGTTTGTCATTTTACTTTTATGTAAATTTTACTTTTCTGCAGCCTTTTTTTTCTTGATTTATTTCATGACGACATTTTGGTGCAATCTTCACAAATGGACATCCCCAGCATTTCTCATGAGCTACTCAGAGGGCTCCCATCGTGATACGTGTGAACGCCCAGTATCCTTGTTTTGCACACGTTCAAGTCACTGTGCATCACTGTGGGGACTATCTGTACAGAACATCCCCAAAATATTTTCAATGGGGATGATGCTGGGCATGCGTCATTCTGAGTGTGCAGATGTATGCTTAAAACTTGCTTTAGTGAACTAGGGGGTTGAACATGCTTATCTTTGCACACACAAAAATACAGAACATGTGACGTTTACCTTGGAAAGTCCCCTAACCCAAATATCTTAAAACCTACAACTGCTTTTTTCATCTAGTAATTTTAATATACCTTATCTGGAGAACCCAACTAAGAGATAGATAGATAGATAGATATATACTGATTACTTGAGTGGAAGGTATATAGCATTTGTTACCAATGTTTCCACAACTCAAATGATACCATCCTTTTAGCAAATACCAGGAGCCAAAACGCCCTGGCTACTGACTTTTAGGGTTGTTTAAAGTCAGTACCATTTTCCTGGTTTCTAAAAATAATAAGCTATCTCCTGAATTGGTTTGAGGCTCCTAAAGAGATTATCACCCTAAACATTGTTTTATTGTGAATGAAGAGAATAAAACGTGATTGAAAATGATTTGTACATTGTGTTGGCAAAGTTTCAAGCAAATACCTAATTTAGGATAAAATATGTCTGTGGAGTCATTTTATGACCTCAACTGTGGCTTGATATGTAAACTACACATTTCCAAATCAAAACCAGTGAATGTGCATATCCAGCCACAGGTGATGCCAGGAGACTCCACAGACTTGGTAGCACAAGGTATAGATCATATCCAGTCTTTTTTTTATTTTGTTTTGTTTTTTTTACTCTCGATATTGACAGACAAAACAATATTTAGGCATTCCTTAGTCCCTTTAAAAGTCAACAAATATTTGTGAACCCTAGCATTTATTGATAGTTTTGTCACTGGTATCTTTGGAAATTCGTACCTAATTATGTGGGTGTCATCTAGCAAACTCTTTGATAATTCAAGTCAAGAGGTCTTCTGCTGTGACTGTTATGTACTTTCTTTGGGAGTATTCTTACAACTTCTCAATGCCCTGCAATTTTTTCATAAAGCCCATAATGTTTACAAACCGCTTTATTTTTGCACACACTAACATTGCTAGGCCAAGTATTTTTCTCTTCACAGATACAAATGTGCAGCACTCTTACTACCCATTTCACTTAATAATTAAGTAAAGTGGTTCTTTTTCATCCCCTGAGTCAATTCCCTATCAAACACTGTGAGAGCACATGCATTGCTGTCATGACAAATCATTTTGCTTCCCTTTGGTATGTTCTTAAACTGGTTTGACTGCTCAGTGAAGTTTAATGAAGCTCTTTGTTTCCCATAAGAAATTGGCATGAAACCAAAAGTAACATATGATTGGTATGTGTCAGTGTCTGTGAAAAAGCTTCTGATTTTACATACAGCGTTAACCAGTTTTATCTTGAAAGATTACTAGATATGGCTTTGCAAACATGCTTAACATTTAAATCTTGGAAAATCCAGTTAGAATCATAATAATAGTTTGTAATCTCAGATCACCATAATTATCATTATTAATGATGTAGGCACTCCTTTTGAAATACTTGCATATGTAACAGTTATCTTCTATATGCATTTTGATTTTTATCGTTAATCTGATTATATCTATGATCCTACTGTGCTACGCATGTTTGGTTTTTATTTATTTATTTTATGGGGAAATGCACAAACTACGTAAGTAAAACAATATAATATATTAGCCTGTGTAATTTCAACATTGTGAGTCTAATTTAATTACTTTGAGGATGCATTGCTCTTTACGTTCAGGTAATTTTATTTACAACTTTAATTCATTGAAAATAATAATTTCCCATCTCCAGACAGAGCTGCCTACTTTAACTTCTATACTTTGCACTCTCACGAGAACCTTACTACAGGCTGTTAGAAACAGTCCTACTATTTTTGGGGCTTATGCCTTTCCCAATCCCACTTCAAAGTCGCAGTGTACACCAACAACATAATGCATGCCCAGTACTTTCCCCATGTTTCTCCATAGAGCGCCATGTTGACATGGACTTTGGTCATCCCTTTTCATCTTCATAGAAGATATATGATGCTATGGGTGCAGCATGTTTGAGCCCTGTGAAAAACTGTGGAAACTGTTTTGAACAATAAGTATTGAAAAGAAAAATAGACCAATTAATGCATATTTGAATTTTTGTTTGCTTGTTTTAATATGCATTATATGGTTCAAATTTTTCATTTTTGGGTTATATCTATTTCTTCCAACCAGAACCAGCCATATTTACCTACTTGATGAGTGAAAGAGGCTGGGGGAGCCAGAGTTGTTACATCTTACCTTGGTGTACCTTGTGTTGTCTACAGACTGTACTATGGTGTTGATTGTCATATTTCTAGCTATTGTTAATTGTTTTTCCTGCTATTGTTATTCTGTGCATACGGAAACACCCACAAATGTCTAATGTATATGCCAACAAGGAGTGTAATCCACAATAGGTTGAGGGAGGTGTGCAGACTTTTATACAAGTAAAACAGAGGGTGTAAGCTCTGTAAATTAGCACACAGACTGGCAGGATTAATTATGCAAGGCTGGGTCAGAACAATGTTTTCCTTCAGTTGATAGGGGAGAGAGATTGCATCAAGTCACTGGTCAGTTTGCACTTGAACAAACTACAATTATTTTTTTTTTAAAAATCATGAAGTAATTAGGACGAGCTCAAAAATGTTTAGGGCAAGATTTGGTCACACTTTTGGTCACACTTTTTTTCGTTGTTTTTATTTTAGCAATTAACACATTGTATATTTATATTAAATCATGACAAGTAGTGCTATAACTAGTACATTATTTTCTACGAGGCAAGTGTTGCTGAAAGGATAGTAGGTGCCTCACAGTATTGCATGTAAAATATGATCTGACCAGAAACAAAGATGGCTACACCATCTTCAAGATATGTTAAAATAAGACTGTGTCTGCTGATGGCTAAGATGGGAGAAATATTCCCATCAGAAAGTTCTGTGCATGTGTCTGAATCTGTAAATAAATTAAACTTGTCGAGACCTTACAAATTTAGCAAGTTGAAAGATTAATAGTGACATTGGCTCAGCAGGAAATGTCTAACTTATAACAAATGAGCAGTGTATAGTAACTAGCAGATGTTTTAATGTCTGAATCTTTTGTCACTATCAACAGCACACTATTTTATATTTCCTTTACAGTAATATTTGTAAAAGAATGGTTGTAACAATAATAAGACTGTTAATAAAACTGATACAATTTAATCCATCTCTAGGCTTCAGACAAACGGTTTGCCGCTACCTTACAATAAAATGTATTAAAGAAGTGATTTCATAGGGGATACTTGGGTATGGCTTATGGTCACAAGTCTTTGTTCTGTGTTTTGTTTTTGTTTTTCTGGTGATTAATAAAACTGTTTGTAATTTGAATTTTAGAGATACAACTGAAATCTGAGTTTTATTTTTTTACTCTATTTTGTTCCATAGTGTGGATATAGAAAAAATGGAACTATAGTGAGTGAAAGCGAGAATCTAGGAATAATATGGTATGAAATGTATTGTTCATTTGTCAATTAACAGGTCTGGCACTAAACCAAAAATTTTAATTAAGTACAAGTGTGAATTTATTGTATTCTAATCAAGAAAGAAGTAGCATACAATAGTAGCTTAATGCATCCATTTTTAAAACTATATAGGCAGAACTAGCCTCCGATTGCAGGATGAATCCCAGCATGGTAAACCTGCTAATTGGCAAGGAGTACATTTTTAAGTTGGGTGCATTGTATGGTAAAATTGATGACATTGTCTGATTGGTGCATTGTCTTTTAGAAATATAGTTATGACCATAAGGTTACTTAGTTTCACATTGTCGACATTGGGAAACAAGCGTAATGAATGGAAGACCAACAGAATGGAAACAGGGAACAGTTCCAGGGTCAATGATTGTATGGCTGGTATGTTAGGGTAATTATACCTCCTTCTTTATTGGTTGGGTGGGGGGGGGGGGGGGGGTCTGCCATGAACTCCGGAGCTGGAAATGTTTCAGGCATTGACCACTAGGGAACTCCAATATTGGGCAGGCCAAGGCTTCTTGGGGACCTATTTAGGTCCACAGGGTAACTCCTAAAATGACTTATGTTATTTCTTCTTGCTTGAAAGGCAAAGGGGACACTCAAAGAGTAAGGAATCTCTGCATCCCATAAAGCTACTGTAATGAGCTACAAAGCACGGTACACCTGTAATCTGGTGCGGCACAAGTCTGCTTAGAGGGCAACTTCAGAGCCCTATATTTTGGCATGCTTTTAGTAATGCAGAGTAAGTATCTGTGGTGTCTTCTATCGCCTCACTCAGGCTGCCTGCTCAATTTCCACGGTGTCCGTGTTACCAATAATAATTTTAATGACATTTCTTGTTTCTCTTGTGATGTCATCAGAAAATGTGTTGCACTTTTGGACATCCTAGTGTCTACAAGACGGTAGCTGCAGGCAGTCAGGGAGCAACACAAAGAACATGCTGCAGGTTACTACATTCCACACACTACTTTCTATTCCACCAGTGCAGGTGATTAAATGAAACAAAACAGATAGTGCTGCCGCACCTGTAGTATACATGAATAGTAATCACTGGGGGAGGGCTTCAGTTAAATATTTTAAAAAATGTGATTTATGTAGAATGTCTGCATCAAAACACACTGGGGAAAAAAGCCTGTGCACTATACAGGCAGTAGTCTTCAACTTGCACAAAAGTGAATTTAGGGACTAGCCTGTCCCTTATAGACACCAAGGTCGCTATTCATTAAAAAGGGTACTTGTAGGCAAGTTGAGGTGAGATAAACATTTCATCTCACCAATGTAGCTGTACATTTTGCAGGGACAAACCTGGTGAGTTTTCATAGCAGGGGCAACTCCCCTGGTTTGTCCATACAAAGTATAAAAGTATGGATAAATAGGTGAGCTGATATATATCTTTAACTCACCTTTTAGTGAATAGCCCCTGAAGTGTTAAAATTATTAAATGTGAGCTTTTTCTTCAATTGCACTTTATGACTTCACACCGATAAAATAAATTAGAATTTTCTGTCTATTTGAATGACATTCTGCGTGTTAAAAGGGAAGCAGAGTGCCCACATGTTCCATGATAAACAAATGTTAAAGTTGGTTAGAGGTCACCCAAATAGTATTTACAATGGAACTGTAGCGCTTAAAGAGACTATCAATTTATTGTTAGAAATTCAACCTTCCATCAGTTTTAACATATGAAAACATCCATATTTGATGGTAATAAAGTGCAAAACATAATAAGAGCCATACATTTAGTTTATGCACACATAGGGTTGCCGCCTTTCCCTCAAAAAATACTGGCCATGTGCGGGCGGAGCTACAAGAGGGAGGGGCCATGAGGGGTGGAGCCACAAAGGGGGCGGATGATCACTGAACTTGTATATCATGCCAGTGAGAAGTGTGTGTGTGTGTCTGTCTCTCACACTTGCAAATAAGCTTTCTCACACACAAGCTGTCTATCACAATATGCCAGTTTATTGCCCCTCAATATGCCAGGATATTGCCATTTAATATGCCAGGATATTGCCATTTAATATGCCAGTTTATTGCTATTTAATATGCCAGTTTATTGTCCCCTAATATGCCAGTTTATTGCCATTTAATATGCCAGTTTATTGCCATTTAAAATGCCAGATTATTGTCCCCTAATATGCCAGGATATTGCCATTTAATATGCCAGTTTATTGTCCCCTAATATGCCCGTTTATTGCCCCTCAATATGCCCGTTTATTGCCCCTCAATATGCCAGGATATAGCCATTTAATATGCCAGGATAATGGCACTCAGTATGCTCGTTATGCCACCCTCCTCCCCCCCTTCCCCAGCCAGTACTTACCTACTTGCTGCTGTCTCCCGGTGCAGGTCCGTGGCTGTGAGGGAAGCGTTGTGCGCTCCTCTCCAGCCGCGCGGATCAATAAAGTTTTTTTTTTACGGGAATTGGGAAGGGGGGAGGAAAATACCGGGCCGTGCATTGCCGGTATATTAGATATACCGGCCCTGGCCCCAAGACCCTAAATACCGGCTGTGCCGGTAAATTACCGGCCAGGTGGCAACCCTATGCACACATCACCACCTGAGCAGCTATATTTATTGGCCGGTACATCCATAGAAGGAGTTAGGATCTCTGGTTTCTAATCATATAACCTCCTCTGTGCTGGCACACAGTGTCAGTTATGACCCTACAATCTAATGCATCATGTGAGGTGTAAACCATGGAGATAGAGTATCTACAAAATTCACCATCAACAGGATATGTGCTGCTCAGAACAGAGTGCTCTGAAGAATAACAGCATTATTCAAATCAACTTATATCACAGTCCAACACATAAAGAACACTCCAGACTCCTGCACATCCATTGTGCTAGCAATACACTTATCAACACTAGTGAATTCACTCATCAGAAAAATGTATGCACATGTATTCAGAGCGCAGTAACTGCACAAAAAATGATTTGGAGAGATCTTGCCCATGCACAAATACAAGGTTATCCTGAGATCTCCAGGAGCTCGAAGTCTAGTGATCCCCTTATTTCGCCTATCAAAATCCCCAATAAGTGAATTGTAACATCTTTTACTACTCCTCTCAGCAGCTTTTGGAATCTTCTGCTTCATGTGTTAACTCATTAACCCCTTGGTGACAGAGTGCTCTGCTGCATTTGATGTGCCTTGAAGACCAGAATTCCATTATTTTTGTCATATGTTTACTGAACTGTGAATTTCTTTCTTTGTGTTCAGTCCACCCACACAAATTATATATCATTTTTTAAAGGACGGATAGGGCTTTCATTTGATACTATTATTTTCATCATATGATATAATTTACCATTAAAAAGTATATAAAATATGATGAAAATATGCCATAAAAAACACTTCTTCTAACTTTGACCTGATTTTTTTTTTTAAACAATTACAAATGGTAAAAAAGACCCAGTCTATATATTTCTACTATTTGTCCTGAGTTTAGAAATACCAATGTTTCCATGTTTGCCTATGTTTTATTTCAACTAATAGGGCAGTAAACAATATTGGTGTTTTCTAACCATTTTCTTCTACAGTGACCTTTTAACCCAAACCCTAAATTTACCCCAACTCTAAATTCACCCTAACCCTAAATCGACCCGAACCCCTTAATCTAACCCTTGTACTCACCCCCCCCCCCCCTGTAACCTTAATTATAACCCTATTTATGACCCTAACCCTAGATCTAGGTTTAGTAGATCTAGGGTTAGCTTTTTCCATTTATTTATTTGATTTTATTTATTTATTTTATTTTCTATTTATAATGGTAATACTGTCTAACTGCCTCTAGGGGCAGTCAAGTAGCGGTTTCAGAGCCAGGGGGCACAGAAGGTGTTGCATGATGCCTCGATTGAGGCATCATTGCCACACTTTACACACACAGGCAGTGATCAGCTTTCACTGCCTATGTGTGTTAACGCACATACGATCACATTTGCGGTGATCGTATGCGTGAGGGGGGGCTGATGGCACTCTTAGAGGCTGCTTCGGATCCGAAGCAGCCTCTGAGAGTAGCTGCAGGCATGAGGTGTTGCTCTAAGAAGCGCAACACTACATGTAAACGGAGGATGTATATGCTTTTCAGGACGTATATATACGTCCAAATGCGTTTACGGGGTTAAGGACCAGGGATTTTCTGGGCCAAGGAGCGATTTTTCTATTTTTAATATGTGGTTGTTGAAACATTAATTTTCCTCTCTGTTATTTGACGCACCCATACAAGTTATATGTTGTTTTTTTAAAGGACAAAGCTTTCTTTTGATACCCTATACATAAAAATAATCTATAATTTACTATTAAAAATATATATAAAATGGGAATCTTTTTCCCCATTATTTTCCCAATAATCTACACAACTAGTACAACACTAACCCACTTATCCGAACTAAATAACTAATAAAAAATAAAAATATAGGTTCCCCAACAAAAATCCCCAGAAAAAAACTCTGAACAATGTGATGTCAGAGCCATAATAATCACAGAACGGGCATGCAGGGGTTAACTGTAATTATATTAATATATTACAATAAAATGTATTTATTAAAAAAACTTTAAAATTGCAAAAATAACAGTTTGTAAAAAAACAAACAAATGAGGGCCATAAAGTAGGAAGGAAACTGATCACAGATACAAACAATGATCAGCAAGGAATGGGTTAACTTTTTTTTTTTTTTTTTTTATTACTGGAAACTTGTTTGTTTTTTTTTCTTCTTCTACACTTGCCTGTCACTCTCTGTGCTTCACTATAAGTACGTGAAGCACAGGGAGTGAATTAGAGGAAAAGTCAATGTGTGAACACATTGTCTTTGCCATCTAATTTGCATGTTACTGCGGTGATCACCACAATCACATGTTTGGAAACCCACCGATTGGGTCCAGGAACTTTGCCTCATTTACAAGACAGAGTCTTGGACCCATTTCAGACCTGTTGGCGGTACGCACGGAGTGCACTGGCCGCTTAACTACATGACGTGTTAACTCTTCATTAGGTCGCTAGCGCTGCGGCTCTTATGACGAGGTCGCAAAGCTGTTTCACCAGTCTGAGGGCTAGTCAATTTCAAGACATCTGTGCGGTTGTGTAAAAAAAACAAAGGTGTGGGATCCCTCTAAGCCAGGACGGGCAAAAGCTGAAGTAGCCAGCCCTATAGGATGTAACCTACTCGAGAGAGGAATCACTGTTATTTGCTCGCTTGCACCATTACAGAGGAAACCTCTCAATTAGCATATCAGACTGTTACCACCCATAAGGGCAATCCAGATCCAAACTGTGTCAAACAGCATATTATGCCTCACATTGCCATTAGTGGCTGCAGGTATTCAAATTTATGATGTCCTCTTGTTAATATTTGTGATTAAAATAGCTTTATAACATTACATGTACAATTGTGAAAACCACAGATATTTTACATTTTGAAGTTGTTGTTTTGTTTGTTGACAGTCCCTTTAACTAATTAGATGGATATATAGATATAATTATTTGAATACTAGTAATGTAAACAAATGGACAGATGATCAAAAGCTCCATATCCAAATCCTAGTGTAAGGTAAGTAGTACCTTCATTTTTTTCCCACTCAACGATTTCTTAAAAACTGCATATAAAGTTTTTAATTGTTAATACTGTAGCATTGGTCTGGTTTACTTCCTTTTTTAATTTAGCCACAGCATAACTGGTTCAGACCAACCCCCTGTATCCCAAGCACTGGAAACAGTGGAGTTCAACAGTCTGATATAGTTAGTTTTTCCCATTACACTTCCCATCTCCTTAAAAATTCAAATAAAGTATAAGCTATAGCTGTTGCTATAGCAGCAGTCTTGTCTAGCCCACTAAGCCATCCATATAGGATGTCAGAATGTCTGTCTTAAAAACTTGTCTTAAAATTAAGCTAGGTGAAAAACGGCCCCTCTAAATGCATCATTGCTGTTTCCGGATCATGACTTCGCTTTTGTGGTGCCATATGCAAATGATTACTGTAATGGTGAACTATTAAAACTGCATTATCTGCCTCTCGGGGGTTTAAGTTTGGCGACTCAAGAAGCATTTTTAGTGCTTTTTGGGTCCACATTACTGATAGTGCATGCCACCGAATGTTTCTCTGAACTGTGTACTTGGAATTTGTCCTTTTGAAATGTTATCAATGTACAAATACCTAACATAGTTTACCTCCGTTTTGCAACACCTTGTTAATGATACTGCCTTTTATTGTTCAACAAGACCTTGTCACAGTGAACAGAAATATTTATGGTTAAATCATTTTCCAGTTGTAAAGTTTACGGTTTCTTCATAAAGAGTGGCACTTCTAATCCACTATCAATCTTCTGTAAGAATGATGGCATGTGGCATACATTTGCAAGGGTTTTGCTGTCAGGAATATAAGATGAGAAATATTTTATGGGAAGATAATCATTTTTTTTGTCAAATTAATATAAACTGGGTATACCAAAATTTCGATGCCCTTTCTAGCCATTTTCCGGAAGCTCTATACTTGCAGTCTGCAATTGATTTGGAGTGGAGTGCGATGATATTTTTGCCGCCCCCCCCCCCCCTTTCGTTGGTGGTGGTTGTGGTATAACCCTCCTCTCAGTCATAGAGGCATAGTATAGCTACAACCAGTCAACAGTAAGCAAGACACTGATGTGGTACAGAATAGCTGGTATAATATAGCTCTTATGAATATATTTGATAGAATTTAGTTGTATTAAGTTGGCCAATTAAAAACTGTGGCAAAGGATAACACAAATTTGGTAGATCAATGTACAGCTACTACCAGTGTATACTTAGCCACACACATGTGGTACTGCATAGCTCCCGTCTGCAGGCAGTGAGCCAGACACAGATTTGGTACAGCATTGCGCCTGCCACCATACAGTGACCCAGACACAAACATGGGAGCTATGCTGTACCATGAGTATATAGTGAAAACCAATATTCCAGCGCTCAGGAAAAAACATAAAATTAAACCACTTTAAATGGTGTTTAGTGGCTGTATTTGTTCATTGATAAAGGGGCAATGCCACAATGTTTGTCTGGCTCCGCCACCAAACTCCATTAAAATTAGTTTAATTACATTTTTGTTTTTTCCTGAGCGCTGGAGGTTTTTGTTTTGCGATATTGGATTATTTTGCAGCACTTTGAAGCAGTGCTACCATTTACTAGTAGTAGCACATTATTGCAAGTCATTTACTTATTTGTACATGCTTTACAAACCACACAATACAGTATTTTTGATCGTTTCCAGTATATAGTGAAGCAGACACAGACATGGTAATTAGTGTTGAGCGAACCCGAACCGCACTGTTCGGGTTCGTACCGAACATTACGGTGTTCGTACCCCGAACCCGAACATTTCACTGTATGTTCGGGTTGGAGTTCGAGGAATTTCTTATGAATGGGGACTCTAGTTCGGTTTATAGATAGCCAATAGCATTACATGTATTCCATAAGCCGAAAGTCTATAAACCGAAAGACATTCGGTTTATAGACTTTCAGCTTATAGAATACATGTAATGCTATTGGCTATTCTTTAAACCGAAAGTCTATAAACCGAATGTCTTTCGGTCAATTGACCTATTCGTATGAATGGGGACTCTATTTCGGTTTATAGAATAGCAATAGCATTACATGTATTCCATCTGAGAGTCAAATAGAACCGTCAAATACTGTGCTTACAGCGCACTTTGAAAAATTCTATTAGTTTTGGGTGCAAAATAGTACATTTGCGTCTTGCGGTGCACTTCATATCTGAGAGTCAAATAGACTACAGAGACACCCTAATTTTTGTATGGGATCAGTAAATAGTGAGCCAGACTTGGTACAGCACAGCTCCAGCGGCCTTTGTGCAGATAATAGAGGACTTGCATATAGTTCCAAAAATCACAGCCTTGGTCCTATATTCATTCTAATTAATCTGAACTACTGTTTCTTTGCTGCTCAGCCAGCATCATGCAAATCTTGGTGGCCAGCATGGGAACTGTAGTTCAGTTGTTCTTCTGTTAACTACCGTTCTCATGTTGCCTAACCTGCCAATACCTTCTCATGATGCTGTCTGAGCATAATATGAATGACAGCCCACAGGAAATCAATAGGAAACAAAATACACAAGCTATGTGATCCCTGGTGGCTTATGGGTGCCTCAGCCCTGGTAAGAGAGTGCACACTGTGGGCAGAGCTCTGCTCGTTTGTTCTTATATACCTGGTGATCTGAGCATGTTGAGTGCCTGGTCACTGCTCCCTTTCTTCCTTATTACTCTTTGCACAGTGAGCAGACTGCAGAGACACCCTCATTTTTTTATGGGATCAACAGATGGGACCAATTAAAAGGTCCCCTCTGCAAATCCTATGTACAAATGAGTGTCTCTCTGCACTAGCAGAGAGCAATTGCCTGCGTTCCATGACAGCTGCTGCTATCTAAAGTACATGCCAGTATATCCTCAGACTTGGGGCAGCTAACTTTTCACTTGTACTTCTATATTAGAAGCACAAGTGAATACTAAAGTTTAGTTGTCTTTTAAAAAATGTTTGAACACAAAATAAAATAAAGGGGTTCCCTTAACTCCATTAAGGTCTTCTACAATAACTAGACACTCATTACCCAGGTGGTTGAGCACCTGAGCTTTGAGTGGCAATCTGGTCTTTAGCAGAGCTGAGAGGTAGACACCCAAACGGAGGTCAGTATGTAGGAGAAAGCAGTGTAGTCAGATGGTCCAGAACTGGTCATGAGGTATGTAGAGAAGAGTAGCAGACGGGAACCACAATAATCTGGCAGAGGTATAGTGACCGGAACTAGCTTTTATAGGTGGACCAAACACAGCTAAGGAGAGTTGGCATTGATGACAAGGCTTGTAGATTCATGGTTTACTGAAACTGAAAAAAAAAAAAGTCTGGGTGAACTGGTAAAGAAGAGAGCCAGTGACCATGGAAGTCAGGTCTCCTATTCCTGAAAGTCAGTTCCCGACTCTCCTACAGTATCCTAGTTGACATTATCATTGCCATACACGTTTGCATTTTTATTTGCATTCCCATTCACAGCTAGCGAGGCACTTAGCAACACCTTCTGCTCCCCCCAGAACCGATGGTGGTCGCTCTCTCCTGAGCGACCCCATCGGCTCAGTAGAAGGGAACAGGCAGCGCTTCCCTTCTACTGGAAGAAACATCGGAAGTGAATGTATTTCACTTCCGTTGCTCTAGGGGGAGCCAATCGATGCCTGCACAACAGATCTGTGTGCAGGCATGTATGATAAGTGCTCTGATGAGCACTTATCATACAGTCAAAGGCAATATTTGTAAATATTGCCTTTGACAAGTATTGATCTGCCTCCCTAGTTTTAGTAAGGGAGAGAGACAGATCAGATAATGTAAAAAAATAAATAAAATAATAAAATTAAATATTTAATAAAATTTTACACACCAAGGGCTTTTATAAAAGCCATTTCAAGTGTTTAACCCCTTCCCTGCCATTGATCACTGTGTACGCAGTGATCATAAACAGCAGCACATGTTTTGCTGTCTGTGCATTTTTTAGGGGTTCATTTTTTTTACTGTAATTCATTACAGTATAACAAAGGCTCTTTTAAGAGCTATTAACCCCTTACTTGCTGTAGATCACTGCCTAACCCGGCGATCTGGCGCAAATGCAGCAATCTTGCTGCAGAAACATTTTTTATATATTTTTTTACTTTATTACACCCGCTTCGGGTTTATTGTACCCGTTAGGGGTTACGTTTAAAGTCAATTTTTTTTTTTTAGCTGTCTGATTGCATGTATTAGTGGCAAAGGCGGTTTGGTGATTGCAAACATGAACATCACAATTCGCCTGATCAGATCAATATTTGTTGTAAATATTTATCCGACCGTGTAGATCTGCCTCTCTCCTCACTTGAGTTTTAGTGAGGGAGACATTATTATAATTACAAACTTACATTATCTATTTTTTCAAAATTGAGACCCAAGGGCTTTTATAAAAGCCGTTTCCAGCGTTTAACCCCTTTCCTGCCATTGATCGCTGTGTACGCAGTGATCTTCCACAGCAGCACATTTTTTGCTGTCTGTGCATTTTTTTTTTTTTTTTTTTTTTTTTTTTTAAGAGCTATTAACCCCTTGCTTGCCATATATCACTGCCTAAGCAGCGCATATGGTCACTGCCTAAGCAGCGCATATGGTCACTGCCTAAGCAGCGTATATGGAGCGATCTGGCTGCAGAAGGTTTTTTTGTTGCTATCGTCATTAATTTTTTTTTGTGTCACACTCGCTATGGGTTAATTTTACCCACTAGGGGATTACGTGTATTCCTTTTGAAGCTGTCTGAACGATTGTATAGCGATCAGTGGCAAAGACGGTTTGGTGATTGTTTAAATCAGGGCTTGACAAAAAATTTTAGGAGCCAGACAACGGCACATAAACACAAAACACAAGCAGTCACACACAGACTGACATAGTCTGTCCCATATACATACAGGATCCTTTATTTCACTAGGGTGAAAGTCCTCTCCGTGCACCCTCCACTTCTGAGTGCGATACATGTTACACCTTGTTTTTCTACATATACATACAAACACACACCCAGTCAGACACATACATACACACAAACACATCCAGTCACACACATATATCCACACACAAACACATCCAGTAACACACATATATCCACACACAAACACATCCAGTCACACATATATATCCACACACAAACACATCCAGTCACACTCATATATCCACACACAAACACATCCAGTCACACATATATATCCACACACAAACACATCCAGTCACACATATATATCCACACACAAACACATCCAGTCACACACATATATCCACACACAAACACATCCAGTCACACACCTATATCCACACACATATATCCACACACAAACACATCCAGTCACACTCATATATCCACACACAAACACATCCAGTCACACACACATATCCACACACAAACACATCCAGTCACACACATATATCCACACACAAACACATCCAGTCACACACATATAACCACACACAAACACATCCAGTCACACACATATAACCACACACAAACACATCCAGTCACACACATATAACCACACACAAACACATCCAGTCACACACATATAACCACACACAAACACATCCAGTCACACACATATAACCACACACAAACACATCCAGTCACACACATATAACCACACACACACATCCAGTCACACACATATAACCACACACACACATCCAGTCACACACATATAACCACACACAAACACATCCAGTCACACACATATAACCACACACAAACACATCCAGTCACACACACATATAACCACACACAAACACATCCAGTCACACACATACACAAGACAGCAGGTGTTTTTTTTTTTTTTCTTTAGAAAAAAAAAAGTTCAGCTACAAATGTCCCCCCTCCCTGCTATTACACCTCAATGCAGGGAAGGGGGATGTTTCCGTTGCAGCCCGGTGGCACAGAGCAGCTTCCCTGCTATCCTCCCAGGTGATCAGCTATAACGCGGTGCGCGAGGGGGTGGAGCAGGAAGTCTGTGCAGCCGATGTACTCACTCTGCTCCCTCGCGCACCGCTGCTGCAAAAAAAGAAAAGGGAAAAAACGATCCCATTGCCAAGGGCACCACGCGGGGCTCACGTTACCCGGGCGCAAGGTCTGATTTCCTGGTCGCCATGGCGACCTGGCGCCCGGGGTTTGTCGAGCCCTGGTTTAAATGAGCATCACCATTCGACTGTCGGATCACTATTGGTAAATATTGTTCTGACCCATATGGATTTGCCTTCCTCTCCTCACTTGAGTTTTAAGGGAGAGAGACCGATCTGTATAATATGTTTTTAATTGTAATAAATTAAATAAAATGTTACAAAATTGTGAGACCCAAGGGCTTTTATAAAAGCCATACACTTTGTATTAAACCCTTCCCTGCCACTGGTCACTGCACAGCAGAACATTTTCTCTTGTCTGTGCATTTTTAGGGGTTAATGTTTTTGTACAGTACTACAAAAGCTCTTATAAGAGCAATTAATCCCTTCCTTGCCCTACATGTCAAAATTCCAAGTTGGAAAATCAAAAAGCACACATCACAAATGTGGCCTTTTAACCCCCCAAACAAGCTGACAAACCTATGCATGGGTGGTATCCCTGTGCTCGGGAGATGTTGCTGAACACAAATTGGGGTATTGTTTGGCAGTGACACATACCAAAACCTGTGAATGTGTGTCTAAAGTACAATTTATGTGGGAAAAAATACACAATAAAATTATTACCGCAAACTTTGACAAAGGCTGGTGTTAGAATTGGTGCATGGAAAGTGTTAAAATACCACCATCCACAAGGGGGGTGTGATGACGTAGTAACGTACGCACGCACGCGCATGCTGTTCCTGAGCCCCGGGAGTATGTGAAACCCGCAACCGCCGACACCCACTGGGGAGCGTTGAAATCAGCGACTATCCTTCCTCCGCTGTCTCCAGAGATTTCCTCACACAACTGAGGTTCGCGGTGACCGGAGATTCCCCGCTGCTCTCCACAAATGCCCGCTTGATTTAAATTGTGAAGCTGCCTTTGTATTTCCACGAAACCGAAGTTTTCAAAGCTATTACATCACTCCATTGCGGAGTATACAAAGTTTCAAGTCGCTTCAAACTATGGGATCGCAGTGAGTAAAGGAAACAACCTTTTCACTTCTTATATAACTGAGTGGAATATTACTCCTGTCGTTTTTGACTTTGTACAATTATTCACCTGCGCTACCAGATTTATAACAGATGTATATAAAGACTACTTCTTACCCTTATATAAGGTTACACTAAGAGCAAGTCTGTGCTACTAGACTCAAAAACAGAGCCACATAAAGGCAACCTCTTACCCTTATACAAAACCTTTATATAAACCATACTAAAAGCAGGAACAAGGGGAATCATTATTGGTATTCACTTACCCAATACTGTTTGTTACACTGATATGTACTTGACACACGTGCCACTCACGTCTCCCCATCTCAACAGAGGATCCTAATAAATCTTAAATTATTAATGGATGGAAAGAAACTCTGATGATACCTTTCTCATCAAAAAAAAAAAAAAAAAGGGAAAGAAACACTGGATTAATGTTAGTTTCATCTGCTCTCTGATTGGAGGTCTACTCTATTACAAATATTGTTACCATACCTTACTAAATAATACGTGGGCACCGGTAAAGGAGGTTATTTCTGATATGTTTACAGATTGGAGGTCTACTCTATTATAAGCACTGTTACCATGCCTTACTAAACTATAGGTGGATACAGGTAAAAGTGACTATTTTTTAGAAAATACCCAGAAAAGCAGCATCGGATTAATGCTGCCGCCACCTGCTCACTGTTAGGAAGGCGGTACTCCCTGCAATCAGAATTAGCCATAAGACACACGAAAGTAGCCCATGAGATTGTTGCAGTTCACCTTCTGCAGTGAAGAGGAAAACTAGACAGATCTACTAAAGCAGTTAAACCGTCTATTAAATTCCCTGGATTACCGCCATCAGCTGCTGCAACTTGGTAGAAAAACACCCGAACTGGATACGCGCTAAACTCTTTGGAGTTAAACTATCGGAACATATAAAAGGGCATAGGAGAGCAGCGAAGGAAGAGAAAAGAAAGGCGAAGAGGAGTAGAGAGGAAGGGAAGAAAAAAGAAAAAATAAATAAATATTTAATAAAATAGAAAGCAAGGAAGAGAGGCGTAGCGGATAGAGGGAAAGGGACCTTCCGAGTTCACGAATTTACCTGGCTCAGATTACAGTCACCAAAGATTGGTCCATTAAATTGATAAGTCACAAGAAAATACAATGCCACCAAAGAAAGACAAAGAAAAGCCCCTTGAAAAGACAAAACAGTTACATCTCTCTTATTCACCTAAATTGAGTGAGCAACTTAAATCTAGGAAATCACTAACAACAGAGAGACGCGAATCAACAGGGGAGAACAGAGCAAATACCTCAGAAGAAGAGTTAATACCCGACTCCATATCAAATAAAGGAATGGAACTAATGCTGGACAACCTGTATAAGAAAATAAAAGCCGACCTCGAATCAAACATAAATGCGCTTAAACTCGAAGTATCACACCTATCAGAGGCACTCAATGAACAGACGTCCTCTCTAAATAAACTACAGGTTGAACATCTCTCATTGCAAATCAAAAACACCACTCTTGAAAATAGGATTAAAGCTCTGGAGTATAAAACAACTGACCTTGAAGACCGATCCAGGAGAGATAACGTTAAAATACGCGGTATACCAGAATCAGTTAAACAAGATCAACTGGAAAAATATCTGATAAATTTAATCCAGAATCTAGCTCCTAATGTTGAATATGGCCCACATCCATTCGATCGCTTCCACAGACTTCAAAAAGCAAAAGGAATCGACCCCTCATTACCAAGAGATACAATGGTGAAATTCTCGTCATTCTACAACAAGAACATATTTATGAGATCATTAGGAAAGCATACGATACAAGAAGAGAAATTTAAAGATATAAAAATATTTCCAGATATTTCTAGAGCAACGAGGCAAGCAAGACTCCAGTTCTCCGAAGGAACCCGGATTAGAATTAATGAAATATCTTACAAATGGGCTTTTCCAACAGCCCTTATTGTAAACTATAAGGACACTTCACATTATTTTAAGGACCCTGGAATCCTTACAGAAAGTCTAAAGATCTGGGACCTAATTCCTAATTGAATTCTAACCACTGTTTTGTGATATATGCTTTTAAGTTGATGGCTTTTGAGATAGCTTGCGCTTATGGGGGTGGGGGGGGTTGGGTAGAGACAGGGGGAGGGTGGTAAGAGGGGGGTCATGATAATTAATAGAGAGGGGGTAAGATGAAGGAAATATATTGATATACACATTTTTTAGACAACTTGGTTATTTGGGAGTAGAAAGGTATAAACTAAAGTAAGATTATGTTTTTCAATATCACAATACCTCACACCTTTAATCCGGTGAAAAGAGGTTTAAATATTCACTGGATTCACCTTAAGGAATTAGGGTAACACACTTAGATTAATCGATCATACTAACTAGCACTTTGGCACATCAGCACTTTATATAAGAAATCCCACTATGACGTAATTAATACAGTTCAAATTGGAAAAGATGAATCTTTAAACATCTGATTAATCACTTTAGGCAAAGCAGTGCTCTTCACCTTGTATATTGGTAATTTCGAATTAGCACTACAGTAAGCACAATGTCACTTTCCTATTTTTTTTTTTTTTCTCCCTCTCTCTTCTCTCTCTTAAACTCACTCACTTAGTGGGTATATGAATAGCACTTTAGCACAAAGGCACTTTTTATATTTTCTCTGAAATATATAGACATTACTATTGTTATCTTCCCCATTATGATATTCTGATAGTGCCTGACCAAATATAGGCAGCAGTCCTTAGCGAAACATAAATATTGGCCAAAACCAGAAGGACCCCTTCCCCTGAGGCAGTCGATATTCTATTAGTTTTAACACTGTTAACAGAGATGACTTTATGAAGGATACATTAAGTACAGAAGATCTAGTGGATATAGATGATAAATATGTGCACGATAGAAGAGTATGTTACACGTTTGTCCCCACTTCGGATTCTCTGTCCCTCTCTCTGCCTCTTTCCTTTCCCCTCCCCTGATGATGATGACAACATATAATATATTAGTTCTGGTACTCCAGGCGGTAGCGAGGTCCATACCTCTTGGGGCTCTAATCCTGCGGCGGCAGCAGGACTAGACTTATTGATAAGGTAATTTCCTTGTCGAATAGGTCTCTGGGTTGTATGCATGTGAAGTATGAATGGAGAATGCCTGAAGGTGGAGACGGCGGTCGGGGAGCGGGATGGGGGAACAGCGTAACATCATAAAGATGTCGCTGGTGATTGCCACCTTGAATGTCCGGGGCCTTAATTCTCCTCAAAAGAGGGGCTGTTTGTGTGACTTATTGGTAAATAATAATGTCGACATAATCTTAGTTCAAGAAACACACTGGACAGAACCCCCAGAGAAACTCTGGAGGTATTCTAAATACCCCACAGTTTTCTCAACCAATTCCTTGGATGGAAAAAAAAGAGGAGGAACAGCTATTATGATAAACTCGAACATTAAATTTGAACTGATACACCAGATTTTAGATACAAACGGACGGTATATGATCATACTGGCTAAAATCAACGACATACCATACACATTGGTAAACATCTATGCCCCGAATCAGTCCCCCATAAAATTCTTAAAGGAAGTTTTTGATAAAATTGAAACCTTTACGACAGGTCTCTTAATAATTGGGGGTGATTTAAACTGTATCTCAGACCCAAACCTGGATAGGAGCGGAAGATTTCCTCTAAATAATACTTCACCAAATAGAACATCACAATTATTCAGATTCTTTCAGAAAAATACAATCTTTGATATATGGCGTACTCTATATCCAAGGGAAAGAGATTATACTTATTTCTCACAGGTACACCAATCATATACGAGAATAGACTATTTTTTAACAAACTGTGTAAGCATGAACTCTGTGAAAAAGATTCGAATAGGTCCAATCACATGGTCTGACCATGCCCCAGTATTTCTAGAAATTAAATATAATTTAAAATACAAGTCAAGAACTAACTGGAGACTTAATGAAAATCTGATTAACAATCCTGAACGTAAAGAAGCTTTGGAAAAGGAAGCGAGGAAATTTCTTGAAATAAACGATAATGAGGAAGTCTCGAACAGCACACTGTGGTGTGCTTTCAAATCATACATGAGGGGGGTTATAATAAAAATGGGTTCAGTCTATAAGAAAAGTCTTGGTAAACCGCTCTTAGATCTACACATAGCTTTGGCTAAACTAGAGATAATAAATAAAAAGAAGCCGGACCATAATATAACTCTAGAATTGGCCTCGATTAAGGAACAAATTAAGATCAAAACTATTGATAAGGTAAACAGAGCAATTACACGTTTAAAACAAAAGTGGTACTACGGGGCAAACAGAACAGGGAAATTACTAACCAACAAATTAAAATATAACCAAAGTAAGAAAATAATTAATAAAATTATAGTGGGAAATCAAACTCTTTTATCGCCAAACTCTATAGCACAGGCCTTCAAAGATTATTATTCTTCATTATATAACCTCCCAAAGAATAAAAAATCCTTACAAGAACTCAAAGGATTTCTAAAAGATATTAAAATTCCGAGGCTCTCCAATGACAACTTGGACATATTAAATCGCCCTATTACCTTAGGTGAAGTAGAGCTAGCTATCTCCAATTTAAAACCTGGGAAAGCCCCGTGCCCCGATGGATTCTCAGCCCCCTTTTTTACAAACCTGCACACGATTATTTCACCAATTCTTCTAAAATGTTTTTGTGGGTTTGCAAGGGGAGATTCCATCCCAAAAGAGATGCTCCTAGCCACAATTACTCCAATTCCCAAACCGGGTAAAGACCCAGCATACACATCCAGTTATAGGCCAATATCTCTGATTAATTTGGATATTAAGATCTTTTCAAAAATATTGTCAGAGAGACTAAAAATTATTATACCACTACTTATCCATCGAGATCAATCTGGCTTTGTACGGGACAGATGTCCCTCTGATAATGTCCGGAAGCTTTTAAATCTGATACACAAAGTAAAGATCAAGCGAATCCCAGCCGCCCTATTATCCATCGATGCTGAAAAAGCATTTGATAGGGTTGATTGGCACTTTCTCGAAGAGGTATTAGTAAGCTTTGGTATTACGGGCCCCTTCCTGGCAAATGTAATGTCTCTCTATACAGTTCCAAGTGCTACAGTAAGAGGTCCACTTTTTCAATCCGATCAGTTCCCCATTGCCAATGGAACCAGACAGGGATGCCCGTTGGCACCGTTACTTTATCTCCTTTCACTTGAGCCATTGGCCATTATGATTAGAAACAACTCAGAAATCCATGGAATCACATTGAATAACAAAGAATACAAATTAACATTATATGCAGACGATGTGATGCTGTCCCTATCAAAGCCAGATCGATCAATCCCAGAACTTTTGAAAACAATAGAGGTATATTCGAGCATATCAAACTATAAAATAAACTTAAAAAAAACTCAAATAATTGTAATTAATATATCCCCAGAAAATAAAATTAAACTTCGAGATTTATATCCCTTTGATTGGAAATCTGAAGTACTTGAGTGTATAGGTTTGAAGCTGGGGTTTGATATTCAGAAATCAAAAAGGCTAATGTACACGGATATGTTGAAAGAGCTAAGGGCAAAGCTTCAGGCCTGGAGGGGCCTAGAAGTTTCCTGGCTTGGCAGAATCGACGTTATCAACGCCTATATCATCCCAAAGCTTTTGTTTCTCTTTAGGACAATGCCGCTCAGGGTCAACTCCGATGTTCTTACTCAATTTCAAAGACTATTTGTGGACTTTATTTGGCAAGGTTCTAAACCAAGAATAGCACAGAGATTACTGAAGCAAAGCCCACAAGAAGGTGGCACATCATTTCCAGACATATTTAAATTGCATGAAGCAAGTATGGTTAACCATGCTCTTGAATGGAATAATCAAAGAACTCATGTTTTAGATTGGTATACATTAGAGTTGGCAGAACTCTCTCCACTTTATCCAACCACTATTTTTTGGAACAAAAATAGAATCCAAAAAAAATATCATTCACAAAACCCAATAATCCAGGACTGTGTGTTCACTATTAAGAAATTTAAAAGGAAAATGACCATCACAGATGCCCTAGCACCAATTGTCCCATTTGAACTTTTAGCATCTGAGATCGAAGATCTCTATACGACTCAGTGGACCCTGGCCGGCATTGTAACGTTGTCAGACATATTATCAGGAAATAAAATTCTTTCATTTAATGATCTTCAGGCTAAGTTTACATTTCCATCAAATTTACTTTTCCCATACTTAAGGGTCAAGTCCTATATTCAGAAAAGTAGGATGCTTCCCTCTAATCACCCGGTTGTTTCACTCTTTCTAAACCTCCACAAAAAGAAACAAATATCCAGAACCCTGAAATTGTTTAAACAAGTGGAACAAGATATTAAACCTTCCGCCTTCATTAAATGGGAAATATCTATCTCTCATTCATATTCTAGAGAAGATTGATTTCGGGGCCTCTCCCTGGTGAGGAAGAATATACACTCCGTGTCCCTACTCGAAACCCATCTCAAACTCATTTACCAAGGGTACCTGGTCCCCTCCAGATTGAATAAGATATCTCCCACTTATTCAGATCAATGCTGGAGATGTCTTAGACAAAGAGGCGATCCCCTCCATATCTGGTGGGCATGCACTGAACTTACTCAAATTAAGGTTAAATTAAATTATGCACTAAAATCAATATTTAAATCTACATCTGATATCTCTCCCCAAACTTTCTTATTTCACATAGAACTAGAAGAGTATGATCAGTCTCAAGAAAAACTTTTGGTGCACATTCTTATGGCTACCAAGAAATGTCTAGCCAGAGCATGGAGACAAACTCAAACCCCAAACTGGTTGGATGTAACTAACCAGATACAATATCAAAAAACAATGGAACTAGGTTTTTGCAAAGATCAAAATACGTATAAATCTCATGGTGACATATGGGCACCATGGCAGACATTTCTTGGTGGTGATCCGATGCATTAAATAGATCCACCTTTGAGTAGAGAGGGACACGGGGTGTGGGTCTCCGGACACCGGAGTGGATTTCAGTCCCCGCCCCCCGACTCCGCCGACGGTAGAGACTGCAGTATGAAAGTAGTGTGTGTGTTTGAATTGGGTTAAAAACGGGAAACTGAGTTCAAAATTTGAAAAATTGGATTATGGGCCTCAAATTAATTTCTAACCTTAGTTGTATTGAATCATATCTAGCGTAACGTAACTTCAAAGAAAGGAAGGAAGGTGATATTCCAAAGAGAGAGAGAGAGGTAAATTGTAAATAAGTTCCTTTGTCGCTCTCTTTTCTCCCCCCCCCCCCTCTTTTTTTTTTTTTTTTTGTTTCTTCTCTCCTTAATCTCTCTCTCCTTTCCTTCCTTCTCACCTGTCCTCTCCTCCCCTCACGAATTTGAGATGATTTCTTAGTCTTTCACGTACTAAAAGACCCACCAACACATGTTTAATATAGGTTTATTACATGTTTTATATGTTTTACAATGTTTATTACATGTCCTATATGTTTTTCACAATGTGTATTGAATAAAAAAAAAAGAAAAAAAAATACCACCATTTAAAATAGCCTAGGGTGTCTACTTTTACAAAATATATGCTTTTTTGGTAAAAACACACCTGGTTTAAAAAAAAAAAGTCCCAAATGAAACATGGGGGCGCAGGCTGACTACACGTCAAAATTCCAAGTTGGAAATGCGCACCTTCAAAATGTGGCCTTTTAGCCCCCAAACAACCCAACAAATCTATGCATGGATGGTATCCCTGTACTCAGGAGATGTTGTTGAACACATATTGGGTTGTTGTTTGGCAGTGAAACATACCAAAATCTGTAAATTCATGTCTGAATTACAATGTTTGTGAAAAAAAAACACAAAAAAATTACTACCACAAACTTTGACAAAGGCTGGTGGTAGAATTAGTGCATGGAAAGTGTTAAAATACCACCATATATAGACAAGAGGAGACTGCTACTGAGACTCTATATATGTATTGTTCAAGTGGATCTTTGAATGTAAGATTCTTTATATGTTTTTATTGGTTTTAAAATCGTTGAAGCTAAATAGTCTCCTCCTTACCCTCTCTTATACTACTGCTGGGAGTACCTTCTGGGTCTGCTACTCTGAATAAGCTGCATAGGATTCCTCTGTGAACCAGTTGGATCTTTAACCCCTTGGTGGGCTCCCTGGATGCTGTATAGACTGAGCAGATCTCTGCTCAGGAAGATGTGAGTGTGTTCTCACTTATTATTTGTTATCAGCACTTTTATGTGATATACTACACTATATTATTTCTGTTCTGTTTTGTTTTATTTTTTTTCCCTTCGGATTGAATATTGAGCTGATTTACTTTAAGGCTGATTTACTTTAAGGGTAACAATTTATTATTTATTTTTCCTGAGTTGTGTGTTTTGAAGTGTTGGGTCACAGCGCACAGATTATAATTCATTAATGCAAGTGAGTGTGGCAAAAATAAGATAAACTAATTACATTTTATTGTTTTATATATATTTTTTCTTTTTTAGTAAGAATATATTACTTTTTATTCAAGCTAGGAGGTTTCTTTTAAACTTTAGGGTTTAGTACTACTTTAACACTAGTGCTTGATTAAAAATGTATTTTTAAATGATGCTCCTTTTGTGCATCATTCAAAAGATAGTATATATTACGGTTTGCAAAAGCAAATGGCATGGAAACTACAGACGTTTTTGTATTGTACAAAAGCAATTTTATATTCGAAATTTGAAGCATACAATTTAAAAGTCCCTCTCTGCACTAGAAAGGAGACCATCTGATCTGGCAGACCTCAGACAAACGCAATCAGTGGTTACTAAACATGATCTGACACT